>CM066729.1:16242500-16690000 GCA_033961575.1 Aselliscus stoliczkanus | reverse complement strand
ATGATAAAATAAGACTGAGAACAACATCTACTCATACCCATCATTTTGTATATATTAAATATCTACTCATATCCATCTTGAGTATATTAAAATACTACTGTACTTCATTATATTGATGGTATTTGATTGCCCTCAATGCTAGGGACAAGGGTCTCTGTAAACACAAGCCTACTTGACTACATGTCCCTCTTCCTTGCACAGGAAAGATTTAGACCACATGAGTCAACTAGACCCCCACACTCTGTTGTCCCAAGAGGCATGGCTGCGGAGGGTAAATCAAGAAAGGAATAACACACAGACTGCATAGCCACACTCATTACTAGAACACTGGCAACAGGTAGGTTAGATATGATCTTGAAAGCTGCATAAAGGTTCCCAGTTCAAGCATTTACCTGTGTCTCAGTCCCAAGAAAGCCATTCTTGTGGCTTATAAATCTTCTTGCTCTTTAAGAGAATTCTATAAACAGGTAGCATCCCTAGAAGGTCATTAGGCTAAGCTCTGAATCCTAATTGTCACAGAGGAAAGCACAGAGGGGTACTCCTCCGATCCCCCATCAAGAAAGGACTTGCTGCCCAGATGTGAGGAGTGCTGTTGACCAACCATCTCCAGCTATTGATTGTTTCACAGTCTACCTGACCATTTGAGACCAGGCCGTGCTCTTTTCAGCATGTGGTGTTGGTAGCCACTCATCAAGGTGATGTTGGCCAGGGTCATGCTTTTCTTAAAGACACTCCCAGCCAAAGACCAAGTAAAGCAGGGCTACAGAGGACTTCATGGTTTCCACCCTAGGCAGGACTCCTCTCATGGGAAATCTTTGTTCTGAGACTTCACATCAGGCTGCAGAGATTTGTCAGGTAGGCTCAATTCTGCTTCCTGCCTTCTTGTTTACAGGCACTTGTCTTAATAAATCCTTTGTAATCCAAACTTTATCTCTGCTTTTGCTTCCGAGAGAACCCAGTCTTTTATGGACACTGATGGGATTTATGACAACAATGTAAAGCTGAGAAAAGACCATGCAGCGTTGGCTCATAAAACTTTTGGTGGGGGCAAGGAAAAGAGGACTGGACATAGTGTCACTGCCATTGGCAGGAACAGAAAGAGAATGCAAACTAGAGTTTATCAAATGCCCACTATATACCAGAAACTTTACACATATTATTAGCATTCAAGCTTTTGGACCATTTTTTTTGAAATAGATATTGCTATCCATATTTTATAGATCAAATTTTCCACAAATATTTATTCACACTTTCTTGAATAACATATACTATACTATGAAGTTACCTGTATCAAAGTTGCAGATATGAACATAGGCAATTGAAGTAGACTATGATGAGTAATATGAAGTGTGGAAAAACAGAGTCACCTGTCTGGTTTGAGACTTGAGAGTAGGTTTCCAAGCGGAATTACTATCCTGAACTGACTCACGAAGCCCAAAGTTCCATTTCACCTGGAGTTAGCCAGGTGCAAACAATGTGACCAAGGTCATTGAAGCCGAGACAGTCCATGTATAAACGACATTTATAAACGACAGTCCATGTATAAACGACAGCCCAACATTTAACCCAAGTTTCTTGTAAAAGGCAGAGCCAGGAATCCGACTCAGCCTTGACTCCAAAGATCGTATTTAGTCCATGTCCGTAAAAGTTCAGGACTGAAGTAGAGGAATATAAAATTGCCTCTCCATCCTTCACAGATGTGTCTAGAGCCAGGCCCACCACTCTGATTCTCCAAGGCGTGCCCTTTTTTTTCCGTTGTTCCCATTTGGAGCAAAGTACAGTTTAAGAAAACAAGTGACAGCGCTAACACAGTGAGTAGTAAAGGTCTGTTTCGACTGCAGAATCCCTCCTGATGGCTAGCTGAATTGGCAGCAAAACTATTTTATGAGTTAGAAAACCAGTGGTGGTGGAGACCTTTAGAAGGTTACACCTAAGCTCACCTGTGCCACTGCTCATGCTAAATGTTGACCTACCCATGTATGGGTGGCAGCAAATAAATATTTTGGTTAATAACTGAGTATTCCTTTAATACAATGTTATGGTCCTCATACTTTTAAAAATTATTACTTTTGTTGTTCTGAAATGATCATTTTAAATGATTGCTTAAATCTCATAGAATAAAAGGTGTTTTGCCCTGCCAGAATACTGAAAATAAGTTTCAAGATTCGGTGTTTAGCTAATGCAAATTATGTCCTTGAGACTCACCCCCAAATGTTTCAGAAGGAAATCCAAACAATTTTTATTAGGGAATATCATGATGCAGCTAGAACATAAAATTAAGGAACTTACAATGAAGCGCCCTTTGGTGCAATCACTTATCTCAGCAGTTGATAGATTCCATTAGCAGAGTCATTTTGGCTCTGGCTTCCAGGTAAAGCATGATTACTGCCAGGCACTTATTCATCATTAACTGAGTAAATAAGTATTTTTACATCTTTAATTTCAATACATAAATCAACCAGAAAAAAATTATTTCATTTCCTTGGCAGTGAGAGGTTTCTTCTATAGAACTAAAATCTATGTTGACTAGGAAAGAACCCAGGCATCATATGAGGGTCACAGCACAGGACTGGATTTTGAAGGTAGGAGGCAGAAGCCACAGTCCTGAGTTAATGATAGAAAACATGTGAGGGTGCCCCGTGTCCATGGAGGCTGACTCAGAGCCAAGTAGGGATGTGGGTGAACTAGGAGGCATCATGGAATGCAGGCTTTGATGCGATGGGCATCAAAAGGAAAGATCGGCTTTGACATGATGCAGTTTCAGGTGAGAGTGTGGGTAGAAAGGCCCAGCTCAGTGGTGGGCCCAGTGGCAGTGGGCCAGGAGTTATAAGCTGAATCAGACTCTGAGAGGGTCAGCTGTGCTGCCACCAACCACTGTGGGTGTTCTCTGTGTAGACAGTGGTTCTCACACTTGAGCAAGTGTCAGAATGAATTGCGCTGCTTGTTCAAAATGAGATTTCCCTGGCCCAACCCCAGAAATTCTGATTCAATAAGGCAGGAATAGAACCCAGGTGTCTCCATTTTTAAAGCTTGTCAGGTGATTCTGATGTAGGCTTCTGATGAGAAACCGTGATCTGGGTAGTAATTGTGAAATAAACAAGATAAAGAAATGGTTTCTATCTGGCAGAATGAACGTGATATATATAATCCAATAAAATATCACTTAATGGCACAAGCAGACAGGTAGATTTTTACCACCCTCTCTCAAGCTGGCTACACTATTGGTAAACCTAAGTGCCTGATTATGTTGCCTCCAATTTTCAGAGGCCTTAAGAAATTGCTAACAATCTTTCACATTTTTTTATTCAAAATATTTTATCTCTGTTTAACATACCATTTTTAGTGCATAAAACAGGTATTGAGGTGGAACGGGTATTGGAAAAATACTGGATTCAAATTCCAGTTCCATTTCTGGTTAAATTTATCCTATCAACATAGTCTAACAGCTCAGCATCTCTGGATAATAACAATACTATCCAGAGTATTGGAATAATAATTATAATACTTGGAATAATAATATTTGTGGAGAATGATTGTTCTGAGAATCACATGAGAAGCATATGCAAGCTCCAAGCACAGTATCTGGTACATAGAAGAAACTGTAATTGTTTTGAAGGAATAGGTGAATTAACAAACAAACATTTGGGTGGACGAGAAGCTCTTTTGGTATTAAGTGAATGCTGAAAATATTGACAAACATGATGTGTTAGCTTTGAAGTTAGTGACACACATAAGGAATTTTTTATTTTTAATTACCAATTTCTTTCTTTTTTTCCAGGGTGCATTCCCCAGTAGGAACGTAGTGAGCTCATTCTTTATTTTCATCCTGCTTTGCCCTGATTTCCTACATAGCCTTAGTGTAAATCATTCAAAATACCACTTACACCATAGGCCAGCAGAGCCTAGCAGGCTTTGAATTCAGTGCCACTGAACCTTACAAGAAAACTAATTCATTCATTTGGCTTTCGTTTTGTATACCCTGCCCACCTTCTTCAGCACTTTTATTAATTTCTAGAGCATGGTCTGTGAGTCGCTCCACAGAAGTTCACAATTACGTGGGGCTGTCTTCCATATTAACTCTTCAAATGGTTTCATTTATAGGCACAGCTGTCTCATCTTGATTTCAGTGGGAGCAAGGCAGAGCTGGCAGTTCCCTTCTCACAGCCCATTTAGTTTCAGACACGTGTTGCAGCATACATTAAGTTCAATTTCTCTGGAGCTGTTATTGAGGTGTAGAACCATGCACAGTTGGATGGCAGCATGCCCTCCAAATGGGACGAAGAAAAATAATGCACACAAAAGGACAGGCATAGCAAAAGGTAAATTTTCCAATTCCTGACATCTATCTCGTGCTGTGGAGATTCCCAAGCTTTCCCCAGCAAAAGAAGAAACGGTGTGACTTGGAGGTGGATGACAGTTTCTGTTTATAAATAATTTCACACACATCATTTGATATTCTATACTATGGCATAGGTATTACTGTAATCCTTATTTTAAAGATGAGGAAATGGAGCATATCAGGATTATGTAAATTGCCCAAAGTTGTAAATTGGCAAGCTGCATGGCAGGGACTGGAAATCATGGTTTTTGTCTTAGTCCATTCAGGCTGCTATAACAAAATCCCATGGACTGGGTAGCTTATATACAAATGAAATTTATTTCTCACAGATCTGAAGGACTGGAAACCCAAGATCAAGGCAGCAACACGGTGGCTTCCTGGTGAGGGCTCTTCCTAGTCAATGGCTGGCACCTTCTTGATGTGTCCTCACTCAGTAAAAGACAGAAGGTGGCTTCTTGAAACTCTTATAAGGGCCTTCATCTCATTCCTGAGGACTCCACTGTTATAACCTCAGTGTTTCCCAGCCCCACCTTCTAAAGCCATCACATTGGGCATGTGGATTCCAACATATGAATTTGGGGGTGAACACAAACATTCATATCTTAGCATTTTTTTCTCACTCTAAGTCTCAGATTCCTTCCACAATGACAATGTTTCTCCATATTGAGCTGTGACTCTAAGGTTAGCAGAGTCCTTACAAGGAGAGAAAGGGAGACATGTGAAAGGAAAATGCATTTTCCCAGAGCCAATTTGCATAATCTGATTCAAATAAACCCCCCTCATTGTGTGCTGCCTGAAGGCATTCTGCGAGTGTAACTTATTAATGTATTGTCAGTCACCAACCACAGGAGATTCACTTTTTCAGATGATCACTGTTGTCTGCTTGCTTTAGTTCAGCTACAGGCATCTGACAGCTGCCAAGGCAGACAGAGCTGTGGGATCATGGGCTGGTCCGAACATTCTTTAGTCCTGCTCAGTTGAATTCCCTTGGACCTGAAGGTTCTGAACTTGATTTAGTTGCAGTAATCACTTTTCACCGAGTTGTTACACACAACTGAGATTTTACATAGCATGTAATGGCATGTGTTCTAAGCAAATTTTGAATTATCTCTAGTTCAAAGGATTCTGCCGATAAAATGTCCACACACATAACCAGCCCCTCCCCCCAAAAAGGCTGAAATCGATTCAGTTTTTTCATTTTAATTTTTACTTTATTCTTCAAGTACAGTGGACATACAATATTATATTAATTTCAGGTACACAACATAGTGATTAGACATTTACATACCTTATGAAGTGATCACCCCAGTAAGTCTAGTACCCATCTGACACCATACATAGTTCTTACAGTATGATTGACCATATTCCCTATGCTGTACTTTCCATCCCTAAGACTACTTTTATAACTGGAAATTTGTATTTCTTAATCCCTTTCTCCTTTTTCACCCATCCTCCCAACCCCTCCCATCTGGTGACCATCAATTTGTTCTCTGTGTCTATGAATTTGTTTCTGTTTTGTTAGTTTGTTTTGGTTTTTTTAGATTCCACATATAAGTGAAATCATATGGTATTTGTCTTTTCTCTGACTTGTTTCACTCAGCATGACATCCTCTAGGTCCACCCATGTTGTCACTAATGGTAAGATTTCGTTCTTTTTTATGGCTGCATAATATTCCACTGAATATGCACCCCTATATTCATTGCAGCACTATTGACAATAGCCAAGATATGGAAGCAACCTAAGTGCCCATCAATAGATGAATGGATAAAACAGATTAAATTTTTACCTTATAGTTCACGTAAAGTGCACTTCTGTGACTAACATAGGAAGGTGTTCAGGTGCTCTGGGTTCTCCAGTAAATCGCAGAAGGTCTCGTTTACCTTGTTTTATTGTGGTCTAGCAAAGCCCTTATGTAAATGAACTATAGACTTCTCTGCCCTCAGCTGAGAACCCCTTATTGAATGTTTGAGTGACTGCCTTAGATATATTTTCCAGGCTTAGGAAATTGCTAAACACTCCAGATACTTTGCGTTTCAGCAGGAGATCAAGGCACAACTCTCCCAAACACATGGGACATGCAGCTAATGTTAAAATTGGGGACGAGGGAATCATTTGCTGTTCCTCTCCTCACACCACCTGTGGCCTGAGTGGAGCGTGTATTTGGTCCTCTCACTTCCCATCTCTCTGCCCACTCACTTTGCTCCTTGACCCACCCCTTATTAACTCTTCCACTCTTCCAGAGTAGCTAATCTCAGAAATGGAGATGTTTATGGGCACATTGTACTAAAATGATATGTATCACTTTATGTGTATATAAAATATAAGGTGCCTTAAGTGATTATATATAATATACATATATATGATCATATATATATATATATAATATACATACATATATAAGATACATATATATGTGTATCTTTCTCCTCTTTTTCTCCCTTGGAGCATACAATTTGAATAGTATTAGATTCAGGGAAAAGGGGAATCTTGTAACTAATGAGCCTGTATTGAGAGAGATTAATACATTGACACTTCACTATTAATAAAATGGCACTCCACTTGTCAGTTGGCTTAATCCTTGAGTTTGCCATTCCCCTCATCAGGCGTCCAACAGGGAGAAGTTCTAAAGGGCAGCATTTTATCCACTCATTTCTAGGACACCAATTAATACCTTCAAAATACACATCACACCTTTAATCTTCAACATAATTATTATACTTAATTCTACTCAATAATCAATCACTGCTCTAACTGCTAATAATGAAATTCCAAAATAAAGAAAACTAAATGTGTGATGGGAGTTTGTTGGGGAATATTGAAAGTCAATTTCCCTATGTCCTGAGAACAGTGTTGTCATTTCAATATTGTGGTTAATCAAATGAAAGCCACCATGATGAATATTTCCTCTGCCCTACCCTGTCCTCCACGGTGGGTCTCTTTTCCCCATCAAAACAATCTCATAAAAGGGGGCTGGGCAAGTGGCTTAATTGGTTAAGAGTTAACTTAGGAGCATGAGCTCTGAGCAACAGGGCCGCCAATTCGATTCCCACATGGGCCAGTGAAAGCTGTGCCCCAGCTGAGCTGCTGCTGAGCTGCCAACCAGGATGGCTAAGATTGCCTGTTCAATGGTGGGCTACACCTGCCCGCAACAAAGACTGAACTCAGCACCTTGAGCTGAGCTGCCGGCCAGCTGGCTCAGTGGATAGAGCGTGTGCTCTTAACAACAAGGCTGCTGGTTCGACTCCCGCATGGGATAGTGGCTACACCCACCCGCAACTAAGATTGAACACAGCACCTTGAGCTTAGAGGCCAGGAGCTGCCGATGGGAAGCCAGATGGCAACTGGCACCCTCCACAACAAAGACTGAAGAACAACAACTTGGCTGTTCCCCTCCCCCAATTCCCCAACACTGTTCCCCTCCCCTAACTCCCCAATAAAAATCTTAAAAAACAACTATAACAAAAAAAAAAACTATCTCATAGGATGTTTCAACTGTATCTTAGCTTGTGTTGCTGTGAAAGGAGATCCTGAGACGTCTTGAGTACAGTATTTTATTTGGGAAGTGATGTACCTAGGGAGCAGGGAGAAAGGAGGATGGAAGTAAAATAAGGCAGAAAGGAAATTCAATAAAAGACTGCTTTATCAAGTTAGTGGTTGGTGCTTGGTCTCCCAGGACCATCTGAGGACTCTTATGCAATTTGTCTTAGAACTGTCTGCTTGGGGGATGAAAGCAGAGCACATTTATCAACTGGCTTTCATCCCCTATTGGGCAAGAGCATCCCTTAGGGCATTATCTTCCCCAAGACCAGGTGAAGCACATGTGACAGCTGAGCCCGTTCCCTGGGACATCAATGCCAAGGCACCAGAAAAGCCCTTGGCAGAAAGTTAGAATCTAGTGAAGGTGCACATTGAAAACTCTGTCAGGGGGCATCTGTGCAGAGCTGCTCAAGTCCTGCATAGAACTGGTGGTCACAGAAGTATAATAAATGGAGTGAAAGATGTTACTATGACTATATATCTTCCAGTATTACACATTCCTGGCATGCTTTCTTTAATCCTAAAATGTTGCAGAATCCCCTTCAAGCTATGACCAGCCACAGTGTCCGCAAGGCCCTCATACAATGGATCAATAGAGCAATCTCTGTCACAGCAGTCAGCCTGAGGTCATAACTAATATCCACCATCAATCTCTGTCATCATCGTTTTACAATTTCCCTCAGCCTTGGGCAGCATTTTGGCAGCTCTAGGTTGCTTTTCTAGTTGGATGACCTAGACCTTTATTCTTTAGAAATCAAAGCCTGATTGAGCCAAGGTTGCTCAGCAGAGCCATTGCACATGGAAGCACCAAAAGAAACCCCAGTGAATTCCTAAATTTCAGAGCTACTCTTCCGTGATCCCATCATGTAGCAGCAGTCCTACCTCTGTGATAATCAGACTCAGGTCCTCCACCAGTGGGGTCGCTCCTGTCTTTGCCTGGTCGCCTTCTGACATGGGGATCCAAAGTGACAAGGGATGGTATAGCTTCATTCAGTGGAACCCTCCTTTGTCCCCCATAGATGTATAATGCATACGAGAACCAGACTTTCTATTCTGGAAGAGCCTAAGATCATGAGGACAAAACGGAACTCCCAAGGGATCTGCTAGGAGCCAATCCTACTTCCACCCCTCGCTTCCCATTCCCTTGTTTTTCAGCCATTGGCAAAAGAATATCATCTATTGACTGGTTTCCTCTGTAAGGAAAGCCAGAGACAAAAGCTCATATACCATGTCCAGAAATTTTTCATCATCCCAAACTGAAACTCTATACCCATTAAACCATAATTCCTTACTATTCCTCCCCAAAGTGCCTGGTAGACATCCTTCTGCTTTCTATCTCTATGATTTTAACTATTCTAGGGCCTCACAGAAATGGAATCATGCAATATTTATACTGTTGTTTGGTAGCTTCTATTCCACATAGTATTGGAAGTTCGAGCCAGAGCAATTAGGCAAGACAAAGAAATAAAAGGGATCCAAATTGGCAAGGAAGGAACAATTTTATCTCCTTTCACAGATGACATGATCTTATATGTAGAAAACCTTAAAAATGCCACAAGAACTATAGAGTGGTAATGGTTGCTCAACAAGGTAAGTGTACTTAATGCCACTGAATTGTATACTTACAATGGTTAAAGTGGTACATTTTACATTAAGTACATTTCACTACAATAAAAAATAGGAAAAAAAAGACTGCTTTCGATTTTCTTTGCTGCTTGGAATTGAAATAAAAAGCCAGACCAATAACTGTACGCCAACCTCAGGAGTTGTGAGGCCCGCACCCAGCCCAGCAGCTGTGTTTGGGTATACCGTTTGATAAACTAATGGCTATGCATGCAAGTGCCAGAAACAGAAGTATTTTTCACTCAGAGAGTCAGGAAAACATCACAGAGGCCTCTCATTATAGAAACCTCAAGGACAGGAAGAATATCCACAGTGGAGGTTGGAGAGATGATTCCAGGCTTCCCAACTGCAGGAGCAGGCAGACGCTGGCCCTGCTGCCTTCGGAATATTGAAATCTTTATTCAGTTACGTTTAGGACATACTCGGAATAAGCTGCTAAGGTAATTTCCATTTTTATGATCGCTAATCGCGCACACACACACACACACACACACACAAAGAAAAAGAAGAAGAAGAAGCCAGCCACTCCAGGAAATATTTGACATTTAGGAAAAAAGAGATACCCAAATGAAATCCAGGGTTTCTCCTACTTTCATTCAAGTTCTCCTGAAAGCATTTCCCTCTGCTCCTCAAGTTCTATCAAGAAAGACATAATTTCCGAGTCATCAGGTTATTGGAACAAAATTAACTATAAATTGGAAATCCTCTTAAGGTGTTCAATCCTTAGAATTAAAGATATTTAATACAAAATATAGTCACAATTAAATTTTATATATATATATATATATATATATATATATATATATATATATATATATATATATACTACTAGCATGTATTTTATACAATTAGCCCTTTCATCAGCAACACAAACTCCCTATGTTTTCCCCCCGTGCCTCATTTTTTTCAGACCTTTTCTTTCATCTATGCTTCAATGTCTTTCTTCCTTGTGGCCAAATGAGAGATGAGTCTGGAGCCCTTTCAGGATTCACCTATTGGATAGCCCAGCATCTGCCTTGCATCTTTACCAGTAGCCTAGTCTAGAGCACATGATTTTATGCCTCCTACTTAGAAGCAACCTCATTCTTTCACAGTATAAAAATAAAGTACCTATATATCTTAATCAGGTTTCTTACATGAACCCAAGTAGAAAGCACAGCCTCAGAGGCGGTCTTTTGCTGTCTGCAGGGTAATACGGTAAGATGCGTGCAGCCTGCGCTGTGACTTTGTCAGCTCTTTAGTAAATTACATGCAAGGATAAAGAGGATAAAGGATGAAGAGGACGGTCCTTGACTGCTGATAAAACTCACTCTTTATTCTCCTTTTTCTACATTGTATTAAATAACCCCACAAAGCATAAGTCATTATATACTTTACAGAATAAATGTATAATTACAACACAGGCAGCCAAAAAAACACACCTCAAAGAACACCATGTTTCCTAACAGGGAGGGGAGAGAGGTTTCAGTACAGTGAACACAGGTTTTCCCCTCTGCAATCTTTTCACAGCACGCTGCTTTTGAACCTCTGAGCTAGATTATGATTCTGCCAGCTATTCTGCCTTCTGTCTTGCATTAAAAATATAAGCAACAATTGCCCTTTAGAAAAAAAAATGGAATAGAGGAAGGAATTTTTTTCATGGGCTTCATTTTCCTAATTGTGTATGCATAAAGCACTTGCCTGTGACATCACTGGCTCTTCCCAGCAGCCTTATGGAACAGGTGCTATTACCCCATTTTACAGCAGAAGCTGTAAAGAGATTTGCTCTCAGGCGCTAAGAGATTTTCCCAGCATCGGTCTCCAAAGAGGTTTTGGAACCTGTCTTCCTATACGGTCTGTTTGAACCCAGAAGCCTTTGATTCTTCAAAGTACAGGACACAGTTCTCACTGGCATTCAGTGTATGAAATTACCGTTAGAATTTGTAACTTTATGAAAACAAAAATATCATTTTTTGTTAAGAATCAATTAGTCATATACAATATATATTCATATATCTATAAAAATTTGTGCCTCGAAACTTGCTTATTAAACATTAAAAAAAGGATCTTATGGTTATTTGACTTCCTATTATGTAGTCTTATTTGGTTAACACATTTTGTTTCAATAGAAAACAAAAAATTTTATGTTTAATGGCATTAATTCCGAGTAGTTCACTACCATGATACAATAGGTATTTTTTTCTGTATACAACTTTTTAATATTGCAATGTATGTAGAACAATTACATCAGTCCTTTTAAAGAACTTAATCCCTGTATATTTCATGCCAACAAATCAAAAAAAAAAGGAAAAATTTTATGGAGGAGTGCGGAAGGTGGAAGAAGGAAGCAGCCAGGAGGCTTACAAGAATGGAGTTCTACTGCCACCTGGTGGTTGTTCTGTGTTATAGCCAGAGCTTCTTGAAATTATTCAAGATTTTTTTTTCTTAAAAAACATTTTGATATATTTTTATTTCCCACAAAACATATTCATAGGACCCACCCTTTCATATCTTGATCTTGTATTTGGGAGAAGGACATGGGATAGTTTCAGGTCCTGCAGTATTTTAAATACACATATTCTACATAGCCATCTACTGCAGCATTATTGATAATGATAAAGAACTCAAAGAAACTAAATGTTTAATAAGAAAATAATTAAATTATATTCATTCTACACAGTGGACTATTTTGCAACCATTATAATCATAACAACTGTTCTACTGCCTAGAGAAATTGTTTATGGAAAATGCTATATATATTAAGATAAAATTTTACAATCCCTAATTACACAGCTTTTATATGTATGTAGGAAAAGACTATAAGGAATACACAAAAATTAGAAAAATTGTTGCATGTATGAATAATGGGATTAAATCTTTGTGTGTGTGTGTGTGTGTGTGTGTGTGTGTGTGTCTTCATTTCCCAAAAATTCTGATGTTATTGCTATAGTTTTCACAGATTTTTGATATTGGAAAAGAAAATAAATTGTCCTACATATTTCAAAATGCTTCACCCTCACCTGATGTGGTTTATTCTACATTCTAAAAAGTGATCATTACTTGCTTTTATTGTACTCATGAAGAACAATTTACATCTCTGCGGAAATATCTTTAGTTAGAGTCTTTTAAATCAGCGTTACTTGTGTGAAAATGAGCAATTTATCCAATAATTTCAGACTGAATTTCACATTAATTCAAGAATTAAAGCATTCTTTCCATTTTCTAATGTGTCTGTTCTACCTAATTTCCTTCATGAGTCCTCATTCTAATTGCTTGGTTTGTAAAAACATGATTGTATCCATCATCTTGTCCGACTTTAATAAATAGGACTGTCTATAATTGTTCCTCTTGTACATATATTAATGTCCATCAGTTCATGGCACACTCCCCAGGAATTCACAGAGGGTAGGGCTTTTCAGACAAAGGAATTCAGGGTATGGGACCATCCCTCAAAAACTGTTTTTTTTTCCTTCCTTGTTCACTGAACTAACCTTCACCCTTCACCAGGACCTGGGGTTGTTATCTTCCTTATTAGCTCTGAGCCCAAGCCAGTCCTTACCTTCTGTCTTATGTGACCTGATATATTGTTGAAATTAATCCTTCCTCCCAGGTGGCTTCTTCAACACGGATTTTGGCTGTGTACCAGCTGCTCTTACTGGTTATGGTGAGAGGATGAGCTGCCATTTGCACGACTCTTTGCCAGGCTGTCACCCCCATTCAATACTGATAGCCCAATAATTAATTTGGGAGAGGATCATAACATTAACTCCTCGGTGCGAAGCAGTCAAGTCACCCATTCTTTGATTCTCATCCCTGTAAAGCTAAACATTCATATGATGAAAAAATAAAAAAACAAAAATCCCTCCCCATGAGTCCTCTTGTTCCTAAGGCCCTCCCTGAAGAAACGTTACACTTCTCACACCATTGACAGGCTTGCCACATGACATACTCTGGTCAGAGAAATGGGAGAGAAAATATACTTTACTTCCAATAGAAGCTGTAAGAGCCATCACATGGCTCTCCCATTACTTTATATTTTGTCTGCCAGAGAGAGATTAACAATGTACCAGACAGGCTGCTTCCAGGAATGAAGTAGAGTGACCCTCCACAGAGTCATTAAAAAACAAACAAACAAATAAACAAAAAACACTATTGTTGATGCATTAAGATTGTTGGGGCTATTTGTTACCACAGAATAACCCAGCCAATGCTGCCTGATACAACTTGCATCTTCCTAACATTTGAGGAGCCAGTATGATACAGTGGGCTAGCTGTGTGGCCTTAGGCAAATGACCTAATCTGACCATGCCTCATCTATAACATTATTGAGATAATACCTATTTAATGAAGTTATTGTGATAAATAAATGAATGAAAACTTATAAATACCTAAACACTATCTGATACATAATAAATATTAGCTACTGCTGCTATTATTAATATTAATATTAATATTAATATTATTGCCACTGGTACATAATAAATATTAGCTACTGCTGCTATTATTATTAATAATATTATTATTAATATTATTGCTACAGACATGGGTTTTATCCTAATTCTGTCTCAGAAAAAGTGTCTCATTCATATGGTGCTCCATCTAGACCTACTTTCCAAAGGTCTTTAATAGATTAACCATTTTCTTTTGTTTAGTCCCCTCTTGGACCACTTCCATGGATTTTCTTTTACCATTTTTCCTATTTTGTTTTAAACTAGCAAAAATTTTATAACAAATTTAAACAGGATCCAAATACCTTCAGAACATTCAGCTCATTTTTACTTCCTACCCTGAATTTTATACTTGCAGAGATTTCAATGTGTTCTCTGACTTAAACAGCACTCCAAATAAATCATTTTGTGGACCAAAAGCTCTGCTTTAAAGCACATTCTAGGATGTATATGTTCGATTTGTAAACACTTAGAAGGACCTGAAATGGTCATAAGTTATGGAGCCAGGGCCTCAAGGAAAACTCTTTTTAGAAACCATTCTTTACTACTGTCATGTTTTCAAGGATGGGGAGTAATGCTCTTTTCTATTTTTTTCCTACATGGGAAAATTATACAAAAAGGCAACGTTTGTTTCTTAGAAATCCTTTATTTTTGTGTGTCCTTAGTTTCTTTAAGCCTTTCTATTTTTCCTTCAGAAAGCATCTTTAATCATCTGTGACACTGATTTTCATTGCAACCCATTTTCCTGCATTCTATAAACAGAAGACACATGCTTTAAATTACGAAAATCTCACCTCATTTTTCACTGCAAGAAAATAAATAGAAAGTTCTTTCTCAAAGTGAAAATGATTCTCTTCTGTTCAGCTTCACAGATGCTTAAGGGCTTTGGAGTTATTCTCTGATTTTCTAACTGGCCACCTGGACTTCAGCATCTTCCTCAACGCAACGCTTGCTTTATTTTGCTGCGAAAATCATGTTCTTCCATTTTTCATTTGATCATTTCACTGTCTGGGATTATAAAAACCTCCATATGCTCTCCAACCACAGTCGGATTGTTCCAAATTACCTAGTGCCATCCTGTTCTCTAGACCCTCCTCCTTCACGCTCCCTCTTCCTCTCTTCCTGTGATGGCCTTTTCTTGTCACCTTGCCTGTTTAGTCTCTAGCTCCTTCCCAGCCTCCTCCTTGTTCTAGACCTACAAATATGGACATTATCTAGTGATGTCCTCGACTCTCCTCACTTCCCTTTCTATATCCTCCCCCCAATTTTCCCAAGCTGTCACTGATAATTATCCATAAACGTTATCTAGAGCAAGGCTGTCCAGCAGAAGTAGAATGAAAGCCACAGATATGAGCCACAATTGTAATGTTAAACTTTCAAGTAGCCACATTTAAAAGGAAGAATCAGATGAAGTGAATTTCAATAATATCTTTTATTTAATCCAATATATCCAAAATGTTATGGTTTCAACATGTAATCACTATTTTTAAAGTGAGATACTGATATTACAGCATTGAATTCAAGACGTCTCTGGAATCTGCCCTCAAAAATGCCTTTGGACCCTATCTGCCATATGTCTCTACCCAGAAGCGACATTCCAGAAGAGGGACATCAGAGCTTTTGATCCCTATGCTAGTCATTTGCCACATATTTTCAAAAGGACAATTTCAAAGCTGCGCACAGGGCCGGCCGAATGGCGTGGTGGTTAAGTGCTGGTTTAGGAAGCCAGCGGTCCCAGTTCGGATCCCGGTTCGGATCCCACATATGAGGGCCAGTGACACTGCCCTCTAAAATAAAAAAATCAAAGCTGCGCACAATCAGTGGCTTTAGGTAAGAGCCATTGCACCCTAATATGCTATATAGGAGTATCAATACATATTAATGAAGGAAATAGGCTGGCCATGAATAAATTAAAAGTATGTTAAGTTGTCAGAACTTCTCAGACCGTAGGATTCCTGACTCACACTCCCAAGTTCATCCAGGACACCCTTCCTCAGACGGAGCTCCTGCCCCCGTCATGCAAACCTGAGCAGGTAGGTGACAAGTCATCACTGCTTATGTCAGATGCTGAAACTGAAAAATGCCCCCCAGATGGCTACAAAAAAGACCAAATTGCCCTCCAGACACCATTTTGGCCCTGATGCAAATTCCAATATTAACATCCTGTCATCTTCTCATTTCTACAAGAATTGAAGCTGCTTGGGAAATGGTGTTTCACAAGGCAAAGGTATGTGCGTGTCACTCAAGCAAGGACTGGTGACACTGAGATCGAGTCCTTCGGCTGCTCGCTGTAAAATCCCCGTTTTATACCAGCACTGAAACTAAAACCATTAAATTTATTTCTCCCTCACACTACTTACTAATCACAGCCATGATGTTTTCACATCATTAATGTCTTTATCTCTACTCACTGGGGGAGCCAGAGTCAAATCGGAGAGAATATTAATGGTAATTAGTGTTATACATCAAAACACCTACCTGGAAAACAGAAGGCCAGCGCTGGAAGAAATAATGCTCAGTCTTCACGCCCCTCAAAGAGAAAATACCTCAAGCTGCCGGAATTTAGGCCTTCTCAATAAACCACTTCACAGTACCTCTGGTTCAATCATAACAACCCGGGAAACTTGAATGACAGGTGGCTGATTTCCATATGAAATCCTTAGTAAATTCATCTTAAAATAGTATTCTATAATTAGACAGGGACATATTTATTTTAAAACAAATTTATTTAAAATAAACCAACACACTCTTTTAAATCTGTGATAAATATCATGGAAGAAATGGTAATTCAATTAGTAATATGTCAATAATATAACAAAAGATCTTTTACAACACATGTTAATGTTATACCATGAAGGTCCTCTTTAAAATTCTATGAAACAAAATAGAGGATAGAGGGAAAAAGTGAGAGAAAGAGAAGGGAGATGGGACGAGAAGGAGGAAAGGAGGGAGACAGGGAAGTAGGAGGGGAGAAGGGAAGAAAAAAAAATCACATCTCTAATTGTATGTTCTTAGTAGTAAATGGAATGTATTATTAATCACATAAAAATTAGATCAATTAATCATCACTTGTGACTTTCCCTGTGTAACCCAAATACTAAATGATTTTGTCTGCATTGATCATGGCCAGTGAGAAGCTACTAAAATCATTCTTTCTGTAAATTTTTGTTAATAAATATAGGGAAAATACAGAGCTATTGGGAAAGTTAAACAAAAGTTTTCTAACTAAAGGATGGAATTCTAAAATTAATCAAATCTGTGATTCTCCCAAAACACTGTCAGAAGTTGGAGTCTTTGTTTCCTTCATCTTTTATTCCAGGTGTGCTCTATGACGCAATTATGAGATTCTCTAAATTCTGAATTAAGCCCTGCACTCCTAAGGAGGGCCTCGCGTTTTTAATCTGTGTGCTAATATCACATAAGTACAATCCATTCATTTATGCAGCCTTATTTCTTAACAACAGAAAATACATCTGATATGTGCCTTTTCCTTAGTGGGTACTCAGTACTCTTTATTATGTGAATACTCATCATCGTCTGTGGTTTTTAAATATTTCTCCTGAGGCAGACCATCTGGGAAAACAAACCTGAAGCTAGAAAGTACATCAGGGCCGGCCGAGGGGCGCAGTGGTTAAGCGCTGGCCTGGGAAGCCAGGGACCCCGGTTCAGGTCCCACATGAGGGCCAGTGACACTGCCCTCAAAAGAAAAAAAAAGAAATACATAAAAGGACCAAAAAAATACAAATTATCATTGCTTTCTGTAAATCTGTGTATATTTTTAGGGAGTTTGTATTTGCAGGAAATTGGAAGAAAAATCAAAATCAGACGAAAGGTTTTTCCTTCCTTTTGAGTGTCACAGGGAGGGATGTGTGGAAATAGACTTGGGGAGGCAGTGTGTGGGCAAGATGTTTACTAAGGATCAAAGCCTGTGAAGGGAGGGAGAGGAAGCAGGGCTGTTAGAAGCCACTGAGATACAAGCTTCCCAAAGATGGGCCATATGCTCTGGTTCCACAACAAATAATATATTGTAAATATTTTGAAGATACTGTGATTAAAAAGTTGTTATTGATCCTTAAAATGCTCAGCCTTATTCAGCTTTCGTAAGTCATATTTATAAAAAGTTTTTAGTTCCAAAGGAAACCTTCTTTCATGCTCACTGACAATGAACCACCATTGGTGGAAAAATATGCCAAAATTAATATTGGTCATGGATATTTTTTGCTCTTCTACATACATTTCTCCATTTACCAAATTATCTAAAGTGAATATGTATAACTCTTATTTTTTAATTAAAGCATAATTGACATATAACGTTACAGGTGTGCTACATAATGATCCGATCAATATTTGCATACCATCTGTCACCATACAAAGTTACAAAACATTTTTTTTTTGTGATGAGAACTTTTAAGATTTACTCTTTTAGCAACTTTCAAATGTGCAGTGCAATATTACTGTCTACAGACAGCATGCTGTACATGACATCCCCATGACTTATCTATCTTATAACTGCAAGTTTGTACTTCTTGATTCCCCTTTACCCATTTTGCCCACCCCACAAACCCCCATCCCTCTAGCAACAACCAATCTGTTCTCCGTATCTGTGAGTTTAGTTTTGTTTTGATTTGGTTTTTGTTTTTCAGATTCCACATGTAAGTAAAACACATTGCATTTGTCTTTCTCTGTCTGACTTATTTCACTTAGCCTCACACTGTCTAGATCCATCCATGTTGTCACAAATGGCAAGATAGTTGTTTTCATATCTTGGCTACTATAAATAAAGCTGCAATCTTAAAAGGGTTATAAATATATGACAAAATGCAGGCACTGAATGGGGTGGGACAAGCATATGGTGCAAGGTGTACGGAATGAAGAAGTTTAGATTTAAAAAAAACAACAACTGACAATTAGCCATGGTTTACTTTGATTGAACAAAACTGTAAATAATTTTTTTTTCTTTTTCTTTTTCCAGTTTTCTTATAATGAAAGCTATGAACTTTATTATGGGGGTGGGGGACGTAAGTCCTCCAAACCCATTTACTTTTCAAAATAATATTGAAAATATAAAATAAAGAAGCTGGGGGAAAAGTAAATCTTGGGTAGCTGAGGCACATACTCCTCTGAGCTGAGAGAAGAAATGAAACAGCTGACCCCAGCTTCGGCCTCCCTGTGATTCAAGTTGCAGTAAGGCGTACAGGTCTCCAAGAGGGAGAGAAAGCAACAATATTAGGGGGAGGGGGAGGGCTCCAGTGCAGTGACTAGTTAGATATTCTTTCAGGGCTTCTCAGGGTTTTTGAAAATGAAAATACCTTTCTATTCCAGAGCACTTTTGAAAGAGACAACATGGCCTCTCTTTCCTCCATGAAGGGGGCTTTCCAAGCATTTCATATGTAAAGTACAGCAAGTGACTGCTGATTGAGCGTCCTGTTAACGCCCCGCCCCCCCCAAGAGTCACTCAGGCATTCATCTCGCCCACAGACCCTTCACTCACACCATCATGTGCCACCATCAAAATGGTTTGTGCACCTGTGACCAGAGGTCTGATGGATTCTCCTTCCCTCATCCACTGAGATGAAATCCCCTAGAAACCACTCTCAACTCCAGGCACAGCCTGGGCTGCCGCCTTCTGCCTCAAGGGCTCCACTGTTCTTGGTGATCACAGAATCAGTCAACAGGAACTTGACTTTGTTGGGGAAGTTTTCCAGGCTTCGTCTTATCTCTCAATTCCAGAAAGGTAGTACGAGAAATAAATTAAACCTACACAAGTATTGCTGTAAAATCAAAAGGAAATTTATAAATGTTATAGAAAGTAGAAGCCCAGTACCATTTCAAATGTCCCAAATATTAAACCTTTCCAGGCAATGCTATTACTTGGCTATAGTTTATCTCACTCATATCAAGCAGTCTACTTAAAGAGAGAATTTGGATATGAGTACGTTTCACATTAGAATACACAAGAGACAGATTCAATGGATTCTTTTTAGAACTTTAGAAACCTGCAACTATGCCTCTATCATATACACCTATTTCAGAAAATTAGTATGTCTACACATCTCCACCAGAAGAACTTTTGCTCTGTATCATTACTTATATTTGAGATTTCTGATTGTGCAATGTAAACTTTTAGTGGTCTTACTTAGAATTAAATGCTCCATTTAAAACAACAACTTTCCTTTCAGTTTCTGAATTTAAGTTGAATCATCTTGTAATTACATAAAATGTTCTAAAAAGCATTTTAATCTAATATCTGATTTCATGGAATTAATTTTTTATCCTATACAAATTGAGTCTTAGCTAAGTTCAGAAAGAATGATCTGTTTGTAATTAGCCCTCAAAATAAAATTCAACTATCGATAAGCCGTTAGACGTCTGCCTTGTAGGGAGATGGAATTTATTTATGAAGGAAGCCTAGTGGTCAACTGCTAGAGATGTAGAACAAGGGCATATGATTTTGAAATGAAAAATGCATTAATTAACATGGTAACTGGACTAAGACATAAGGGGAAGGAAGTGTTTAATGAGATTTAGGAAGACTTGTTCTAGAACATACAGTTTTCCAGAATAGAATTTGTGTCTTCTAGTAGGATTTTGAATGGCAGATATTGCATCAGGGAAAAGAGTTCATTGGAGAAAGATATTGAAAACACTTCCACCTGGAGAACACAGGGTGTGGGTGGTATGGGTGTCACCATTTCAGAGTTTCCTGGTAAAGAAAGGTGGAGAACAGTGCGTGACACATGGCAGTTACCACATGCGTGTTTATTAACAAGTCAGAAAATAGGAAGGATGTATCAGGCAGCACATGGGTTTTATATCACATAAGTAAAGCCACACATATGGTAGTTAACTATTTTAGCTGTATTTAGGGCCAGCCTTGGAGCAAAGGATTGAAAAGTAAATTATTCATTTGGGTATGGTTCATTGCCTATCTAAACATAAAACAAATTTAATTTTTAACAGTTTTTTTTCCCCCTAATATAAATTTGTCACTGTTAATTGGGTGAAACCCATTGAGTGCATAAATGAAAGACTAGATAGAAAGGTTAACAAAAATTCTCATGTAAGGCACAATTCAGTTAAAGTCATAATGATTTCACCTAATCTTGAAGTGTCTTCTAATGACAAATGATGCTAAACCCTAGAGCCACAGGTCCCTGGCTTGAAGCAGGAGCCCATGTGAGGACCTTGAATTTAGCAGTGAGGACAGAAGACACAGGGACCTGCGGACTGGAGACAGACAGTTGAAGAGAACAAGCAGGTTTGGCCAAGGATTCACTTTTAAAGATAACCTCTGATTAAATCTGATTACATATGATGTAACCATAAAAGAGTGAAAAGGATATGGCATTACAATCAGAGTGCAGGAAGTTCACTTTACATTCACATTTCTGTATATGATATTAAATACATGTATTGCTCTTCTCTCTCTACAACAGGGCAAAGGACCTCTTTTTTTATGAACCTGCTCAAAAATATATAAAAATCCAAGGCAATTTTTCTCAGTGTGGAAGTCGCTTTGTGGCAACTGAATATAGATGGTCACTCCAGTGGAAATACTGCACACGGGCAAGGGGGAAACATCTATTGCAGACATACAGATGGTGAAACACGTGTTTTCCTGTATAGCATAGTCCTCAAAAACATGTATAAATTCAAGAAAATTGAAGTAACCTTTGTTCTTTCCTAGGACTTTATTTACATTGGAATATTTTAATATCAGTGAAATAGACAAACTTTAGAAAGATTCTAAAGCAGGATGCCGGTCAATACCTTTGAGGAGTATTTGGAATTTTGAGAAAATTTTAAAATAAATCCGAGAGCCGTGAGGAACTGACAGGCTCTCCAAAGAGGAATCATCAAGCTCTAGAAAACAAAAGTTCTAGAGACAAATGTTGATATATAATATGATTTTTTTTTCATTGAGTTCAATGTTTTATTATTTCAACAGTAAAAACAGTATGGTGATTAGTTTTATGTCTCAACCTGACTGAGCCACAAGGTGCCCAGGTATTTGGTCAAACATTATTCTGGGTGTATCTATGAGGGTGTTTCTGGATGAGATTAACATTTGACTCAGTAAACTAAGGGAAGCAGATTGCTCTCCCTGGTGTGGGCGGGCCTCATCCAATCAGGTGAAGGCCTGACTAGACCAGAAGGCTGGCACTCCCACGAGTAAGGGAGAACCTCTCCTGCCTGAGCTTTGAGTTAGGACTTTGGGCTTTTCCTGCCTTCAGACTCCAACTGAGACATCAACTATTCTTAGGTCTTGAGCCCGCCAACTGCAGACAATGACTTCTCAGCCTCTACAATTGCATGAGCCAATTCTTTATACTAAACAAATAAACATGTTAGTTCTGTTTCTCTGGAGAAACCTAACCCAAGGTAGGACTCCCACAACAATTTTGATGGGCATATTGTGAGCATTTGCCACCATGAACTGCCCAGATCAGGTGAGCAGCCCCGCACCTTGCCTGTACCAGCATTTAACCTATTTCTTGAAGGCATGAATATATGAATGAGTGAACAAACATGTGAAGTCACAAATAAATGAACGACTGAAGGTTAAAATGATAAAGTGGTCTCTAAAAATAAAATGTGTGTGATTCGTCAATCAAAACTGTTTTCAAAAGCAAGTGCTCAAATGGCTCGCTTCTTTCCTGTACAAAGTAAAGCACTGCCAAATGACCTAGAGAGTACTTCTGGAAACGGAAGGCTGGCTGTGCCCATGTGGATTAAATATCCAGTTGAAAACTGACCAGTGCAGACTCTCCTCCAGATGGTCAGCGCCAAGTAAGAGCAGCCAATGTTTTCCCACAAATGAAAGAGTCTCAAGAGCAACATTATTCCAAGCCTGCCCCTCATTAGGCAATTCGCACTCCCCACTTTATTGAGAACAGAGCTGACTCACTACAGTTTTCATGCAACCTCTCCTCTCCTATAACAGACACTCATCTCTTAAAATCTAAGAGGCAGAGACAAGAAATGGAAAACACATGCACAAATCTGAAAATGCATCCTTTCTGTCATCCTTAAAACCTGGAAAAAAATGGCATTCCATGTCTGAAAAATGAAATTAAAAATCAGGGAGAAAGGCATATCCCTTTTACTCTAAACTCTATTGTGAGTCTATATTGGTTCAAGGATATTAGAAACAGGGATTTTTTTTTTAAGTCATTGAAAAAGTACCTTAAAAGATTCACCTAAAAGTTACAGAGCCCTATGTGAAATCTATGATTTCGTATTTTTTTTCCTCAACTAAACTTTAAGAAAGTTATTATTTTCATTATGAAACTGATATTCAAGTGAGTTTAGTAATGTGCCCCCTTTCAGGCTCATTGGGTGTCAGGGTCCAAATTCATTCTGCTCTCTTTGAGTCCTGAAATTTCAGCTCTACCATTCTGACTTTAAATATAATCATCTGGTGAGACCCATAGTTAGTCATTCTGTGAAGTTCTGGCCCAAATGTAATAATAATTTTAGTCATTACAGATGCTACTGCAGACACTTAATCTGCTAACGCCTGCTGACAGACATTGTTGGTTAAGCCATTTGGAAAATCTGTGCCTCCTGGAATCTTCTTTCCGATGAAAGCCCTGGTATTCTTAGTACGTTATCCTAGGTGAATGTACCCTAACTGCAGGACTCATATCAGACACTCAGAGACAGAATTCAAGAGGACTTCCTCATTTTTATACATCACATGTCTGTGCCAGGAAGAAAACAGAAAAATGAAATCCTAAACTTTTGGAGTGTTTGCTTGAATTACTTGACTCAGTTCAAACAGTGGTGTGCTGGCAGTCTCACCACTCTATCATGTGTCTGCTCCAGAAACAAAATCAGACCTTCACATATCCCTGGGGTGACTCCATGCATTGTTGCCTATGTGGATGTGCGCACACGCACACACAGACACACACACACACACTCATTGCCCAATGCTGCCACTATTTCATTATCTAAGTATGGATGTCCAACTTGAGGACACTTTCAGGAACGTCAAACTGTTACTGACTTCTGAGTCTTTGTTAGCAAAGCACAAGGAAATAAACCAGTTTCCTGCCCCTGGCACTTAACCATATGGAGCTGGTCCAATGCCTAGTCACAAAATGCCAGATGGCCCAAGACATCTATTGTTCAAGAATAACATCATACACACTTTGAGTAAGAGTATATTTTCACAAGGTCTCTGCTGCTCTCAGGGGTGACAAGAAGTCCTATAGATGTCTTCACACTTGTGCTTTTACCATCACACGCTTCTTTAAACACTCTCCCAAAGGGTTGTGCTGCTCTTAACTATGAATTCCTCTCTGTTGCACCAGAGGTTTATGTCTAAAGCCTAGGAACAAATATGTATTTGGACATTTAGAGAAGCAATATTGAATACTCATGCCAAGAGTCATCACCATTCCAGTCCCCAATTACATTGTGCTATGTCATTGAAAATGTTGATGCTAGAACATCAAATCTTACAGGTATCTCTTGGGGATGCTAAACTATCCGAGGCTCAGTGTGGAGAAGATAAGCTAGCAGAGAAACTGCCTGGGAAATAAAAGCAATCACAAAGCCACATAACATTCCTTAGATTAGAAAATCTGCTCTTAAATTGAATTTATCCTGATATTTTGTCAGTTCTTCATAGTTCAGGGATTTATTTCCATGAAGGCACTGACTGAAAGTGAAAAACCTACCAGCCTGTTCATTGATTTTTATATTGAATAAAATTTTAAGTAAAAATAGGATATGCTATACTACTTTGCACTGAACTGCCAAACGCAATGTGATGCCCTTGGGAAGTGACCAAGAAACCTTGGACAAAAATCAATATTGACTTTTCAGGACTCTTCCAAGAGAAGAAAGTCTGGATTATGGTAATCTCCTTTGCAAAAATGAGCTTAAGACCCATATAACCATCTTAAAATTCTGCCACTATGATCTCAGAATTGCGATTGCCAGACACGAATATTTCTGCCAACTATCTGAATTTTCAGCATTTGAGCTAAAGGAATGTGCACAGAATTTTTTTTTTCCCAAAACATGGATGAAGAATACAGATGAATAAAAATGTGCTGAAGTACATTGCTGAAGGAGACTGGCCGAACTGAAATAACCAATGTAGGGTCTTTATCATTTTCCAATTTGTACAGCAAATTGTAAGGCAATGCAATGTGTTGTCATTATCACTGGATGTTGAAATATAAATAAATTTTTCCCTAAAGTTCCCACTTCCCCTTCCCCACCTGCTCACCGAATTCAAGCAAACAGTATATGCTGAGTTAAATATTTTCTGGAGATGTGGGTGTGACAGGGTGGGGTGGAAAACAGAAACTTCCTATAAGTCTCTGGTTTATATTTTCCAAAATCCTAACCCCATTAAAGGATTGTTTTAAGGGCAAAAATGCATCTGGGAAAACCATCAAGATTTATACAGGGAGGGATTTCCCCTACGGTCTAGGGAAATAATCTGCTAGGCTGGGGAAGAGCAGAAGACAAAGTATGGTGGTTTAGAGACACAGCGTTGACTCTGCTTTCCATATCAGAACTTCGGTGAGGTGGCAAGACCCTGACGTGGCTTAGAAGACAGAGAACAAATGTGGGTTTCTTCCCCTCTTCTTAGATCATGATATAAATGACATAGAAGTGATAAAGTCACAGATTAGGAATCAAGGCAATAAAGACATAGATGTGCACCAGGGTGAGTCCCTTGCCAAAGAATAGCAGAGAAACAATGAAATGCTGCCCCAGTTTTCCACCCTGGCATGAAAGGAGCAGAGACCCACTGGGCCGGAAGTCCTCCATGGACAAGAATGGACCGTTTCCTGCATGGATCAGTGAGCGAAGACTACATGTAACCATGGGTTGGTCAGCAAATATCTGTGTGGACAGATGACTCCAGGACAAGATGAATCATACAAAACCCTAAAATGACATATATCTCCCTGAAATTTAGATACAGACCAGGAAAAAAGAAACAGTTTTAGTGTCTGATGTCCTGGGGAATACAGGAAACTAACAACTTTTAGTTGATATGTAGAAGAATCAAGTTATGTTACTTACACTTCTGGCTTAGTTTAGACTGAGATTTGTACCTGTTATACCAGATAATATAATGAACACATCATGAATGATCATTTATGAGTTAGTTCTAAGTACCTGATCTCCAGATTTTCCAAATATCATGAAGACAACCAAACTTTGCTGTATGACCTGTCGACCTACCTGATGTGTCCTCATCCACCCTCACATACGTTCTTAGTGCTTCATATATTTGCTCACAATGCACATTTCACATCTCCTTTCTTCCTTCTCCCCAGTTTTTCTAATGAGCACCTACTATGTGTGAAGCATGATAGAGTAATAGTCTCTCTGTCGTTCAAGTCCCATGTTCTATTAAATTTTTGGCATGAACTATCATTTATTGTACATTAACCATAGTAGCAACTTTACAAGGACTATCTCTTCACAAACACACAAAAAAATTTCAGTTCAGCATCATGATCTTCCTTTTCCAGACAGAAAGCAGAGGTTTAGAAAGGCTGTGCAACCTGCTCAAAGTCGGATTGCCTGAAAGTAAAGGAAGCAAGCTTCGAAATCTTTCCTATTTCTACATCTCCAGCCCAAGTTGATCTCTAGCCTTGTTACTACCTTTTAAATGTGTTGTCACCTCAATATATACTACCTAATTCTCTTTTTTTCTTTTTCATCATACAACTAGATTCCTTATTATAGATATCTTATTCTAGTCATTATTTGTGTTCAGTTTGCTTTCCAAACAAAATTGGAAACAAAGATCATAGATGAGGCAACCTTTTGAGGAAACCATTTTTCCTATATTTCCTACTTTTCCCTAAATAGTGGAGTCCTTCCAGCAATATTTGATCTTGCCTTAATATCTCCTCTCAAAAATAAAATTAATATTCCTTCATTCCTCTTTTCCTGTAGACACTTACCCTATCTCTCTTCTTCCCTCTATAGCTAAGACCCTTTAGAGAGTCTGCCATCTCTGTATTCACTAGCTCACCTATTAGATACTCCCAAGCCCACTGCAATCTGGCTTCCTCTCCTACTAAGCCACAAAGGGTTCTTTGCAATGTTACCAGTGAACTCCTTGTTGCTAAATTCATTGAACACTTTTTGTTCTTTATCAAATTTTCCAGTGTGGCACAAAAATATAGTTATCTAGGAAGAAAAGAGGTTGCCTGAGCACTTTTTCCAAAAGTGAAACCTTTAAAGTATTTACTTTCAAGATAATATGTTCGCACAACCAGGACAGTTGTTAAAACTATGGTGTAAATAAGTAGAGGAAACAGCATGAAAGCTGGTAGCAAGACCACAACGAAGAGAGGCAAGGGTCTGCTCCTTTCTGAACAGCTGAGTTCTCCATTACCTAATGGTGGCAGCAACCCAGGACCCTCTCCAGTTGGAACCCTCTTCTTAAACACTCTCTTCCTTTGGACTTTGCAACCCTTCTCAACCCCAAGTCTTCCCCATGTACCACTTCCATTGCCTGGACCTCTGCTATCCTGGTTAATTTCTACTCATGCTTTAAGCCTTCGCTTAAACATCTCTTCATCATAGAAGCCTTCCATCATTCTCCAGGATCAATTACATTCCCCCTGCTCTAAACAACTTTACAACCTCTTCCATAACACTCATCACAGCTGTAATTATTCACTAAATGTCTGCCTCTACAAAACTATGGTAGTCAGGAGGACAGACAGTGGTGTTCACTGACAGTGCAACAGTGTCCCACACATTATTAGTGCTCGATAAGTATTTCCTGAATTGAAATTTTCTTAAATCAAATTCTCCATTGCATTTTATTGCATTTGTAATATAGGGAGCATTAAAGGAAAGGGGTTATTCCGGTGGTAAAAAGTCTAGAAGAGCTTCCGAATGGACCTAGAAAGAACCTGGGAATCATTAACCTACAGAAGAAGAAAGCATTTAAAGCCCATCGTACGGTAGGGACCTGGAATTGCTCCCTGTGACCAAACTAGAACATGGAGGAACAATTCAGCTCAATACAAAGAAAGACTTACCAACAGCGGAAGCTATCAAAAAAGTGGCGCGCATCAAAATAGGATCATGTTCTCTGGCCCTGCTCTAGTTTAGACAGCCATGACGTTGAGAAGGGTCACTGGACAGGCAGCTGGAGGATAAGAGCCCTGAAGAGCTTTCCACACGCTCAGGTTGGCTTCGTAAGTGAAGAAAACTGATATAATCACTCTTCCTTTTGAGCCATCTTAAGTTTAAAGGGGAAAAATGACACACACACACACACAAAAAAAAAAAAAAAAAGAGAAAAGGGAGACATAAACTTTCAAAAAAGAACTGTTTAACACATATTGTTACGATTTTTTCCCCCTCCAGGTATGTTGGACTTGCTCTAATGTCATTTTCATATTCAATTTGTTTTTTGCTGAGATTTGTTTGGTTGATTGGTTAGTTTATTTGTTTTTTAGTCTCTACAAATGTGTTATCCATGCAGACAACTTACGGTACTTTTGCTCTTCCTTCTGAATTTGTAGTCCAAGTTTGTGGCTCAACTAGAAGCAATTGCTCAACAAATATGAAAATGATGATTGCTTATTATTGGTGTTTAATCTAATTTTTCAAAAATTCAATAAATGCTCTTATAGATGCTCAGAATTTCCAGTCAGCACACATCCCTTGAGACATGGCTGGTAGCAAGAAGTAGCTTGTCAGACAGTTTAGAAGGAGGAAATTATTTTTAAAAGAAAATCATGAAGCTATAATATTAGTTGAATTGATATTACGGTTCTGGGGTTAAACACACTTTCTGCATTAGTAACCATTCTATTTCACATTTGTTCTGTCTGGCTGTTCTTGACCCTCAAAGCCCAGATAAACAAACAAACAAACAAAAAACAGTAATGATGGCGAATATTGAGGCATTTGGAATTAAAAATTAAATTAAAGCAGTGTCCTAATAAAACAGAGCATTTAAGCTGAGATTTTTTCATTTATTCTATTATTCCCAGCATTATTTAGTCTTTCTCTGCTATTCAGCAATATTGCACACATATCATGGTTTTCTTACAGAGAATCAAAACTTTTTCTTTTGAGAAAATAGTTGTTCAGTAAAATTCAAATAAACCCATTTAAAAATGAAATCACTACATGATCAAGTTTGACTTGAACAAATATTAGAACATGTCAAATTAGAGCATACTTGAGATTATTTTTATCCCTTTTGGTACTCATTCTCAAGGCTGTACAAAATTTTTTTCAATTTTTCCACAGTTCAGAGATAGACTAGACACTTGGAGAAGACTAAAGGAAATAGAAGAAAACATACACACAGGATGACAAAGGGTAGAGTGGGGAAATGTTTTGGGAATGTGGTAGCAGCCTGGGCAGGAGAAGGCATGCCTCTTATGCCGCCAGGCACTCCTCTGAGTGGTTCAGTATTAAGGCTAAAGCAGGCACCCAGACAGTGAGAGAGTCTGGCAAGAGCCCACAGAGTCGCTGAAACCCCAAAGGTTGGCTGCATAGGGTGGTGCTGGGCAAGGCCTCCAAGCTACTCTATCTTAAAAAGACATCAGAGAGATTTCCACTTCAGGAAAAATGGAGTGGACATACTTTTTCCTATTCCTCCTGATACTACAGAAAGAAAGAAAAAACACCTGGGACATTATATATAAAACAAACATAAGTAGGCTCTGAAAGGTGAAGAGAAGAAAGGAGACTGGCTGCGGACCTTGGAGCCCATGGAAAGACACAGCAGTGAGTTCTCTAGGTTTTTTGGGTTTGGGGTTTTGCATTTTCTTTACCTTGTATATTCCGGATTGCTTTCTGGAGATGCCAACAGCCTAGAAACACCAATGCACCCTTCTCCCCAAGAAAAAGCCCGAAGGAAAGCCTGCTCCCATTATCCAAAAGGAGCATTCCAGCAAGACAAAAAACTTAGGAAATAAGCATTCTAATCTAGCTAAATATCACAGAACAAAACTGTGCCCCCTCCCAGCCCTACTCTCACCATCCAAAGCCAAACGGGGTGCCGAGACTCGCACCCTGGCGGGGCTGTAATGAGGTACCAGAGTTCTTCCTCTGGGGTGGTAGCAGAGAAGGTGCAGATGGGAGCAAAGGGTTTCAGTATGCCAACAGAAGATGACTGAAATGCCAGGGAATGTCCACCAGAGCTGCCACTGAAATCAGAGGTGGGCGAAGAGGAAAGGGTGCAGGATACTATGCCACATTCAGTGTCCAAGGCAGCCACCCTAGTGCATATCATGTCCACTCCCACAACAAACTTAATAGTGGCAGCCTAAGAGTAGAATTCAGTCTTTCTGTCCCCGCGAAAGTGAAGCTTTTCCTCTCTCTCTTGCCTCCTCCCAAAAATTCAATCTTCAGCAAAAACAATTAACCTACTTACTTAATCAAATTGTTAGTGACTGGGTTTGCAAGATGAATAATATCTGTCACTGCCTTCGGGAAGAGGATGATTCACTGATATAAACAAACAGGAAGAATGATTTCTAATAACGTGGTGAAGACAATGAAAGAAGTACAGAAGTGCACAGAATCCTAGAAGAGGGCAGAGATGGGGCCCTCGCTCAGCCCAGCCTGGCGGGTGGACTGTGGTCAGCAATGTCCCCTGAAGGGGGCATTCTAGGTGCATGAAAGAGCTTTGAAAAAGGACACAAGAAATATCAGCATGCTGGGTACTTCTGTTTTCCTTGTTTGTTCCTTCCGATGTTTACAACGGATGACCGTGCCTTAAGCTTTTCCTTCCTAACAGTTTTTTTATGTATAAGAGCTTTTTCATGTTCATCCCGTGAAGACAGGCTATTTCTGTCTTTTTAACTTCTCTACCCCGAGTACATACTGAGACTCAATATTTGGTGAATGATTTAAAGAATGAGTAAATAAGTGATAGTCAAAATCTCTTTGAATTCTATCACCTATAAGAAGAGTAGGAGCATTCCATAGTAGACAAGACATAGATGCTTCAATTACGGACCAACAAGGAACCCTAGATGGCTAACACTGCAAACACTGCACCTCTAAGACATTTGATTGTTTACTTTCCCTGAGACAGTAGGTGATTAATATTCCAGGAAAAGCTATTTTCATAATCTAGAAAGTATAAGTTTTAAATGATTTACTGGAATTATTTGGATACTTATGAATACTAAGGCTTTACTCATCACAAACTTCGTCTCTATATAGAAATAGGGGGAAATATGGGAGTCTAGCTGATCCTCTCTAAGTTATTAGCCTTTTCTCTAATACTTGTCTGGGGCTCCTAGAACCTATGGGTGGGGGGTGGATATGTCCATCCAATCAGACTCTAGGTGCACTGCTCATGGAGTTGCCTGTCAGTTGAACCTGACCTTGGCAAGTACATTGACAGTGCAATCGTTTGTCTATTTTCCCAATCCAACAACAATCATGTGTGGTAAGTTTAGGTGTTTTATGTTCACTTGTAATTTTGAATACTTTAACAAGGTTTAATTTTTATGCATGGATTATTATTTAATTTGAACACCAACTAATACAAGATATATTTATCCAAAGGCACAAGTCTTGAACAACTTTCAAATCATTTTTGTAGAAAATGTGATGGATTGGTTCAGGTACATCTATACTTAAGAGATCTGGATTTAGTTATGACTTATAGCAGAAAGTTGCAAAATTGCACATAAGTTTAGGAAAGCAGTCTATTTTGATGGAGCAAATTAAAGCTAACGAACCCATCTAAAATAACTAATTTGAAAATTTCATTCTTTCCACAAACACTTATTGAGTATCTACTATGGACCAAACATTGTGCTGCATGTTAATCCCAAATATCAAGGAACTCCCAATTAAACTTCCTATTTATATTAAATTACATTGGAAAACATTTCAAAGCTTGAAAATTCATGCTAGGTCTATAAATATGTTGGGTTCAATAAGCACTCATTCAGTATGAAACAGATTTTTTTATTCTAGAGTTGAACCAGGAAGGAAGAAAAGTGATGCCTGACTTTAATATTTTGCTTATCTGTGGGCATCAGAAACAAGGTCCATTTCATGCCATAATAGCTAACACTTGAAAAATTAGAAAAACATTTATTTTGGGAAATTGATTTTCCTATATGAAAACAAAAGTACTAATAAATATTTCATTATAAAGAGAATGGTTTCAAATTTTAAATGTGTCTATCTTGGCAGTTTCAGCACTGTCCCTTTGGCCACTCTGTTTTTCATTATTTTATGGCAAAATGATTTAATTTACACTACTTTAAAACTTTTTGGAGGTTTATTCTGGTCTAACTCATTGATCTAATGTTATGACAAATAATTATATTATTTTACTGAATCATTTTTAGCAACAGTTGCAATCATCTTGACAACTACATGAAGGAAAACACAAAAATCAAATCTAAATAAAAGTTAACAGAACCTATTCATGTATCTTAGGAAATAAAAATATAGCTATAAAATCTTTGAGTTAGTGGAAAATATCCTGTCCTACCAATCCCTTTCTCCTTAACACTCCCTTATAGCTATTTTTTTTCCATTTTGCATTATTTCAAGATGAAGTTTATGTTGTAAGTATAGATGTGCATCTTTTTTTTACCACTCTATTTGTTCTTCTCTCAAACACCTCTCTTTTTTTCTCTTCTCTCTCTCTCTCTCTCTCTCTCTCTCTCTCTCTCCCCCCTCCTCTTCCACTCCCCCTCCCCCTCTCCCTTTCCCTTTCCCTCCCTCCCTCCTCCTCCCCCTCTCCCTCTTTCTCCCTCCCTCTCCCTCTCCTTCTCCCTCACTCCCTCATTCATTCTTACACACCCACACACACTAGACACATCTTCTAAAGTCCTACAATCAATAACCCATGAAAGGTTTGTTCTTTGTCACTTTCCTTTTTCAGTTTTTAGAAAAGAGATATGATGGTATCTGTTTCTACATAAGGGTCCGTGGAAACTTGAAATAAATTTCTAGATGGCTGTCTATAGTAGACACTTTTTCTTAGTAATAAGAAAATTGAAGCATATGTCAATATTATATGCTCAATTACTCAAAATTTTACCTTCATTATATTTATACAAAGGGACACACATGAATAAAAAAAGCAACATTTTTAGACTCTCTTTTCAGTTATATTGAACGTGCATTTCATTGTGAAGTTACTAAAGAAAAAAAAAGAAAGAAGGATTCTTTATTTGTTGACCCAAAATCAAACTTATTTTTCCAGAGAACTGTTTCAGATTTGTTCCTTATGTCCAAATAACATACGGAGAAAAAAAAAATGTAATTGCCAGGAAGAACTAAATTTTCTTTTCAAAACTTTTCTGGGTTCCCCCATTTCTATTTAGAATGTCACCAAAGTGACAAGACTACAAATAAGGAAATTCCCCTCTGATCGTGACTTATATGGGGTCAGAAAAAAACTAGAAGAATAGATATGACCTGGGTACACACCGTAGGAAGTTTACAGTAATAAGTTTCCTTCCTATATAGAAAATTCCTTTAGGATTGACAAGTCCCTATGGGAATAGCGTGGACTTTATGTCATATGAAAATGCCATGCAAATTCTTTTTCATTCTGTCCTTCCTATCCATAGCTCCACTGAATTGATCTATATCCAACCAATTCATCATCCTCTATATTTTCATAAACATAACTACAAAAGGAGACACCATCCTGGTGTTTATTTTTGTGCTTATTTGTGCTGTCAAGTTCTTTAATTTTTATAAAGAAAATGAATAGACCCTTGAAAGTATACGGAACGTAACAATAAAAAGGAGGGAGAAAGAAAGACAGGAGACAAATATAGAGAGAAAAGTATAACTGAAATAAAATTCTCTCCTTGAAAAGACAGGACCTACGAGGTATGATCAAAAATATGGTGAATGTTTACATTTTAAAGAATTACTACAGTAAAAGACACATTGTCATTAATCCTTCTCAAAATACTCCCCCTCACTTCAAACACACTTATCCCATCATTCTTGCCACTTTCTGAGGCAATTCTGGAAGTCCTCTTTCATGAGTATCTTTAGTTGTGCTGTTGTGGCTGCCTCAATATCTTGAACCGATTCAAAATGTTTACCTTTCATGGTCATTTTGACTTTGGGGAAGAGCCAGAAGTCACACAGTGCCAGATCTGATGAATAAGGTAGATAAGGAAACACCATAATTTTTTTTTAATTTTTTTTTATTTTATTTTATTTTTTATTAGTTTCAGGTGTACAAAGCATACTGTTTCTATTTGACAGAAATTGCCATACCAGATGTGTGACATGGAGTGTTGTCATGATGGAGGATGAGTAAAGACACAAAAGAGAACTTCCAAAACTGCTTCAGAAAGTGGCAAGAACAATGGAATAAGTGTGTTTGAAGCAAGGGGGAGTATTTTGAGGGGGATTAATAGCAGTATGCCTTTTACTGTAATACATTTTTAAATTTAAACATTCACCCTATCTTTTGATCACACCTCATATCTATAAACCCACTTCTTTTGTAGTTACTTAAAGATTACCCTGTGAATTAAAAAGGACAAACCCATATGACATTAGCATAGGGAAAAATATTAAAATGGATGTATGCGTTCTTTCTTTTGAGGCTCCCATCTTCTAAATCTCAGCTACCCTAAACATACTCACAAAATCATTAAGCATAGTCTCATCAGACCCCATATCCACACAAATGGAACTCACAGTGGTCACCTTCCCCTCCTCCAGAGCTTGAGCTATTTAAAACAGGTTTCAGACTTTCCAAGTTCACCCTCTTAGTCTTGAATTCCTTGAGTAGAGTCAACAAAGAAAATACGATGGGTTCAAAAGCCAGAAACATATTTTCCCAATACTGCAAGCTCCATGGACCCCACTACCCCCAAAGTATAAAATTCACATCTTATGATTCTGGCAAATGGCTCTCTTCTTAAAATAAGGCCTGGATGTGAATGAATGAGAAGAATTTAGCAAGAGTAGGGTATAACTTCATCACATGCTTTACCGGCATCACCAATCATTAGAACTTTATCACATAGTTGGTATTTAACATATATCTGTTTGATAAAATAAAGGAGTGAATAAATGAAAGCACAGTAGCAACACATCAAATAAAGCTGAAATGTGCTATCTTGGAGATACGTTTCTTTTGGGTAGACTAAAATAAAATATCAGTGATGTCCAATTGTCTCAGTTGTAATTCACCCAAATTTGGCCCTCATTTCTCAGTTGGCAAAATTTCTGCATGACTTTATTAGATTTTTTAATTTTTCTCTTTTTCTGCCTTCAACTTTTTTCTTTATTAGATAATGTATTATATTTTCTGATCAAAATTCCTCTTTGACTGGTCATAGAAAAATTGAGGTGAAAAAGTAAAAGACATTTGCAGGGGCACTGCAGTGACTCAGCTACTGAAAAGCATTCAAACTGAGCTTCAATATTCCTACATATAGCCCCAAATAGTATCATAATTATTTTTTGGTAACCACTAAGAGGCTTTCCAAGTGACCCTGTTCACAAGAGAATTTTAGTCATTTCTCAACCAGACAATATATGAACAAGTCTATGTACTTTCTGAGATTAATTTAACTTGGTATACTAAGTAGGAATAGGGAAATAGTCCTTTCGTTCAAATCAAAGAAAAATTGCTTTCTTTTTGTGTGGCTTTGTATCAAGACGGTTGTTTGGTTAACTTTTTTTTTTTTTTTTTTACTGTATCTACAATTTATTGAGATTTAGTCTGAATTTTTTCAAATCAAAAACATGAAAGTTTAGGAAAAGTTTATTCAATACCATGCAAAACAAAGCATTTCTTCAACATATTATAGAATTTTCCACCCATAGATTTTTTTTCCTAATTAATTGCACAAATCAGATTGCAGCAAATTTTAATGAAAGTAATTATGTTCAGAATTAATTGCATTCTCCAAATTGTGAGTCATAAATTGTTTGCTAAATATCCCATTTTTAATGTTCCAGAAAAAAATTCTGCTCATTTCTCAACCATGGTTAAGGAGAAAAATATTAATGAGATTAAGTTCCAGTGTCAAATAATTAACAAAAAGAGGAAAAACAATTGTTTAGTATGTTTGCTTTATATGACCCTTAATATTTAATTCACTTAGACCTCATATTCTAATTGTCTCTTAATATTATTAAATAAACTTAGCTTGACAATAAACACAAATTCCCAAATAAGTATTACACCACTTTAGGGTGTGAACTATTTCTATTCTGACGTTTACCTGTGTTTCAATTTTCATCTACAACACTGACATATTTTTAAAGTGGACACAGTACTTAATTATCAAATATTTCAGCTTCACTCAAGAAGTACCAATCCAGGGCCGGCCAAGTGGCGTGGTGGTTAAGCGCTGGCCTGGGAAGCCAGCGGCCCCGGTTCAGATCCCAAATATGAGGGCCAGTGACACTGCCCTCAAAAAAAAAAAAAAAAAAAAAACAGAAGTATGAATCTGAGTGCTGTCCTCAAATTATATATAAGCTAGTGGAGAATCATGTTTTCACACAGTTTAAGATAGATACTTGTGGCCTCACAGCAGCCTCACTGTCTTCCTCCCTGCATTTGTCCATAACAGCAGAGCCTCACCGGGACAGGATTTTCACTATGTTTATGACAAAACCCCATGGGACCCCAAGAGAGAGGGCAGGACAGTCAACAATGAGAAAGATCCTAAAAATGTGCATTAGGGCGGCCTAAGACAGGCGCTGCCCAGGGGATACCCTGGGAGGAATCAAGGAGGTGAAGCATAAGGGGCATAAGGGCCTATGACCCCTCAACTGCAGAGCTAACAGCCTGCCAGAGAAGAGAAATCTTACCAAGAGATAACATCAGTCCTCCTTGCATTCTTGCCTCAAAGTGTCATAGTGAATCATTAACTGTTTCCCTGGGAGGCATTGATGTATTGGTCAAGGGTCTTTCGGCTGAGGTGGTCTGTGGGACATAGGGAGATTTGGCTAAATTCTTTGGGTGACCTATGTGAATTACAGACCACAGAAAGAACAAAGCTCCTTCCCTGTGTGTACTCAAATAAAAGCTGCAGTCTGACCAGATTCTGGGCTCTGTCTTTAAGGCACTGAGACCCCTGGCTCACACTGCTTTTAAACTACACCTTGTCTCTTGCTTTTTATTTCTGTTTCTGAGTCCCCATCGGTCCTCTCGAGGAAGCCAGAACCAGCCGCACAGAGATGCAACAGATACTAATAGATCAGGAGGTCCAAGATGGCAGAGTAGATAAACACTATACATGCTTCATCCCATGAACACATCAAAATTACAGCTAAATTATAGAATAATCAACCTGGGGAGCCATCTGAAGTCTAGCTGAACACAAGTATTATAACTAAGGATATAAAGAGGAAGCCATGTAGAGACTGGTAGGAGGGGCAGAGATGTGAAATGGGCTGGTCCCATACACACGTGTGGTGGCCACAGAGGTCCCCTATAAAGGAGCGAGGGACTCCATCCCCCCACATCAGGCTCCCCAGCCTGCAATACTGGTGCTGGGAAGAGGAGCCGTCAAAACATCTGGCTGTGAAAAACAGTGGGGATTCTGACCAACCAGGCTGTGGAAAACCCAGACATCCTTTTAAAGGGCCTGCGCAGGCACTTACCTTGGGTTCCAGTGGAGGGATGGTGACTCTGGGGCATCAAAGACATATGGAGGGGAGACTGAGTTGCATGGCTGCAGAGCAAGAAATGGAAGGAGAGTTCCATTTTCCCTGTGTGGGGCCCTTCTCCCATGCAGCCGGCAGGTGGGCACCATCTTTCTTGTGTTGAGCCCGCCCCCAATGAATCTGATTGACTTGGTGAGCTCCGCTGCTCCACCCTGCTGACTCACTGAGATCCTGCCTCACCCAAGGTTTTATTATTGACTGAGCCTAATGGGAGCCGGTAGGTGGCAGCAGCCATCAGAGTGTCCTGGCATTTTGCCGAACTACTGCAGACCCAGTACTGGTGGCAGTTGTCCTCAGTTCACAACGTGGCTTCTCCCATGCACCTCCAGGTACAGCACAGGGAGCAACCAACTGTGGATCACGTTGTAGCTCCTGCCAGGTACTTCTCAGCCAATTACAGGCAGTAGGTGATGTGGGCCTGCACCAGAGCCCCTCCCAAAAGGCCCCAGAACCAACAAATATACTTGGAGGTTGGCTTCAGACCACAGCAAAGCACCGCCCAATTAGCCTTACAAGTGGCACACACAAAGGGTGGATTCAATAGGCACCAGAGCCCACTAGGGTGAATGCCACCCAATGGGGTAATCCTCCTGCATGGCAGCCCATAAAGTGTGGACATAGTCAAATGCCATAGCCAGTCAGCCTGAGAGTCAATACCACCCACTGACATGCCAACAGCAATCAGGGATCAATTATAACAGGAGGGCACACACAACCCACATAAGGGACACTCCTGGAGCACCCAGCACTGGCCTCCACAGGACACCTACTTCATATGGCCACCTGAAGACTAGGAGACATAGAAGATCTACCTAATACATAGAAACAAACACAGAGAGGCAGCCAAAATGAGGAAACAAAGAAATAGGTCCCAAAAGAAAGAACAGTAGAAAACTCCAGTAAAAGAACTAAACAAAATGGAGGCAAGCAATCTACCAGAAACAGACCTGAAAACAATGGTTATAAGGATGCTCAAGGAACTTAGTGAGAATTTCAACAAAGAGATATCAAGAATAAAACAGGACATAGAAACCATAAAAAAGAACCAGTCAGAAGTGAAGAATACAATAACTGAAATGAAAAATACCCTAGAAAGAATGACCAGCAGACTACATGAAACAGAGGTTTGTATCAGTGATTTGGAAGATGAGGTAGCAGAAAACACCCTATCAGAACAGAAGAAAGAAAAAAATAATCCAAAAAAATGAGGATAGTTTAAGAGACCTCTGGGACAACATCAAGTATAAAAACATTCACATCATAGGAGTACCAGAAAGAAAAAAGAGAAAGCAAGGACTTGTGAATCTATTTGAAGAAATCATGGCTGAAAATTTTCCTTACCTGCCCAAGGAAATAGACATACAAGCTCAGCAAACACAGAGAGTCCAAAAAAAGATGGACCCAAACAGACCCATACCAAGACACATTATAATTAAAACGGCAAAGGTTAAAGACAAAGAGAGAATCTTAAAAGCAGCAAGAGAAAAGCAGTTAGTTACCTACAAGGGAATCCCATAAGACTGTCAGCTGATTTCTCAACAGAAATTTAGCAGGCCAGAAGGGATTGGCACAAAATATTCAACGAACGATACTCTATCCAGCAAAGCTCTCATTTAAAATCAAAGGACAGATAAAGATCTTCCCAGACAAGAAAAAGCTAAAAGAGTTCATCACCATGAAACCAGTCTTACAAGGAATGTTAGAAGGACTTCTTTAAGATGGAAAAAAAACTAAAAATATGAATAATATAATAGCAATAATTACATATTTATCAACAATTGCTTTCAATGTAGGTGGATTAAATGTTCCAATCAAAAACACAGAGTCACCAAATGGATAAGAAAATAAAAGACTTACATATGCTGCCTATAAGAGACTCACTTCAGAGTGAAAGACACACAGGCTATAAGTAAAGGGATGGAAAAAGTTATTTCATGGAAATGGAAACAAAAGAAGCTGGGGTAGCAATACTTATACCAGACAAAATAGACTTTAAAACAATGGCTATAACAAGAGACAAAGAAGGACCCAGTAATCCTACTTCCTGGTATTTATCTGAAGAAACCCAAAACGCTACTTTGAGGGGACATGTGCATCCATATGTTCGTTGCAGCATTTTTTACAGTGGCCAAGATGTGGACACAACCTGGGTATCTATGATTGCAGAATGGATAAAGAGGAGGTGATATATATATATATATATATATATATATATATATATATATATATATATATATTGAAATATTGCTCAGCCAGGGAAGGAAATGGGTTCTTACCATCTGCAGTGGCCTGGATGGACTTGGAGACTATTGTGCTGAGTGGAGTGTGTCAGACAGTAAAAGACAGATGCAATGTGATTTCACTTAAATGTGGAATCTAAAGAACAAAATAAACAAACAAAACAGGAACAGACTCACAGATACAAAGAACATTTTGATGGTTGCCAGATGCACGGGGGTGGGTGGGGTGGAGTCATGGGTGAAAAAGGGGAAGTGATTTAGAAATACAAATTTGTTGTTACACAGTAGTCATGGGGATGTAGGGTGCAGCATAAAAGGTATTGTCAATAATATTGTAATAACTACATATGGTGTCAGATGGGAATGAGATTTGGGGGTTATAGCTGAGAGAGGGTTGGGGGCAGGGTAAAAAAGGTGAAGGGGTTAAGAAGTACAAATTGATAGTTATAAAATAATCATGGGAATGTAAATCAAAGCATGGGGAATATAGTCAATAATATGTTAATAACTATCTATAGTGCCAGGTTGGTACTAGATTAGTCAAAGGGATCATTTCTTAAATTATATAAACATCTAAACATATGCTATATACTTGAAATTAATATAAAATAATACTGAATGTCAACTGTAACTGAAAAATTAAAAATGGGGGGCAAAGGTGAAGGGGAATAAGAGATCCAAATTTTCAGATATAAACAAGTAAGTCATGGGGATATAATGTGCAGCATAGGGAATATAGTCAATAATATTGTGATAGTGTGATACGGTGTCAGATGTTTGCTGGACTTAGCACAGTGATCACTTCTTTAGGTTTATAAATGTAGACTAACTATTGTATATACCTGAAACTAATATAATATTGTATACTAACTTTTTTTTTTAATATTTTTTAAAAATCTTTAAAAGATTTTTTTTTAATCTTTTAAAAAGCAACTGAAGAAAACTATCTTTTGGTATATTTATAAAATGCAATAAAAATTGAATCATACTCTAAAAGGAAAAAAGACAGATACTAACCAAATTATGTAATCTAAGAGAAATATAGAAAAGGGAGAAGTCGTCATTGATTAGAAAATAGTAAAGCCCAAGAAAGGATAAAAGTTGAGTTTTCCTGCTGAAAAATGAGAAGATAGCAGAGGTTCCAGTTGTTTGGAAATATGGAGGTTAAGTATAAGTTAAAAACTCAGAGCACAGTTGTAGATGTATTACTTTTCATCATCCATTTTACGGTAAAATCTCTAAATAGATAAAGCTTTATGAAGAAATTAGTGTATAAAAGAGAAGAGAAAGCTAAAGACCAATCCTCGAGAAACTCCAATGATTGGGATGTGGGAGAAAAAATAAGAATTACTGAAGAAAAGATTGAAGATGTTGTGGTGACACAGAAAAGAAGGGTAAGAGATTTTTCAAGAAAGGGGTTCTCAACAAAATCACATGCAGCTGAATAAACCAGGAGGTTAAGGATTTTAAAAGGCCATTTGCACTAGAAATAGTTCACCAATACCTTTCCATAAGCAGTTTCAGAAGGCTGTTTCCATTCCTAAGTTTACAAACAAAACAGATCATGTAGTTTAACATTAGTCATACAATGTACACTATTAATTGGAAGAGCTGGTCATGAAAGGAAGAAAATAAATTCAAAGTTCATTAAAGAGGCATCAGGATTCAAAAAAAAAGTTGATTTGTTTAAAGTAATTGAACTCTAGGCATGATCAATGTCAACAAAGATTTGAAGGAAAGGAGGGAGGGACGGAAGGAGGGAGATTTGATGACAACCCTAAACAGGGTAGAACGTGGTGAAGTGGAGGAGCAATGCCTGAAAATCTTCAATCAGGGATGGGTCCCAAAGGAGAGAAGAAAGGTTAACTTTAAAGATTAGAAATGAAATAATATTTACTCACATTTATGAAGCAATGGTTATGTGCCAAGAACTGTTCTAAATGCTTAATGTACATTATCTCCTTAAATACTTATAAAAACCTGACAAAAAAAAAAAAAACCTTACAAGGTAAAGAGCATCATTTCCACTTCACCTATGAGGACATTCAAACTAAAAGAAATTAGTTAACTTGCCCAAGATCACCCAAGAAGTCTAAGGCAGTGTCCAAACAGACTTTTCTGACTTCAAGCTCTGAAAGTTTTTATTTCTGATTAACTGCCCAGTGTCACAAAGCATAAAAGCACAATTCTCACTCAGTGTGATTGGTAGAAGTTATCTTCTTGAAACTACGAGTATACAAACCCATCTAATAAATGCACAACCTCTGATACTGAAAATATGAATTCTTCATCCAGTGTTTGCTGCATAGAGATACTCAAAATGTAGTGGGAAAGGATAAACACTTATTCCTGTCTCCTTCTAAGGAGCAGTCCCTTGATTGCCATGGGTGGCGTGTACAAAGAAATTATTTAGAAATCGTTTAATTATACGGCTGTTTTCCATAATTTTACTTTCAGAAGCTGAAAGAAACCCTTTTTACCATGTTACCTCTTTGTGGATATTGGAATGGTGTGCATACCCCAAGCTAACACCTCTCCCCGCAGCCGTGTCTAACCATACTACGTATGCCTTATGAGGAGAGTAAGGAACAAAAGCTGTCATCGAACTGAAGAGAATTGTATGTCAATCATCACATGTTGCTAAATTGAAAGGATGCTTTTCAGTCTTTTCTCTGTAGAACTGAAAGCTGTTCCCCAGCATCCCCCTTTTGGAAGTTCTTATGTCCCTTTGTTTAATGGACTGTAGTCAACCCTGGATTACTTTCTACCTACCTGGTTTTGCCCTCTCTTTATTTTTCATAGGCTCCTCTTTCTCTTCCCATCCTTTAAATGTTGGGAGTGTCCTCTACTCATCCTTTTCTTCCTCTTTCTTCCCACTGTCCCTAAAAGATTTCATTCTGTCTAATGATTTGAATGACCACTTTTATGCTAATGAGCTCCAGAAGCCTATCTTTAACTTAAACCTCTCTCCCTGCTCAGCTCCAAATCCATTTGTTCAACTCTCAGCCTCCCCATCTGGGTGTCCTCTAGAGGTACCCCATTATTTTCCCAGTAACTTACTCCTCCCATATAGCCACTCCTTTTCTGAAATAGTCAGCCAAGACAGAAAAGTAGCAATTACCTTTGAGATCTTTTTTTTATTTCCTCTTTGCATTTAATTCCATCACCAAATTTAGTAAATTCTATTACCAAGCATCCCTCAAATCTTCTCTTCCTCTTCATCCATATTATCACTGTTGTATTTGGGAGCTCATCTCTTCTCACATAAATTAGCTTTTAACAGCAGAATCTGTTTTCCCTGCATCCAACCGTGGCCATTTCAAATGTAATTTTCACACATCCACCAAAATGATATTTTTAACATTCAAATCTGATCATGTTGCTCTTAGTTATGAAATCCTTAAAGTCTTCCTATTGATGTATGGATAAAATCCAGTCTTCTAAGGTTGCTATACAATGGTTCGATTCAAGGTCCCTACCAACCTACCTACTTCCTCCACTCAAGATCACTCCTCAATTTCCACTCTGGTTCCACCTTCCCCAAAATAATGTCATCTTCAGGGTGTGCCCAGGCCCTCCCCATTGCTTGAAATATGGTTTTCTCCATCACTGCTGACTCACTCTTACTCATCCGGCACAGTCACCTTCTCTAGGATGCCATGGTCTCATCCACCAGTCAAGTTTAGGGGCCTCTCCAGTGTTCTCTTAAGCTACCTCTTAACCGAGCCACTTGGCCAGCCCTCCCATGTTGTCTTAGTGTGTGTGCTTTTCTCCACCATAAACTTCTTGATTGATTACTAACAAGTTTACCACCAGTATGACTAGAAATTCAGTCCCTAGGAAGGAAAAAAAAAAAAGAAGGTACTTAGAAGCAGTTTAGTGTATTTGTGAAGAGCAGCAGTTTGGGAATGAAATAAACTTAGATTGAAATCCTGAAACTTCCATCTACTTAGTAATGGCGTGTGTGTGGAGGGGAAATCAGGTATACCGCTTTAAGCTCCAGCCTTTGTATCTGTAAACTATATCCAATACTACCTTCTTTCGAGGGATTTTAAAAAATTAAATAAAATAGTACATGGCGAGGCTTTCACACCATCTCTAAGATATAAAATAACAACATTTTACCCATTTTGCCCAACTGGTAAATGGTACAAAACAGATACTTAAAGGGCATAGTCATTTACTACTAGTGTCCCTAGAGCTTAACGAAGTCCTAAAGCAATGGTGAGCAGACAGAATATTAATACACTTTATTGATTCTAGAATGTCTGAATGACTGCAGGCATTGGTGAGAGGCTATGCAGTCTCATGTTCAGCTTCAGGAAATACACATGTAGGAAGGTTTGTGCTTTTATCCCATAAACAACAGTTCCCTCCTAGCTTAGTCCCACTCTAATTAAAAAAATTTACATACCATTGTATGCAACATGTTACTTGCCAGGAATAAGAGAAAACAATCCCTAAAATACAATCTTTGCTCCACTAAGAGATACTGCCTTCGGGCTTCTTTCTTATATGTGATCCCTACACTTATCATTTAGCCTTGGAAAAGTTCCAGAATGGCTCTATACCCTACTGACATCTGGTACCAAGGACACCACACAAAACAGATGAAGATATCTGCTCTATAATTGAACAAACATTACTAAAGGAAATGTAGGTCAACCCCAGATCTCCTTACCCACAGATAAGGAAAAGCAAAATATTAGGGAGCTTTGAAGAATTGCTGTTCAGAAATAAAGAAAAGAAAGATGATTCTTCCGATTTCGGATCTTTACCCTTTAAGTTCAGCTCAATCTTTGCTTGAATAAGCCCCTCTGAAAGCCAACAAAAAGATGTGTGGAACAAATAAAATAAGTGCATTTGTAATATTCTCCCATGTGTTCTCTATGTCTTAGCAAAATAATTTTCTAAAACCCCTTATTCAGATAGCTACAGGGATGAAACCTTTTCATAAGAAATAATATTTAAGGTCTAGGTCAATTGATTTTATAGCTGTATAGCTAATTTTTAAAGCATTGCCAGAAGTGACCTCTATGGTTGTCTGTAAACAGCAGGAGCTCAGATTAATCCCTTCTGAAGGGAAAAGGGGAACTCCAACTCAACAACTTCTAAAAGCCTCTGGATTGTAAATGAATGATACTTGCTTGTGCATTTGTATTGATTGTCTAAGATAAAATCCACCCAATAACATGCATTTCATACCTCATTGAAACATCTTCTCCTGGACTACTGGTTTTTCACAATCTAATTGTCCAAATTGAAACAAATTTCTATTCCGAAAGCCAAGTTTCACAAGAGGAAGAACATTTCTCTTGTTAAATAGCTGCACCACAGATTTGTCTTTATAATTTACAAAAGAAGAAAAAAAAAAAAACTGAACAAAACAAAAACCTCACATATGTCATCCCATTTAGTTCTTGTCTTGGTCAGGGATTGTTTTGTGGTGAGAAAAAATGTTTTCCGTAACAAGCACAAATCGTTTTATTAGAAAGCTGCAAAAGGCAAGTTTCATGGATATTCATAGATGAGAAATAAAGTGCAGTAAGGCTTCTGAGAGACAGACGAGCAACTGGAAATTCAGAAACCAAGGTCATCTCTTTTGGTCAACATGACTTCTCATCTCCTTCCCTCTAATAGACTTTTACCTCTTGATCCCTGGTCCAACCCATTGTGCCCACTGCTTTCACTCAACATTAGTCATTGCCATGAGTCATATCAAAGTTTGCAGTAAGATACTGCTTCCGGCCATTTTCTCTAAAAGGGGAGTTATAAATACGGTAGGTCCTAGGATCTTCACGAGTTCCTCCATTCTTTTTCCTACATAAGGCCTCATTACCCTTAATCAAAGAGCGGATTACCTCTAACTAGTCCAGGTAGAAGTTTCCTGGTAGAAGATGGGTGAACATATAGTGATGGCAGAGAAAGGAGAATCAATATTCTATTCAGCAAAGTCAATCACAATTGACTTTTCAAAAGGCTGATGAAAAATGAAATGTTTCCTGAGACACAGAGGAGAGATAGGGGAATATCTCTTCATGAGAGAATTAAACCATAAGAAAATGCTGTTTTGCAATATAAAAATGGTCAAATATCAGCAATTTCAGGTATCCAAACTTTATAAAAAGACTATATAACCAGACAAGTCACCCTGAATATTATTAATAGAGATGGTAAAAATTTGTCAATGTGTTTATTTATGCACTTGAATTAAAACATCCTACCTTTCACCTCAATATATTTGATTCTTTTGCAGCACATCTGGGACAATCATTTTATTCATTAATGAAAAATTTTCTCAGTTTTCTGAATCTATATTTTTCTTCCACTTAACCAAAAATATTCAGAGTTTCTGATTATAGGCATCAGAGGTTATGTTCTCTTAATCACATTTCATTAAAAAGTAGTCTGTTTATTTTTCCCAAACACAAATGCATGTTCAGAAATAGGTACAATCACTGACAGTGCAAATGTCAAGTGTAATCCAGTAACATAAAAAGGGGGCAGATGGGCATAGTCTCAGCGTTCTGGTTATTCCCCAAAGCTTAAGAAACACAATATAAGGGCCGGCTCAGTGGTTAAGAGCTCACTCAAGAGTGCAAGCTGAGCTCTGAGCAACAGCAGTTCAATGCCCAGCCTGAGCTGAGCTGCCGCTAGGCTGCCAACAGGTGGCAGGATGGTTCAGCTAAAAACAAACAAACAAAACAAGACAAAAAAGAAACACAATATAGTGTGGAAGAGTAAAAACAGCATGACCTGTTTTCAGTTCCAAGTCCTTCTATCTAATAGTTTTGCAATGTTAGGTATGTTGATAGACCGACTGAACCTCTCTGGCTGCACCCGTAAATTGAGGGATGGAAGTATCTCAGAGGCCGAGCTGATGGAGCGTTGATTGAGACAATGCATGTTTGTCAAGCTCCTGTTATGTGCCAGCACTGTGCCAGGACAGAGATACAAAAGGAGGGAAAAAACATAGTCCCTTTGGGCCTTCTTGGTGCTTATGAGCTAGTGAAGGAAACAGACAATAATCAAATGATCACATGAATAAATCCCAGTTATGGTAAATTCTCTGAAAGGGAATAAGATTCTGAGAATATGGGGAGGGGCAGAGGAAACAGGTCCTATGGCCAGAAGCCATGTGACTGGAACAAGATGACAAAAGATCTGTGTGGCTAAATGAAGAGAAGCCTGATGTGAAATGGGGCTGGAGTGGTAGTTAGGAACCAGAAATTACAACCTTGTCTTTGATTTTCTAAGACAGTGATTTTTTTAAACATTAACCAGTGAACATGAGAAACCATGGAATATTTTGGGAAAAGTAATGATATGATGAGATTTGAAATTCAAAAATACCAGCCTGACCTTTTTGTGGAAGGGAAATTGGAATGGGGTCAAAAAGGACGCAGGGCTCTGATGCAGGGATGGTGAGAAATGATGGCAGCCTTAACTGCTAAGTCTTGAGGTTGGATGGATTTGAAAGATTAAAGAAGGGGATAAGGGATCACCCCCATGTTTCTAGCTTTGTTAACATACAAATTGGGAACACTAAAAAATAAGTTGTCTGTGAAGGGGGACACGGGTGAATACATGTAGGACATGTTGACTAGGAGATGGCCCTGAGACATACAGTGGAGATAATCAAGTAAGCATTTGATTATTCAGCTATGGAGCTCAGTAGTGGAGCTTGGACTGCAAACACAAATTTGTGAGTCATGTGCAGTATCTGTGGTAGCTAAGGCCTTGCTCGAGTATGTATGGCATATTCTAAGAGACAGCATAGACTGAATGCAAGAGAGAAACAGGGATTGAGCTTGACCTACAAGAGAGCTAACTGTACAAAGGAGGCAAAGCTGTAGTACCTAGAGGGGTAGGAGAAAACCAGGGGACAATCATGCCAAAATTCCAATGTTTTGCAAAAAAGGGCATGGTTAGCATGGCTGAGTGCTGCTGAGATCAGGTAAGATGAGGACCACAAGGAGTGCCAAGCACCATGCCAAGTGCACACTGGTCATTCATCCATGGATGCAAAAAGTCAGTGCAAGTTAGCTGAACTCACAGCCACAGAGGATGCGGGCTTTCCTGTGGAAAGACAGGAAGTGAACCCCAAAGAAAAGGGTTTCATGTTCTCTTCACTGGAAATCCATCCCTTTCAATAAGCTCTTGGGACTCTACCCAGCCCTTCATCTGGCCACATTCTGCTCAAGCATGACCTTTTTTTTTTTTTTTTTGAGGGCAGTGTCACTGGCCCTCATATGTGGGACCCGAACCGGGCCGCTGGCTTCCCAAGCCAGCTCTTAACCACCACGCCACTCGGCCGGCCCAAGCAATGACCTTTTAAAACATGTTTACTGAGCTCCACTGTGTCAGGCACTGTTCTAAACGCTTCCTTGTACAAAATCATATAACCCCCACAATAACCCCCTGCCAAAGGCTTGATTACTACCCCATTTTACAGATGAGGAAAACAAGACACAGAGAGGGTGAATCTCTTGCTCTGGGCCACCCATGTAGAGACGTGGCAGAGCAGAGATTCAAACCTAGGTATTCTGGCTCCAGAATTTGTACTTCAATAATCTCACGATCTCTGCAAAGTCCTTCTTAATAGCCCCAGGCTGATGCTGGTGTTTTTCTTCCATGCTCCCATGGCACCTTGTGCATACATCTTTTATGAAACTTGCTACTGATGTTCATCAATAGCTAGAGCAGTATTGTCCAATAGAAATGTCATGTGAGTGACAAATGTCAGCCACATATATAATTTAATATTTCCTGGTAGCCACATTTTAAAAACGAAAAAGAACAGGTGGAAAATGTTAATAGTATATTTTATTGAGTCCAAGCATGATGGTTTATTTTTTGTGTCAATGTGGCTAGGCTATGGTGTCCAGTTGCTTGGTTAAACACCAATCCAGATGTTGCTGTGAAAATATTTTTAGACATGATTAACATTACCTTCCATAATGTGGGTGGGCCTCGTCCAATCAGTTGAAGGCTGAGTTTTCCCGAAGTAGGAATTTGGGACTCAAACTGCAACATAGACACCCTGTATTAGTTTCCTTGGGATATCATAAGAAAATACCACAGACTGGGTGGCTTAAACAATAAAAATTTATTTTTTCACAGTTCTGGAGGCTAGAAGTCCAAGGTCAAGGTGGGCAGTTTGGTGTCTTCTAAGGCCCCTCTCCTTGGCTTGCAGAGGGCCACCTTCTCCCTCTGTCTTTACATGGTTGTTCCTCTGTACTCATGCATCCTTTGTGTCTTTTCCTCTTCTTATAAGGACACCAGTCATATTAGAATAGTGCCCCACCCTGATGGCATCATTTAAACTTAATTACCTCTTAAAGGTCATATCTTCTAAACTAGTCATATGGAGAATTACAGCTTCACCATATAAATTGTTCAAACTCAGTCCATTATACTGCCTGAGTTTTCAGCCTGCCCGGTTCACCATGCAGATTTCAGACTCTAGGCTGCAGTATCAACTCTTACCTGAATGCCCAGCCTGCCAGTCTTAGATTTACCAGCCCTATGAGAGCATGAGCCAATTCCTTAAAATATATCCCCCTTTTCTCTCTCCTGTCGCTCTGTCTGTCTCTCTGTTTCTCTCTCTCTCTCTCTCTCTCTCTCTCTCTCTCTCTCTCTCGATAGATGATAGATAGATAGATAGATAGATAGATAGATAGAAAGAAAAAGAAAGGAAGAAAGGAAGGAAGGAAGGAAGGAAGGAAGGAAGGAAGGAAGGAAGGAAGGAAGAGAGAGAGAGAGAGAAAGAAAGAAAGAAAGAAAGAAAGAAAGAAAGAAAGAAAGAAAGAAAGAAAGAAAGAAAGAAAGAAAGAAAGAAAGAAAGAAAGAGGTAAATAAATACCACGGGTTCTGCTTCTCTGTAAAACCATGGCTAATACATCAGTATATCCAAAATATTACAATTTCTATATGTAATCAATATACAAAATATTAGTGAGATATTTTACATACTTTTCATGCTAAATTTCTGAAATCTGGTTTGAGATTTTACATTTACAGCACATCTCAATTTGAACTGGCCACATTTCAAATCCTCCAAAGCCACAGGTACTAGTGGCTATCATATCACACAGTATAGGTCTACTCTAGAACAAAGCAACAAGGTGAAGTGCAAAGAGGAATAGGTAGGAAGCCACTGACCTGGGTTTGAACTCCAGTCTGTCACTGAGGCTCAGTGAATGCTAGCTATAATTTCTACTCTCCTAACTATTGGGTTATCGGAAAAGTCATGACATAGTTTTCCTATATTTTTCATTGCAAAAATACGTCATGACTTTTCCGACAACCCAATAGGTCTCTCTGATCCTAGGTATCCTCATAAATGAGGGATCATAGTATCTACCTTGGAGAGCTGTTGCGAAGACCCATTGCAAAGTCCCTAATGGAGTGCCTGGAAAAGCATAGATGCTCAATAAACTTTCCTTTCCCTCTTGGCCTCCGTGTCTGTTTTCCTATGTTCTGTCTAAGAAAAAGCTCTGTGTCTGTTTTATCTGCTTCTCCAGTCTGGTGCACTGGTAGGTACTCAATAAATGTTTGTGGAATTAATGGATGGTCTTATGCTACTGTGATGGAGTATAACCACTTGTTGACTTATATTTTCCTTTAATAAATCATACTTAAAAACACTTTGGCAGGACTTGCAAGTCATAGAGCTGTTGACTTTGTAGTGGATGGTTTAGTGAAGAGATGAGTCAGGCTTGAGTTTGGGGATTTGAGGGAAAAGCCTATTAAGCTAAAGGAAGTGTGGCAGCATCACAAATAAAACCAACCAGGCAATATGGACCACAGACATCTCTGACATAAGGGTACACCAAATTTTTAAGTTCATTACTGTGTATAATTTTCCATTTCTGGGGGTACATTTGCAAGTGTTCATGAGATGGGATGTATCCTCCTTAAAGAAAAAAAATAGGAAACACATTCACACTGAGTCACAGAATTCTCGTTTAGATGAAAATATTTTTCCCCTGCCAATGAGCACATCCAAGAGCTAATTCATTTGCAAGAGTAAAATTTTCCAGCAACATGCCATTTCCTGAAGACACCTGCAGTGTTTATTAGTCAGAGTTCATCAAGAGAAACAGAACCAATAGGATGTATATAGATGGAGAGAGATTTACCATAAGGAAATGATAGCTCCCATGATTAGGAAGCCTGACAAGTTTCAAGACTTTCACTTGGCAAGCTGGAGACGCAGAAGAGCTGATGGTTCAGTTAGTCTGAATGCAAGAAAATACTGATACCTCAGCTCACAAATCGGCAAGCAGGAATCCCCTCCTGTGCTGGTGGATCAGGCTGTTGCTCTATCTGGGCCTTCAGCTGACTGGATAAGGCCCCCATATGGGGGAGGGCAACCTGCTTTACGCAGCCTACCAATTCAGCTGTTAGAGACTCTCAGAATAATGTTCGACCAAATGTCTGGGCCCCCCATAGCCCAGGTAAGTTGACATATGAAATTAACCATCATACCTGACAAGGTACAATCTGCCATCACGAGAGGGATTTCTGTCAGAACTGAATAGTTCAAGAAACCTTTTCTTCAGCCAACTCTTTTGCTCTCCTTGTTTTCCCTGCAGTACACTCTTTCTTTTCCCTCTTCCTTATACAAGCTGGTGGAGGAAACAGGAATGGAAGCCAACTTGTGCGGTACGCCAACCTATCGGGTAATCTTTCAGACTGTCCCCACAAGAAGTGAGAAGGCCAGGGGGGCTCCTGAGAGTGGCAACAGCCTCGGAGAAGCCATCGCAGCCCAAACTCTGCTGCTCAGCCGTGTCCATATGAAAACTCAACCTTGTCAGTGACCCAGACTTGGTCAAACTTGGGAATTGTAACTTATGCAAACTAGATTGAGAGGAATTCTCTACAAAACCAGGGGGAAAATTCGTTAATTATAATGAGAGATACAACTGCCAAGGGGTCCTCTGGCCAAAGCATTCCTTCCTTGTAAAGTTATATCAGAAATCAAATTATAATCAAAATATTGCTCAGTGACTATAAATTCAGTGTAAGTGGGGACTGATTTAAACAAGATGTTCAGTGGCATCAAATAAAGAATAACTAATGCTACGATTTCAACCATCAGCACCAGGAAGGACAAACCTTGGGAACAAATTTCTCGAGCTTTCTCTGCCAAAGTGTGCTTCATGGAGTCTTTGTTTTCTTCTTTCAAATGTGAGGCTGGCCAACTCCCTTTCTGTTTAACACATTATTCCTTTTAAAAATATTTAATGGGTTACAAGTCAAGTCTTACTGGTTTATAAGCTATTCTGTTTCAGTGAGACAATTTCCATATTTCTGCTGTTAATTGCCTTAAGTTTTCAAGGAGAATCTCAGTATTTGACTTTCTTTTCATCAATATCCATTTAATCTTTATAGCAATTCTGTTCTGGTAACTTATTCCTGATAACTATCACAAAATATGGTGGCTTCAAACAAGAACCGTTTTATTAATAATCTCAGCACATTCTCAACATTATTTTCAGCTCAGGTTATTGGTATAACTGACATTGGGGTGTTCTAATATTCTTAAATGGTGTTTGGGGGTTCCTGACAATTAGGGGGAGGAGTAACTTTTCTATTTCCTACTAAACTGTCTTCACAAATGTGCTGCTCTTTAGATAATTTTTACTCCTTACCCCTTATACAATTATATTGCTTCTGTGTTCAACCTCTTAGAAACCCAAAGAGTGACTGACTAACTGATCAGTTAGACTACTCCATCCTAACATATTAATGATGGTTAAAAAAATAGAAGATGATGTCCTCTCCGATGCCTTAAGCTAAAGGGGTTGCTCAATTTGATATACAAGCAGCAAAGCAGTATAGATAGAAAAAAACTTTTGGTCTGGGAAGGAGAGATTTGAAGGTGAGAAATTAATTCATTTATAGGAGAACACATATTGGCCCACAAGACATAATTCTTTGGTAGGAACTGCCATTTGGTGACCGGCAGCTCAGGAAAAGTACATTTATACTTAACCAAAAAACTTTTGAATCACATTAATTTTTATAAAGGGTTTATAATCTCTGGCAAAATCTCCATTCTAATAAGTAATGTTAAATAAAGAATTGCAAGGCATTGGGGCATCTCGCCTTAGGCGTCCTACCTCACGACACGAAGCATTAGTGCTTTAAGGATCTCATAAGAGAAATTCATTAGATTCCTGATACTTCAGTTACTAGAATGCTGAGACCTCCGAAGACATTTTTTTCTTGTGGTTTTCCACAGAAAACCATAAAGTACAGTAATTGTTTGTCAGCTACTGTGTTCATTTACTCAACAAATATTTGTTGAATGTTGCTCTGTGCCAGGAACTCACAAAAGTGCAGGGGACAGAGCGACTGAGCAGGTGTGACTCCAGCCCTCAGGGAACTTAAAAGAATCAAGATTCTCAAACCTGGAGTCATGCTGGGGCTTTCCACATCTTCCTTCCTCCCTCCCTTCCTTCCTTCTTCCTTTCTTCCTTTCTTTCTTCTTAGCTCTCTAGCTATCATCATCTTTCTATCATAGTGTAATACTTAAGTGTAATACATAGTGTAACACTAGAATAAAATTCTAGGCAAAAGACTAGGTTCTACAAAGAAAAAGAGTTGAGAAGGAGAAAGGTAGCTAGAGAATGTAGAAGAAATGTCCCTTTGTAAGGCAGAACTCTGACAATAATTGTTAAGTCTCAGGTTAACCTGCCAAGAGAAATATGTTTTTTGTCACATCTACATTGTTTTTCCTTAAGAAATGGTTTTCACAATATTTTCAGAAACACTGTGAAATATTTGAAATACAATCCTGGAATATTTTGTGAATCATTATAGTCCACCTTACTTTTTCCTCTCCCTTGGTCAACAGTTTCATTTTCACTTTTTCAAAATGATAGTAGAAATTAACAGAAGTGAAAGTATGAATCATAATATAATCAGGCATTCATAGCGAGATATCCATTTATAACTCAGAAAACCACGGGGTATTTCCAAACTGATGTCATTCATAGAAAGAATCCCATGTGTTGTAGAAGCATAAGAAAAATTACGGGAGCCAACTGGGGGATTCAGAATACATGTGGGACAGCCCCAGCTAATTATTATTTTTTTTTATTACAAAGATCAATCTATATTTCAAATACTTAATTTGGCACTCATCTTAGAAATTACACACTGGATTCTGAGTTATGCTTTTTAATTCTAGTAACTGAGATGATGTACACTGAGATTTTACTTTAGAAAGCACAAACCAATAGAAGTGGTTTATAACTCAAGGTTTTCTTTCATTTTCTTTAAAAAGCTGTGTAAGTATGAAGATATCCATGAAATTCTGCGTAGCTAATTCACTTAAATTAATTTTATAGAAAACAAATTTTATAGGAAAAAATAATCTGTGCTCAAATTATTAAAATTGATTTTATTTTATTCTTTTCTGGGGGAGTGAAATAAATATAAATCTTATTCTTTTCAATTAAACAATTAAAAAGAGGACTTTTTTCCCTTCTGGCCATTATGTTCAGTTAAATATGTTAAATAAATTAGTGATATTCCACAGATTAAACATTATCCAGACAACATTTTCCTCTGGGTCGTCCACATTCGCTTGGAAAATGCTTCGGCTGTGTTAGTTCTGCCATATTTGCTACTACCTTTGCTATTTGGTTGATTGTTTGACCGAGATCCTAATAGCCAGTTGGAAAGCCAGGCCCGTTGATCCTTTTTTCAATCAGTGAATGTCTCTAGTTACCTATTAGCCAATGTGTCCCCGACATGAGGGACTCCACAGAGGTCATCCCACTCACTATTCCAGGTAACACCACTAGTCTGCTCTTTGGTTTCTGGGGCTTTTCATGAGCCCAATGGTTTCCCCACAATGTCTGATCCTAATACCTGCTATAACTGCTGTGCTATCCTGGATCTTTCAGTGGGACTGTGTAGGTGAACCTGCCACTAGGATAGTCTGACCTCACATGCTTGAGGAACAAACTTATAAATGTGTCAGGAAGTTACATTCTCCGTCATTCTATACACAGATACGAATTCCACATGATTCAAGACATAAAGACTCAACGCAACCTTAAAAGTTTTAGAAGAAAATGTAGATTATCTCATAGCACTAAAGTAAAAAACAAAAATTACTGAAAATATAAAAAGATTCATCAATTGTAACCAACACCCCACGCTGGTGGAGATGTTGATAATGGAAGAGGCTGCGCATGTGCGGATGGACACAGTCGGGGAATTGTGTGCCTTCTGCTCCGTTTTGCTATGAACCTGAAAAATGAAGTCTATTAAGAAAAAAAATTAAGTACTAACTAAAAGATGAATACATTTGATGACATTAACATTTTGGATTTATATATCTAGACACCAAATACAAACTTAAAAGGCAAGCTGGAGATAAAGAAAATATTTATAAGACATTTGAGAAATAATTACAATCTAGACTATATAAAAATATCCTACAAGAAAAAGACAAAAATTCCAGTAAAGAAATGAATAGAAACCTTCAGTTTTCAGAAGAGAAGCTCTGTATAACCAATAAGGATATGAAAAAAATAAAAATAAAAAAGCTATAACTTGCTAGTAACAGAAACAGGAAAATTTAAACAAGATACCCTTTTATGTCTATAAGACTGGAAAATATTCAAAACCCTGACAATGATAAGTGTGGTGGGAAACTAGGGGAAACAGGAACTTTCAAGTTCTTAATGTTAATTACTGTTGATTAATGAACACTGAAGTTTTACTACAGGGAATGTAGTTTACATTTGAGAAGAAAAATATAAGAGGTTGAGAGAGCAAATTGGTATAATTTGGAAAGCATTTTGGAAATATCTAGCAAAGTTTGAAGCTTAGGACCCAGCAAGTCCACTCCTAAAGTATAAATACCAGAACAACTCGTGCACAAGTAGACAAGGATATTCATGGCACCATTTTTTATAATCCCAGAATATCTCCCATTGGGGGAATGGATACTCTTGGTTTCATTTGTATCAATACCAAACATAGGTTTCCTCTATTGGGTTTTACCACTCCCTTCTTTATGTAGTTGAAAATGAGGCACTGGCCCTATCTTTTTGCTTCCTTCTCTTCTTCCCTACACTCCCCTATTCCCATGGGAATGTCTTTTCAGCTTGGAAAATTCACCTCCCAACGTGTCTCCAGCCCAGGTACTTGGCTGATGCCCACAAACCCTCCTTCATTTTACCTTTTCTGGCAATCTTGCCTGACTTCTCTTTCAGATTTGGGTTATTGGTAATTCACAGCCAGAAACATTATGCTGCCTCACCCTTCCTCAGGGCCAACTATCTGCTTGAATGCAGAGGAAGTGAGAAGGGAAAATATACATAGGGAGAAGAAAAAGAACAGATTAATAACTTCAAATATTATCCTACCACAATCTTCTCCTAGCAAATCTTTGGACAGTGACACCCACATGCAAATTGGTGCGTAGGTCTGTGGGTGGGGTGAGGAGAGAAGCTTGAATCCCTGGTGAATTTCTTGACTCATCTGGAAGTTTCTGCTCATCCCTGTAGTACATGTACCTTCATCCATCAATAACCTTCTGCTGCCCTCATTCTTCCCACCCTAGGAAGTTGAGCTTGGCATAGGTAAGGGCACAGTTGCACATAACTGGGAAGAGAGTTGCCCCGGGCAACCTAAAGACCATGGAATGAGGCGAGTGGCTGTCAGTAAAGGCAGGCAACTTGAGTGGTCCAGCCATTCTCTTCCTCATCAGTCAACATCTTGCTCCAAACCTCTGTGCTCAAAAAGTCAGAGGCAGCCCCCTGTTCCCATTTAGGGTGGATCATGAGGAGGCTGCCATATTGGCGTTCAACTCTCCTCTCACTCTGCATCCATCTTTGTGTCTTCCCTTTTATAACAAATGAATCAATAAATGAATGAGAAGTAAATAGTTCCGCCCACCCCTCCCTGAAGTAACAAATATGAAGAATTGGGTGTGTACTTGTCCCGTTTTCTCTTTGGTCAATCGTATAACCTGTTTTCTTTTGGGGGATGGGTTGTTTTTGTTTTTTTTGCTTTACATTTCAATGCAAAAGCAGTCACTGTTCATTAACTGACCAGATTCCAAAAATAATTGTGGTAGACACCTTAGTTCATCTTTCTAATAAGCCAGTTGATTTGGTATTTCTTATTGCCAACATCTCCACCTTCTACAAAATTCATGGTCTTTTTCTTCATTCCACCTTGAGGACAAGATAATTTGAAGGGCCAGCTGAAGTTGTGTAAGTCTTTGACATGCTTTCCATCAGTATAGATGTCATGAATGACATCCTCTGTGCAGATAATGCCACATTTACCAAGAGATCCAGCAATCATTGTGTTATCTGCCAAAGCAATTAGTTTCTTATTGATTTTGCCATAACCATGCTTGTAGATCAGTTTACTTTCTGATGTCAGGTCCAGTTACCTCAATGCAATATATGGCTCCCCAATCCTCAGCATGTTAATTAAAGCCTTGTTGAGCTTCACAAAGGTGTCATTGAAGCGCTGGCAGAGGTGGAGAAGCTGCAGAGGCTTTCTGACTTTTGGGGTCACACCTTTACTACTGATCTTGATGCCAAATGCCAGTTTGGGTTCTGCAGGTACATAGAAGTTGCCAGCCCTTCTTGCCCTCCTCGCCATTCTTGTCTCAGTTCTGTACATCTGCCTGTATCCTTGTGATAGTGCCTACGTTCTTCATAGTTCAGCTTCTTCCTGGCCTTTTAAAGCATCCTTTGGGCAAACTTCTTTCTCGGACGTGTATCTTCAGCTCGGCAAAATTCCTTCACTTTTTCTTAAGGGTTTCAGGCACAGCAAGAACCATCTTTTTCTCCTTTTCTATACCCTCCTTCGTTCCAGGAAAAGAGCATATAACCTGTTTTGGGGTTTTGACTGTTTTTAACAGGTTGATATAATTCACTTTATTCTGAATTTGGTTTTATTCATCTCACTGTATATTGTGAACACCCCTCCCATTTGGGACATTTAAATATCCCAATATATAATTTTCCATTGTGTAGGTCGGTGTGTGTGTGTGTGTGTGTGTGTGTGTGTGTGTCCCCACACATGTGCCACAATTTATTCAATTTCCTATTCATGGGCAGTTAGATTGTTTATGGTTTTTTGACAGGAAAAACAGTGCTACAAATAGCATTCTTCTGTCTATATATGTTCTTTATCAGATGTGATGTTTTAATGTAAGTTAGAATTCTAGAACCAAAATGGCTATATAATATATATTAGTTCTAATTCATATAATTGCTGCCACATTGATTTTCTAAAATAGTTGAGGAATTCACACTCCTACCACCAAAGTAAGGGAGTGTTTATATCCCCGAGTATTTGCCAACAATGGTTGGTATCACTTGTTTAAAACATTTGCCAATCCAACAGGTGAAAAACAATGGCATCTCATTCTTTTTCCAATTCAGTATCCTAGGGAAAGGACACAGATGTAAAATTCCAAGCAAAGGGAAGAACAGAATGCCTAAGAACCTGAAATTCTTAGTTGTATGATCTAGTACATCTTTCTCCACCTGACCCTGGTTTGAGCCCTTCATTCCTCCTTACAGAGGTCTGAGAAAGTTGGAAAGAACCAATGTTTTCTTAGTGGTGTTTTCTTTCAGCTCAGCAGAATTATGTCAACTGTTATTACAAGGAAAGGCCATCAACTCACCGGTTTAAAAAGGAAAAGGTGTGTCTACCGGCTAAAATAAACAAAAGGGCAAAACACACAGAAACAGTTATAAAAACCTAACGGTTACAATAGTACTGAGGGAGCTGGTAGGACAAAGCCAAGCTCAGTGCTGATAAACTCAGGGTGTCTCGTGAACTTTCACCGCCTAATTTGGGAAATTAACCATAGAACAGCCTTGAAAAGGTCTGATAGTGAAGGCTATTAAAGAGGGTTTCAAAAGTGTATGAATTGTGGTCCTACTTTTCGACCCACTTGATACCAATAATTCCAGAGCTATTCATCACTAATGAAAGGGTGACCAAACATAAATTAAATAACACACTAATGTATGAACACACCTGACTTCATGGTACATCGAAGCAGCAATTGATGCAATTGTAAAAACTTTAATGCTGCTTAATTTTAAGTCAATGTCTGTGAGAAAATATTCTGCATAAGTGGCAAGTGATTCAACTCCAATTAAAAACAGTCCTATTAGTTGATAGGGGCAATAAATTGACTTTTAGAGGATGTGAATGTCATTTAAACATTCCAAACCATATCGATGGCACACTGAGGGAGAGAAAAGACTGAAGAGAAATAACGGCACAAGGATGGCCTTTTCCACAGTCACTGAGAGAAGCAGAAATTCTGGTGGAAGATCTTAAGGCAGCTCAGGAATAAAGTGTTCTACCTAAAACATAACATAGTTATGGATAGAATGTACTGTCAGAGATCAGAGCAGAAATAGAGGATTATTCTGAAAAAAACACACAAAAAAAATCACTAATGAATAGATATTGATGGAAAATACTGTGTAGAGAGACATTCTTGATAGAATAGCATGTGCGTGGTTCTATTGCTTCTCACATGGTATTATGCTGTTTGTGGAAATACCTGTCAATCTCACCTGTTGGATGATATGCTTACTGGCAGGAGACTTTTATTCATTTTTGTAATGCCCAATATCTGGCACAGTGTCAGGTGCAGAGTGCATGCTCCAAGAAAGTTGACCATAGAAATGGAAATGGAAATACTGAGGTAGTTATATCTGTTGATACATTAGGGCTATGGGCTGAATTGTGTTCCCACCCAAAATTCATGTGTTGAAGCGTTAACCCCCACTATGATTTTATTTGGAGATGGGGCTCTTCAGAGGTAATTAAGGTTAAATGTTGTCATAAGAGTGGAGTCCTGATTCAATAATATTGATGAACTTATAAGAAGAGGAAGAGAGAGAAATCCCTGTCTCCATGGACTGCCAAAGAAAGCTATATGAGCACACATGGAGAGGTGGCCATCTGTAAGCCAAGAAAACAGCCCTCTCAGCAGGAATGGAATTGGGTGGCACCTTGATCTTCAACTGCCAGTCTCTAAACTGTAAGAAAATAAATTTCTGTTATTTAAGCCACACAGTCTATTGTATTTTGTTAGGGCAACCAAAGCTAACTAAGACGATCAATAACCCAGTACAATTTCTGATGCTTTTCATTGGTTTCATAGCAATGAGCTAAACCAAAGAAAAATGGTTTTTAAGTCATAATGATGATCCAAGAATGAACTGTAGTACAATATTTGGTGTATGAATTTAAAAGTGAACAAAAGTTTGAGAGTAGTATGTAACAAAGTAGAGAAGACGGGGGAAATTAAAATATAAGTTGTAAATTAATTTTAACACAAAAAAAATTTGGTCTATGTGGAAACTTTTATTCAGCCTGTATCTCCTCTGACAGAAGATTCTTTGATTAAGTTTGATTAAATTTAATAAAGTTTGAGAATCATTTCAACCTAATGTAAATGTCCCATTCTCTTCTTAGACTTCATCAAAGATTGGTAGAAGGTTGCATAAGTGTTTATTTTAAACTACAGGAAGTCCTCAAATAAGGTTGTTTAGTTCAACAGTATTTCATTACAAAGTTGATGAGATGCCATAGGAATCTAACTCTTCTTTATATCAATTAGCCTATAGTAAAATTGGTTTCCTTATACATCATTTAGCTTAAAGTCACAGAAACTATTGAGGACATTACATGAGGGCTTAATGTACAGTAGTCTCCCCTTATCTGCAGTTTTGCTTTCCTTGGTTTCAGTTACCCGTAGTCAACTGCTTTACGAAAATATTAAATGTAAAATTCCAGGAATAAATAATTTATACGTTTAAATTTCACACTGTTCTGGGTAGCATGACGAAATCTCAAGCCATCCTGCTTCATCCCACTTGGGATATGAATTATCCCTTTGTCTAGCATAGCCATGCTATATACGCTCCCAACTCATTTATCACTTAGTAGTTATCTAGGTTATCAGATCGTTATCAGATACTTTGAGAGAGAGAGAGAGAGAGATCCACAAAACTTTTATTACAGTATATTGTCATGTGTTCTATTGTGTTATTAGTTATTGTTGCTAATCTCTTATTGTGCCTAATTTATAAATTTAAACTTTATTGGGCCGGTTGAGTGGCATGGTGGTTAAGCGCTAGCTTGGGAAGCCAGTGGCCCCGGTTCGGGTCCCACATATGAGGGCTAGTGACACTGCCCTCAAAAAAAAAAACAAAAAAAACAATAAATTAAACTTTATTATATGTATGAATGTATAGGAAAAAATAGTATACATAGGGTTCAGTATTATCGACTGTTTCAGGCAACTGCTGGGGATCTTGGAATATATACCCTAAGGATAAGGGGGAATACTGTATAGCCCCAGCGCATTTTCCAACTTGGAGAAAGGAAACCAAATGTTCCTTATCAAGCATAGAATCCCAAAAAGAAATTTTATTTACTTCTCATATGTGTCTCATGATATGACAGATTTTTATGTAAAGTTGGTCATCAGAAATTTTCAAACCAAAATTACCCTGACAACAGTTTCCAACTTCACCTTCACTATGGATTCCTTGAATGAAAGTTGACTTTATGGAGTAAAGAGATTAATTAACTGACAAATGTGACACATGCTTTACCCATTTATCATTATGATGGCCGAAATGAACATACTAGTGTAGATTTAGAAATCCAGATCTAAGCTACTTTTTCAAGTTTACCAACATTTAAAGCAATAAATAGAAGACTGTTCTAAGCACACAAGGATGCTTGACATTGTCCCAACAATGTGAACAACCTAAGTAAGACAGTGGTTTGGTTCTTTTGAAGGTAACAACTTTTTATTTTATTTTCATTTTTTTTTTTCCTTCAAAATTTGGATTTACCTCCCTCAGTCCCTGGCCCAAAGATAGCGGTAATTTCAAGGGCACACTGACATATCTGTCATCATCATCTCTCAACCAACTTTAAGAATTGTCACAGAAATACGTGAACTGTTGACAACTGAAACTCTAAAATGTTTTTTATATTTTCTCCTATACTTCCTATGATTTTTATTGGTAATTATGAGCCTCATGAATTCAATGCTACTTTTCCCTCATAGGGAAATCTTTGAAAGCAAAATTCTGAGTTTTATTTTTTATTATATTATTTCATTCTACAATATATGTTCAAATAGATTTCCCATGCTGTGTAGTATTATACCATGTAGACGGCGTTTGTAACTAGGTCAACATACACTACTTCTAGACCCCACCAAAGAAAAACCTCCCATTTTACTCATATTCGAATATTACCAGAGTAACAGGACTAAATGACTCATTGAGTCCTCGGTTGCGGGGCTCGGTCCTGCAGCAAGTAGGGCTAACTTGAGGGCTCAGAAGACTGATGCAGTTGTGAAAGCCTCTTTGAGAGGTCATAAGTGACTCTCTTCCAAAACACAGAAGCATCAAAGAGGAGAATGTGTTTGATGGAAGGAAAAGAAAATATGGAAAGCATAGGAGAAAAAAATCTAAGGCCTCTCTTCCTCTCTGAGAATACACATGGAGGCTGAGTATCATCCATGAGTCTTAAAGGAATTAAAGGAAGCCAGTCCCCACAACAATATCTGGTCCTGTATGATCTAGAAAAGTAAAAAGATAACCCATTGCTTCCCTACCGGGCTAGATAAGGCCACCAGTGTGAGAATGACAGGAGGACATTTGGAAGACACACATGAATCCTAAAAGGAAGAATTTGTACATCTTACATCATTATGCCTAAGAAAAGAACTTTCAAAAAGATCAAGAATTTGGTGGCATGGAAAAGAGGAACTCTCTGCTTCATAGCAAGACATAGTATGGTGTCCTATATTGTTTCATTTGTTCAGTCAGTACCTATCATGGCCTCCTGGGAATGAGATACTAGAGAAGGGTACGACACTGAACAAGCACCTGATTCCTGTCCTCATGCAGCTTACAATCTAATGAGCAGGTCGAGTCCACACTTACCTGCCTTTCTCCTTTCCTGCCTCCTTGACTGCCTCTTCCATATCTCCTGACCTCTAGATTCAGGAGTGTTCCAGAGCTCAATCCCTGGACTGCTTCTTTCTTTTATCTGCATGCTTCCTCTTCAGGGGTCGGCAAGCTTTTGAGACAAAGAGTTGCCAGTGGTCAGCAAACTGCGGCTCGCGAGCCTCTGAAGTAAAATTGAAAATGAAAATAAAACAAAACTATCATAGCTTCATTTATAAAATTTTTAAAGGATATTATTCACATAATGGTGATTATGTAAAAATATATTTATGTTGTGGTGAGAGACAGGATTGGCTCTTCTAGGGGTTGGCAAACTTTTGAGACGGAACGTACCCAAAAAACCGCATGTGGCTCACGAGCCGCAGTTTGCCAACCCCTGATCCAACTGATCTCATCCAGTCTCAAGGCTATAAGTCCTAGCCACACAATAATGACTCCTAAATTTGCATCTCCAATCTGAACTTCTCCTCTAAATTTCAAATTTCTGCCGAACAAATCCACTTGAAAGGCATTTCAAACAAGATGACTAAAACGGATAACCTCCTAGGTATCCTTCTCTAGTCTCCCCCATCAAATATAATGGCATCTCCAAAAACTCCAGGCATCATCGTCGATGATGATCCTTCTCTACACTCTATACAAAAATTGTCACCAAATTCTATTTCCTCTATCTTCAGAATTGTCTATAATTTGGCTATTACACATGAACCCAGCCAGTCCAAGGTGACTATTTTTGCTTGTATCATTGCAATCACCTCCTAACTGTCCTCCCTGTTTTTGTTTTATTTTTTTAATGAGAGGACAAGGTAAAGAAAGAAAATACCAGTGAGAGGGGAAAATGTATAAGCAAAGACCTAGGGGTGCGAAATGGTGAAGAGAAACAACAATAAGAATCCCAAGGGGTTGTAAGTGAAGGTAAATGAGGATGAGAACGCCCAATTGATTATTTTCAGATTATTCTTTAGACCAGGGTTTTTCAACCTCAGCACTAAAGATATTTTGGGCCAGATAATCTTTTAGAGAACTGTCCTGTGCAGTGTAAGATATTTCACAGCATCCTGGGCAGCCGCTGTCCGAGTTATGATGATCAAATATGTCTGCAGATATTGTCAAATGACCCTTGGGAGGCAAAATCACCCCAGTTGAGAACTATTGTTTTAACAAAAGAGAGTCATTGAAGATTTGAAGTACAGGATGACATTATAAAAACTAAAATCAAGAAAGATCAAACTGGCAAGACTTCATATGTTAACTGGGTAGAGTATGTGGGAGAGAAAAATTAACATACTTTTGTAATATTTCTAATCAAAGATAGGGTTCTGAAATATAGAAGAGATCATGGAATTGGAAATGAGAAATTAAATGATATTTACTTATGGTAGGAGATATTCATGATGGGTATAGAATCAAACATGTTTATCAATATTTGTTGTTTTGACAAGAAACAGAAAAAAACAGGAATCAAAGATGACCTTGATGTATGTGGTAAGCCTAAGTGAAACGGTAGTAGTTGTCACCAATAAGGGAAATAATGATCCAAGAAGATTTAAAAGGGAAGATGAGAAGTCCAGTTCTTCTGAAGGATAGCCAGATAAAACTGTCAAGCCAGAACTTGGAAAATGGAGACTGGACTTGGGAGCACAATTCAGGAGTATAAACATAGATTTAGAAGCCATTTACAGGGAATGTAGAGTTGAACTCACGGAGTTAGATTGCCCAGGAGGAGAGCTCAAAATAGAGAGAAAAGGATGCAGCCAAAGACAGACGCTCCTGGGAACCTACATCTAAGTGGGTATCATATATGAAGGAAGAACAAAAGAGTGGTTGGAGTAGCATAAGAACAAGAAGATAAGAAAGTGTCTAAAGAGACACCAAGGAAAAATTTGGACAAAGAAATGGTGGGTTGGTTCATTCATGTCAACTGGTACAAGTGGTTAAAGAATATGACAACTGAGAAAATGGCTATTGGATTCAGTTAAATAATAAGTTGCTGGAGTTTGTGAAGAATGCAGCGTCAACATGATGAGGACAGAAAATAAATTAGACTAGATTTTTAAACACGTAAGTGCTGGAAGTGGGTATTTAAGAAGTTAATTGATAAAGGGAAAAAAAGAGATAGAGGAAATGTGTTTCTCAGAAGTTGTGTATATTTGTAAGTGATTGTGAAATTAAATGCAAGTAATTGAAAATGTCAGAAAGGTGGATAGAGGCAAAAGAAGTGATATTTAATGGATCCTGGTTCCAAAGGAGATGCAAAAGTTTTGAATTAAAAAGCACCCAAGTTCAATTTTGTAGCAGAGGAATGTATAATTCTTTAAAATTGGGGGGGGGGAGAAAAGATAATGCAGTGTGGTAATAAACTACAAACTTGAAGATGATTCTCTACACTTAATATTTTATATGTAGTTTAATTTGAAAAAAAATGTTTGCATAAAGAAGAGCCTTTTAAATGAGAGAGTTAAACATGACTTCCTATTGGTGGGAACACTTGGAAAGAAAAACCCTTTCGCCAGCCTCAAAGCCAGGTGTTCACAGACTTACGCCAGATTTTTATGGTGCACTTTATTATTCTGTTCAAGCTAAATTCTCAGAACATCAGCATATGCTCAGTTAAACTGATATGAAAACACATCATAAATACAGAAGTGTTATTTTTGGATTATCCATGGATTTGGGTCCATTTATACCTCCATGCTGACAAGTGATGGCAAGTGATCATGTTATTATAGTAAAGTATCTTTTTAAGTAAGTTCTATTGCAACTTACCCTGCAAATACCCAAGGTTTGGCATCAGGAGACAAGGGGGAAATAAGCAGAAACATTATGCAATTTTGGGTTTCATTTCTTAAATTCTCTGAGAAACGCTGACTGCTTCGGGCATTCCCTACCATTCAGCTTTCTCATATATCAGCACAAGAATGAAATAAGAGAATCCTATATCATGAGACAATTAATACAAAATGTCAGTGAATCATAATGGCAATTTTGTAAATTTGGGCAAGATTTTCATAGCCTAAATGTTATTCTTTCACCCAGTAAATGAGAGGAAAGCACCAGTATTTTTTTTTCTTTGTTAAATTATTCCTTTGTTCCTTAATTTGTATTATATGAAACTACCACAATTCCCAATAAAATATGAGGCTAAATTAGCCTTCACAAATAAAGACATTTTCTTCCATCAAAAGGTAACATCAGAACACAAAGCAGGGTGTGGATGTGTACATGTACCAAGACTGGCACAACACTGACAACTGTTGAGGTTGGGCGACGTGTGCACGGACTGCTTTCTGCTGTTCACACTACTTGTCAGCATATTTGAAAATGTTCATTTGCAAGAAAATGATTTTTTATTATGGATGTTTGTAAACACTTGCCCTCAGTCCAAAAGACAAAAACCTCATATTCCTGCTCTAGAATTCAGGGATGTGGTAGACAAACCAAATAGTGGAGGCAGAATGGTCCCCCAAAGATATCCACATCCTAACCCCTGTAACCAATAAGTATATTAGCTAACGTGACAGTTATTCACTTTATGTCACCTCGACTGGCCATGGGGTGCCCAGATTAAACACTATTTCTGGGTGAGTCTGTGAGAGTGTTTCTGGGTGAGATTGGCATTTGAGTGGACGGACTCAGCAAAGTGAATGACCCTCCCCAAGCGGGGTGAGCACCATCAAATCCACTGAGGACCTGAATTAAAAAAAAAAAAAAGACAGAGGAAAGAGGAATTTGCTATTTCCTGCCTCACCGATTGAGCCTGAATATTTCATTTTGTCTTCTCCTGCTGTAGGATTGGGGTTTATACCATCAGCTTCCTTGGTTCTTGGGCTTTGGGGCTTGCACTGGAATCACACCACCAGCTTTCCTGGCTCATCAGCTCACAGACAACAGGCCGTGTGACTGCTCAGTCTCCATAACTGTATAATTGCATGAGCCAAGTCCTCATAATAAATAAATATATTTTTAAATCTATTTCATAAATAAATATATATACATTATAAATATATATCCCCTATTGGTTGCTTCTCTATAGACTCCTGACTAGTACATCTTACATTGCAAAGGGACTTTGCAGGTGTACTAAGGTTACAAACCTAAAACAGGAAGGCTAGTCTGGGTTTTTCCCATACAGGTGGGTCCAACCTATTCCCATGAGCTCCAATGACGGGATTTTCTGTAGGTGAAAGCAGAAGAGATGCTGCTGAAGGACAAGTCAGGCAGATTCAAAGCAGGAGGAGGACTCAAGGAAAAGCTGCTGGTTTGAAGATGGAGGGAGCAGCATGATGAGAATTCGGGCAGCTGTAAGGAGCTGAGAGAGGCTCCTGGCTGACAGCCAGCAAGGAAACAGGAACCTCAGCCTGCAGCCCAAATAACTGAATTCTGTCAACAGCCTGAAGGAGCTTGAAAAAGGCTCTCCCTCGGGGCCTCCAAATAAGAGTCCAGCTCGCCAACAACTTGATCTCAGGCTGGGAAACCAGGCTGGCCAGGGGAACCAGCTGAGCAGACATACAGAATTGTGAGATAATAAAAAAAGGCGTGTTCTTTTAAGCGGCTATATTTATGACCATTTTAAGGTGGCAATAGGTAACAAATACATCCTACTTAACATAAAAAGGACCCAATAGCTAAACAACATTTTTAAAGGCTTATTCCTAAACTTATTCCTAAAGGTAAGACACTGAGAAATAATTATAATTTAATGTTTTACTTGTTATACTGGAAAAAAACATAATAGAAATTGTGGGAGAAAAAAGCATTACATCATGTGTTGAGCTCCTGATGGGCATATAAATTGGCCCAAAGTTTTGGGAGAGTAATTGGTGATACGTATAAAAAGTCAGGATAACATGTTTGAGCTTTGACCTAAATTTCCACATCTATTGTTTTAAGGAAATAATTCCAGTAGAATTTCTTAAATTTGATCCAGTGATTCTTCATCTATATACTAAGACAATTTTAGATGTATTTTATATGAAAATAAATATTGAAATGTGAAGAAAAATTAGATAATCATCACAGCACAGCAGTAATAGCAAAATTGGTCACAAACTAAACACATTCGCCAAAAAAAGAATGGTTAAGTTAGGGTACACCCATGTCATGAAATACTGTAAAGCCAATCAAAATCATCTGGTAGATACGTACTTGAAACGTAAGAGTATTTTAAGGGGAAAAAAATCAGGTAACACAGAAAGCATTACCATAGTGTCTGAAAGTCTAGGTACCAAAATTCCACCAATTTTAGGTTCTCTATGCTGGTCTGCATTTTTCGATTTTTCTTTTATGATCATAGATTTAGTAACAAACTAACAAAAGAAATTTCATTTTTAATGAAGTTTACATTTCTGTAAACTTCAAAAATAGGAAGTTATTTACTCAATTAGGACAAAAATGATCATATATCTTTCAGGAAAATGACAAAATGTTTCTTTTTCATTTGGAGTGAAAAATTAGGACAAAAAAAGTCCTCCTGGTCCTCAGGTGTTTGCAGCTGTTGTGTAAGAAAATTTATCACCAGTTTTATCACATCAAAAATATATCTACTATCCCTCTACCATCATTACACCCATTCATTCTGTTTAAATTATGAACCAAATTTCACTGGTCAGACTCATTTGTCTGATCCTAAATATCACATGGCCTAAGAGCTTTCATGGAACTTAATCTAAAATAAGAAAAGCTCTCCTGCACCCAGTCCCCATCTCTTCCTGCATGACCATAAAAGCTATCTGAATGTCCTGTGTCCAAACACCGGCTGGAAAACAAAGCCTCATTCTATTAATTCTGAACATATAAAAGGTTGTGGTAAAGTCTGGCTTCAAGGAAGAAGGAAGTGAAAAATTAGTTTTTGGAGAAAAGTACTTATCTGAGACAAATCTGAAATACATATTTAAAGAGATTTTTCTCAATTTCAACCTTCAGTTCTTGTATTGACTGGCACAGGGTGACATTTTATCTAAAATCAAAAGATTATATTTGAAATACGTGCTGTAGTTTCTTGTTGCTAAGTCACTAATTGCTATGAAAGCATAGGAAGCAAAAATTGGGGTTGATTCTTAAAACAAAATCCATTTCCACGTAGCCTAGTAGTATGCTCGACAGTTGAACATACACATTTTCAAGTTGGTGGCTTGAAATTGGCAAAGGCTACAAAGTAGGACCTTTCTAACTTTTCTTCTTGGAGATCCAGTTCAGGTACCACCCTGCTTCAGTCCCCCCGCAGCCCATTGGTAAGACCTAAAGTAGCTCCACCAGCTTTGCAGGTCATGCCGTCACTTGGACCCTTGGCTTTATTTTAGTCTCTAGTCGTAGCCTTGATCAGCTGAGAATCATCGGATGTCAGCAACACCCACTGTATCCCATGGAATCTGTGGTACCAAGGAGGCTGTGAGGCAAGTATTCTTTGGCTAGTCCTTCTTCCATCCTACACAGACCCTGCTTAGAATACAAAGATACAACAGGTGGGTGAACGGCACAGAACAACAAAAAACAGGGGTGCAGAGCAGATATACCGGAGTGTATTTCAGGACTAGGACAGACAAAAATGTTATTTGGATACACCAGGGTCTTTCTATCTCTATTGCCAATGAGACCAAATTCTTAATATTATTAAATACTCCAAGAAGCTGGGTGTGGATGAACTGGAAAGAGGGCAGATTAGAGGCAAATAATAAGTAATAGCATTGTCAGAGATGTCTTTATTCAGTTGATCTTGAGTCATTTCAGCATGTAGCCAATGCTCAATCATTCCAAAAATGATTACAGGTTTCTTAGATTTCCTGATTTCCTTCTTTATCCCTCCTATTCCTTAATGGTTGATGTTCCAAACAGTTATGTATTATCCTTCAATGTAATATCACATTTAGAAATTATCTATGGATTTTATTATAAATGAGATGCTCCTCTCTATTGGAAGCTAGCAATAGTTCAAAATAAATAGAGGGTGCCAAAAAAATATATACATATTTTAAGAAATGAAAAAACTATTAAAATTGTAATACTCAATATATACGGATAACAAAGGATGAATACAAGTCACGTTTGACTTCTGCAATTACAAGAGGTGCTCAGAGTGGTTACCATCAGTGTCCAGACACTTCTGATTATGGCGAACTACTGCTTGAGCAACGCTGACTAAAATGTCCACTTGTATACATTTTTTTGGCACCCCTGTGTATATACCAGAGTGAAAGGGAGAAAGGGGTTGGTTTGGGGTTTGGGGGATTTTTTTTTTAATAGAAACTATTCTGGTGCAGAATTTTCAGCTTAAGGACACAAATAGTTATTCAGTAAATAGAAATCTAATGTGAATACAACAAATGTTTATTGAGCAAAGGGTATACACGAGACACCGTTTGTTGCTGTGCTGAATCAAGATGTCCCAATCTCTAAAGGAGATGAGGAGATGACACATTATATCAAACCCATGATGATACAAGCGGAATGGACTGCACCTTGGAGGGTGGGGAGGAGCCACAGATGCCTGTTTTAACGTGATAACACACTTGATGAATATTGTTCACATCAGCATATACCCAATATTAACACGGACACTACCTATTCCGCTAATTAGACAATTCTCGAGAATTTCCTTTCTCACACTCATTTAGAGCATTGGTTCTCCACCTGAGCTTGCATCAGAATCTCCTGGAAAGTTTGTTGAAACCCCCATTGCTGAGCTTCACCCAGTGCTTCTGATTTAATAGGTCTGGGGTGGAATCCAGCATCTGAGTTCCCAGGTGATGCTGGTCCTTGGGTCCAAGGACCACACTTTGAGCCACTGACTTCAAGCTCCTGCTTTGGCACTTTACACACCTGGGATGACACCTTGCTTCACAACAGACTAGCTGGTCTTCAGAAAAGTCACAACCTTTCAAGACTTGGCTTTACCATTTGTAAAGGTAATGACCTAGGTCAGGGGTCGGCAAACTGTGGCTCGCGAGCTACATGCGGCTCGCGATATGTGGCAATAAAGTAAAATTGAAAATGAAAATAAAACTATCATAGCATCATTCATAAAATTTTTAAAGGATATTATTTACATAATGGTGATTTCATTTGTTTTATAGATCTCGCAAAACTTCGAGGGACAGGATTGGCTCTTCTGTCTCAAAAGTTTGCCGACCCCGGACCGACGTAATGATAACGCCTACATCATAAGCCTGTTTTAAGAATTAAACAGAGTAATGCAGATAATCAGGAGCCTGACACAGTAAGTGCCCTGCACTGGGCAGCAGTGATTACTGCTGGGGAAAACTAGTGGGTGAGAGTATGCCAAGTGTTAGAGACTGAATGTCGGTGTCCCCACAAAATTCCTATGTTAAGTCCTTACAGCCCGATATGATGGTATTTGGAAGTGGGGCCTTTGCAAGGTAACTTGCATTAGATGAGATCATGAAGGTGGCATCCTCATGAAGGTGGCATCCTCGTGATGCCCAGACAATAATAGGAAGAGACGTCAGCGCTCTCTCCTCTTCTCCCCCTCTGCCCTCTCCCCACTAACAGGCACCAAGGAAAGGCCCCGTGAGCACACAGCACATGTAATGCACAGCCATCATGTTTAAGGAAGATGCCTACAAGCCATGAAGCAGGTCCTCCTCACCAGACACTGAATCTTCCAGCACCTTGATCCTGGACTTCCCGCCTCCAGAACTGTGAGAAATAAATTTCTGTCGTTTAAGGCCCTGGTCCATAGTATTTTGTTACAGCAGCTCAGATGGACTAAGACAAGGAAACAGAGGGAGAGAACGTACAGAGGTGGGAACGGATCGTTAGCATTCAGAGAACAGCGAGCAGTTAAGACAGCTAGGATGCAGAATTCATGGGAGGGAAGGGAGGGAAATATCAGCAGGCCTGAATGAGAATTGGGAAGAATTCCGGAATTCCTCGGGCACCACTTTCTTCCCAATTGTCTCATGTTTGTGGCAGTCACTGGCCTCAGTTGCTCATTCAAAGCAAAGCAGAGTTGAATATTCCCACAGAAGAACAGTGAAAACGCTACATCCAAGAACTCTATTAGAGTCCCCAAAGGCCCCTCACACTGAGACTGTGCAGGAAACTATACTACAGAGGCACTTAGGCATCTTTTTCATTAACCTCAGGCTGCACGTTGTTTATTCTTCTGCTTTGAAATTGACCCCTAGTGATTTGCAGTTAGTTTTGGAAACACCCTTATTTTAGTAGATACACCTACTCTTCCAGCTCATTTCACTTTGTAATGTTACAATTACACGTGTGAGAATGATGCAGTAAACAAAGCAGGTATTGCCACTACATTTTAAGTAGCTGAGATATAAGAAATCAGTGTAAATTTCACTTAAGACATTAGTGTCACTTGTTGGTAATGGTGTTTGAGATACTTGCTATTCAAAGTCAGGTGAGAATTATTAGAAATGCAGAGTCTCAGGTGCCACCTACCTACTAAATCAGAATGTGTTTATTAACAGGTCCCTTCACAATTCATATGCACATTAATATTTGAGAAGTATGGACCTAGGCACTCACACAATTTTAGCATTGCTTTAAGGAAACTTCCCAACACCTCCCTTCCTGGCCCCAGCACACTCATCAGTTGATTAGACTTTAAAAAGTGAAATACAATAAACTGTCATATTAAGATTGCAGGAACATGGGGGATAGTGATTTACAAGCATGTAAAGGCACAGGCATGTAATAGCTATAACACACCATACAGTCATGTTCAATTGCCTTAAGGTTCCTAAACCAATAGAATGAGAGGAGAAATTAGCCCAGCTTTGATCTAAAGATAGTCGAGTCCCTGAATTGTTTTATTGTTTAAGCCACCTGCTCCTGGCATGGCCAGATCTCCAAGGAGATTTCTGTATATCACAGAAAACATGAGACGTAGGTCCACTGCGTATTACTGGCTGGGACTTTGACCTCCAAATATTGCTTAGCACCCACCTAAACAACCGCCTCACTTGGACACCCTGTGACCCCCCAGGTAATAAAGATCTATCTGCTCCTTCTTTCCTTCTCCCTGGACTCCAGACTGTTTCCTCCTTGGCTTTCTAAGGCACAAAATACCTCTGAAGTAGAAGGTGGTCCAAAGCCATCCTCCCTAAAAATGAAAAATCTCCAAAATAGGCAAAGCAAAACAAAAAGGGAAATAATCCAAATTGGACGTGGGGGAGAGAAACAGAGAGAGGTGAAAATTAAAAGAAAACTCCATGCTGAAGATAAACATTAATTCCTTTACGCCGTTTCCTTCCTCATCACCCAAGTCCAATTATGTGACCTTGTCCCATGGCCTGTATCACGCATCTTTCTCCTTGGAGATGGATGAGGAATGGCAGAAGGGTTCCCTTCCAGAGGGTTTGAGTTCTCTCTAGAGGTTAGAATCTATGGGCAACAGGAGTTGCAGGAAGCCAGTTACAAGCTACGGAATCAACCCCTCAACTCTCAACCACTGCTTGTATGACTTTTAAATAAGATCCAAAAGTATTGACCAAAGATATATAAAAGTGTCTAAAAATGAAAGCCAATTACATGTCACCAAACCCCAGCCTTCTTTTGCCTCCCCTTCTAGTCCTTAAACTCTTCTTAAGCTCCAGTCACACAAGGCTCTCAGTAAACCAAGCACATTGCCTGATACACAGTAAAGACTCAATAAAGATTTGCTGAGTGAACAAGTGACCTGGACCTTCCCTCAAGGCGGCCAGCACATCCCAGGTTATTGTCCTCCCTCAGTTCCACCCTTAGCAGTTTTGCCACTTCCTCAAGGTACACACATACACGGCCATCTTTTCCGTGAAGCTTCTCCCGATGCTGTCTTCTTTGCAGTCCCATAGAAATGGTTTGTAATGCTATGATCAAGCCTGCTGCACCCCTCTTCATGACCCATGCTTATGACACCTCTTCTGATGAGGGAAACCAGCCCCCCATCACAATCAACAGAAATGATTTCATGTGTTCAAAAGTTAGTTCAACCTACAGACACTATCCTATATGTTTCATGCCCTGAATGCTGTAATTCCTTTTGTTCTCTGGAACAAATAATGTGCCTTGTTTGTTTTGTTTTTTGAAGTCAACCAGAATATCTTTTCACAGGCATATTTTGCATTGTTTACTATAACTCCCCCTTGTTTGCAAAATGGAATTTTGAATCCCTTCATATATGTGTTTGACCTCCATTCCACGTGCTCTACCCTTTTTTCAAGATATGTACCTGAATCTCCTTTCCAATGTATATATTCAGTTTATTCATCTGTGACTCAAAGGGCCTCCTTCACCTTTGGGTCCAAACACAGTGCCCAGAAAGATCAGGGGACTCTTGAGTTGTATTCATACATAAACAGAGAACTGAGGTGGAACAGTCCTTGCCTTCTGGCTGGTGGTCAGTCCTCCGCATTTCTTTGTGAGCAGATTTTTAAGTAAATGTTGAGTCTGTGGACTTCTGGTGTCACTGACAGGATCTGAAGCAAACAGACCCTGATGATAGGAGAGCGGGCTACCGGATAAGGACTACGTGAGCACATAAGACCTCTTACCCTCCTTTGATAGTCTCCTCTTTATCTTCCCTCCATTGCCAAGAGGTTCCAGCAATAGCTCCAGCCCTGAGCTGCTTTTAGTTCAAAATGGCTTTTGTCATTTCAGGTAGGGCTTGTAGACCAAGCCCACCGGGACTCTGTCACCCACTTTACATTTTTTTAAAAGAAGTGAAAGAAAATAAAAAAGGAATGAAAGAAAAAAGGAAAGGGAGTCAAAATTTTAGGGTGGATTTCTTATTTTTAATATTTGAAAGTCTTGAACATATTTATAAATCATACTACTAGAGAAACTCCAGCAGGAAGAAAATATTTAAAGGAACACCCAAGAGAGGAAATCAGCCCTGTGCCCTTAGAAACCTGCAGACAGAATTCAGGAATGCTCCCCTCTGTCCGCCAACTTTATATCTACACATGACAATCTCCATAAGAGCAGGGAGGCTCTCTCAGGACTTACCACAGTGGGCGCACATAGGAAACCATTCAAAGGAGAGGCGGGAAGGAAGAGAGGAAGAGACAAAAAGAGGGAAGGAGGGAATGAAGCATTATTTTGCCTTCATTCTATATTGCAAGCAATCTTTTCTTTTGAGTAACAACCACAATCAACCCTACACCAAGAGATTGATCTTAGATAACCATTTTAAAGGTGTATAAATATATTTTCCATATCCAGGTCTTATATGTATATTGACTTTAACCAACCTCAGTACACTTGCCCTTTTTATTTCATATTTTCCCTTAGATTATCTCTACTTCTTTGAATATTTCAAAATGCTTGGTCAGATTTATTGATAGTATTTCCAGAGTCATTCCATATATGATGGAGCCTCTCAGATACTCTCTTAAAAGGTCTTCCCTTCTCACAGTAAGGTTAACAGAAAAAAAGCTAAAGACTGTTCACAAATTCTGTGACTATGTTTAGACTCTTCTTTAGTAGTTCTTGGATTTAATCGAAAAGCTTAGCTTTCAATACCTCTGGGGTGGGGGTGAGGATTGTTTATGGCATAGAAATGTATTTGGAAAAATACAACTTAAAAATCTACTGATTGAAATAATTCTTCTTTGAGACACAAGTTATATCAATCATCTGAAATAGAATTCGTATTGCTAAATTATTATCTGTTGTCTTGAGGGGGAAAAAAAAAGCTTTCTTCCTTGTCTGTAATTTTAAATTTAGTAAATGCCAGTGATACATGTCATATATATATACACAATGGCATGCAACGTAAAATTAAAATTTAAAACCATTTGAACAGAAAGAGGTTTAGAATTCAGTAAGGCAATTTGTTTGAAACAATCTAAAACTTTAATGTCAACTTTTTACAGTTCAACCACGTCAACTCATAAATTTCTCTTCAGTGTAGTGTTGAATCAGCCCAGGAAGATTTTGAATAACACCATGGACTAAGACTTATCCTAAAGCACATAAATCATTTTTGACACATACGTTCATAACAACAGCCTTCAAAAGAAAAAGGAACAGTGAAAGTTCTAAGAAACTGGGCAGGAATACTTCCTAACGTTCAGTGGTTTAGATGAGTTGCTAAATTGTAAGCTACAAAAGTATATGTTGCTATCATGACAAAAATAATAATTTTATTCACTATGCATACAAAAAGTCCCTTTGAACATGCTCTACTTGGGGGTAATTTTGTGACTCAAAGAATTCTTCATATTTCCCCAGGGATGCTTTAATCATTTCTCCCTTTTGCCCTTCAAAGACCTCAAAAAATCCAGTTATGTGTCATATGTCTACCAGAGACATTCAGAACATATGCACATATTTTCTGCTAAGTGAGGGTAGAAGATCAGGCCTTTGTAAGCAAAATGATAGTTTACCCATATAGTTGAGGACAAGTCCCCAAAACTCACGATTTCACAATAACTCCATAATATTCCTTAAGGAATCAATGTCCAAGACAAAGAATCATGGTTCTGAGAGAGTCTCTACATTGCACAGTTCAGCCAAAGGGAAACTTTTGGAGCAATATCTGACATGTAGGGAAATTCAAAAGAAAATATATATACACATACATTTAAAAATAAACTAAGCCCGTATCTTCTCAACTAAGCCAAGCCAGGAAATGTGTGGATTTAGACACAGTTACTACAATCCAAAGGCGTATTTGGAGGGGGAGTAAAAGCAATTTCTGTGTGCTTTTAAACTAGAATTAACTACAATATCCCATATAGGTCATTCCTGGAAATGATAACAGTCTTTTTCTTCTGTACTTGCCCTATATCTCCTGATGCTTCCTCCTCTCACTCTCCACATTTCAGAGAAAATAGCAAATCTCTCCATTACCAATCTCAATTAGTTCATGAATTTAAATATAGCTTAGACTGGAAGAATAAACTCATACAAAATGACATTCATCTAGCTTGAACTTTATTCCCTGCATTACTGCTGCTGTTAACATTCCCAGCCTGAAAGGTATGGCTTCTTTCTGTCAACTATTCTATCACGCTAACTTCCATAAGTGGGGGCTGCCTCTTCCTGGTTGATGTAGATTTCGTCTTCCAGTTGGTGGTCTGAAAGTCCTTTTGAGCTGTTAGAATTTTTCTTTAAGTCACAGCTTCTTCTGGCCTCACACAGTTCTTTAGGTTCATCTCACTCATTACAATTCTCCAAGAGCATGGTTCCTCTCTGTCTGTACTCTGTTTGCTTTTCTGTTAAAATTTAAATACATCTGAAAGCCTCTCAGATGCCCCTCTATTCTTGTTAGGGATGTAGAGTTATTATTGAGAAAGAGTCTTCTAATCCCTCTTGAGCCATGTTATATATGCACTAGGGTCCCTGATAGGGAATTACATCACTTTTTCATCTTAGCTGTATTTGAAATTTGTTTCACAAAAGGCCAGAATGACATTTCTGAGTGCCTGGAATCACACTCCCTCCATTGTTTTGATTTTCCAAAAAGGGCTATGCACACACTGGTACCTCTGCCCTGGGTGTCCTTTGTCCCCTTCTTCTCCTGGTCAAGTCTCTGTGGCCCCCTGGGGAGACCTACTTAGTAATCACTTTTTCTCTGAAGTCCCCTAGTCCTCCATCTCTGTTCTTCAACATTTTCCACATGCCTCTCCTCTAGTAACACATAGCGCATTTCACTAAAACAAATTACCTAGACTGCAAGCTCTTGAAGGAAATGCTATTGACCTTGAAGTCCCCAGTGCTTATACATTATATTGCATTCATCCATTTATTTACTCATTTAATCATTCATATAAATATTTTTCAAGAGCTTACCCTGCCAGCAGTCTTTTGGGCTCCAAAGTCAGCAGTGAATGACACAAAGCAGATCCCTCATCTCCGGAAGCTTTTATTTTAGTAGGATGAAGCCTGATAATGAGCAAGTAGACAAATAAATAAACAGGATAACTGTTCACTGCTATCAACAGAATATGTAACACAGTCTAGCAACAGTATGAGGGGAAGGGTACTATAGACAGGGTAGTGAGACAAGGCCTCTTCGGGTGGTAATATTTCAGCTCGAGTCTAAATGGCAGGAAAAAACAGCATTAAGGACATCCGCTCAGGGAAATGCAAATCAAAACCACAAGGAAATATCACCTGTTAGAATGGATGTTATCAAAAAAAAAAACAAGAGACAAGCATTGGCAAGAATGTAAAAAAAAAAGTGCATTGCTGGTGGGACTGTAAATTGGTACAGTCGCTACGGAAAACAGTATGGAGCTTCCTCAAAAAAAATTAAAAATAGAAATACCTTATGACCCAGCGATTCCACTTCTGGTATATATCCTAAATAAATGAGATCAGTATCTCAAAGAGGTATCTACACCCCTATGTTCATTGCAGCATTATTCTCAATAGCAAAGACATGGAAACAACATAAGTACCGATCAACAAATGAATGGATAAAGAAAACGTGTGTGTGTGTAATGTACATATATACACACATATGTATATGTGTGTATATGTGTATAAAATGTGTGTATGTATATACACATATATGCATACATATATGTGTATATATAGACACAATGGAATATCATTCAACCATAAAAAAGGGAAATTCTGCTTTTTGCAACAACATGCATAGACCTTGAGGTCATGATGCTAAGCAAAATAAATCAGAAAGAGAAACGACAAACACTGTATGTCCTCACTTACATGAGGACATCTAAAAAAAACAAACTCAAAGAAACAGAGAATAAAATAGAAGTTCAGGGCCTGAGGGGTGGGGAAATGGGTGGTGTTGGTTAAAGGGTACAAACTACCAGCTATAAGATGAATAAGCCCTGGGGATGGAATGGAATGTACAGCATGGTGACTATAATTAACAATGCCATATTATATACCTAAAGGTGTTGAGAGTAGATCTTCAATGTTATCACCACATACATACCCACACAATGGCAACTGCATGAGAAGACAGACACGTTAACTAGCCTTACTGTGGTTAGCATTTTACAGTGCATATGAGCATCAAATCATCACATTGTACAACTTAAACTTACATACGTTTTATGTCAATAATACCTCAACAAAGCTGGGGGATGGGGAAAGATTCTGAAATAAATTTTTAAAAAGAAGAATATCTAGACACAGAACCTCCAGACCTCATAGCAGGAGCAAGCTTGGCATGCCTGAGAAACAGAAAGAGGCCAAAGTGTGTGCATCACAGCAGGCAGTAGAGAAAGAGAGTCAGGCAGAGGACAGAGCAGGCAAGGCCTTGGAAGCCATGGAAAAGAGCTGGGATTTTATTTTAGTGCAACTGCAAGCCACTGGAGGGTTTTAAAACTGGAGCTCACATTGAAAAACACAATTGCTCCATACATATGTTGAATGAATGATAATTCATGTTCCCTTCATTTCTATATCAACAAGGTCTTTGTCTTAGGTTTTAAATCTTGAAGTGCTATTTCAATATTCGAAGAAGTTGGCGAAGAAACATGGTAGACTCATCCTGGCATCCCTCTTCCCAAAGTCTGCCCTCATGTTGTTGATCTCCAAGAATGGCTTATTCACACACTGTTCCTCTGCCCAGAAGGGCCTTTCTCCCTTTCTCTTCCCACCAACTCTTGATTATCTCTCAAAGAGATCTGCTGAGTAATCAACTTCTGAAGGCAGGACAAATCATAATGTTGGTGGATGACAGTCATTGGTCTGTATTTATTGACTAAATAGAACTAATACTTCAAAACTTTTACACACAAAGGATTTGGGATCTTTCTGCCCATCTCTCATGCTGCCTCCCAAGCCCCAGCAAGACAGCAACCAGCCTTAGTGGCTGATAAACTTTCCTTCGGGTGTGGCTCTACCAAAGATTCAATTGAGGTAAATGAATTGAACAAAAACCCCATTGTTGTCATATATCTAACTCATCACCTCCAATCCAGATTTTATGAGTAAGAAAATTGATTATTTTAGACTCATTTGCTGACTCTCATATCTACTCCAAAACTGGTTCTGAATTCAGAGCAAGAACAAAAATGGTTTCTGAAATACCAGCAAGAAACAGTGTGAGGTGGCTGGACAACATGAGATTGGAAGTTCAAGGGCTCACCAGGCTTGGGATCTCGTGGCAATTCTACTGCTAACTAGCACTGAAACTTTAGGTCACTCACCCAAAACCAATAACTAACTCTTACTCTGTGTCAGGCACTCATTAAGCACTACATAGATTATGTCATTAATCTTCAACCATTCTGAGGTAGACAGAATTATCAATCCATTTCAAAAATGAGAATTGGGGGAGAAAGAGTAAGTCTGATAGCTGCAGCATGAACCCAGACAGCCTAACTCGAGAGCCTGACTCAGCCTTGGCAAGTTTCCATTTTACTCATCTATAAAATGTGCAGGTTAGACCATTTCTACGATGTCTTTCAACTCTAAATTTCTCTGACACTTACTCCCATTGCCTCATCTGTGTTCTCAAAGATGACACGTTCATGGTCAATGCTTTGATTTGAGCAAAATTACCCCCATGTCTCTGTCATCCCTTATGAAAGATGGGGGCACCTCCTTCATGCTGGTATTTATTTCTGTGACTAGTTAGTGGAAGGCGCACTATTTAGTGTGACAATTGTAGCTGAATATTTACCCATACCTCTTAAAATGAATGTGAAGCTAATTTTTTCAGGTCAACTAGTCTGACCTACATATTTTCCCCAGTATTTATCAGTTCAACTTGGTCTCTTGCCAAAAGTTGATGACTCTAAAAATCAAATCCTGTGTTTTGCAATATCTGTCTCTCCAGCTATTCTCTCTCCATATCCTCTTTCTCTTCCTCAGAAAGAGGAAAGTTATAACTTTCAACAGGAAGAACCTATTAATAGCCCACACTTACTTTTCCACCCCATACTTTAAAAATTGCCAGAAACACACTGCACTTTCCTTTTTATGTTGTTTGTTTGCATGTGACGTACATGCTGACTCTATCCAAATGTGATTATTTGGAACCATAGTCACATGCTCCTTACCAATTGCTCTCGTTTAAAATTACTCATCCTGTCCCCACTGAAGTCTTTGTTGTATGAGGAGTGGGCTGATGTCTCAGCCACTTTGAATCTTCTATGGGTCATGATAGCCCTCGCTTCAGAGCTGCCATCACACCACTCATCCTCCTGGAATATATGGCGGAATTCTCCCGTCATCTAGTATCACTGGTCCTTCCTTTTATCTGCGAGTTATAGAGTGCACCTTATTTTTTGAAGGTATAGATCCACAAAACCTGGGATGAACCAGAGAACTGATGGCTGCCTCTACTGAGTTCTCGTTGTTTTTCTTTTATTTCTATTCCACCAAGATAGTGGTTACCTCTGGGGCAAAGGGAGTAATACCTGGATGGGGGCAAAAGGGGTCTCTGGGTACTGGCCATATGTTCTTATCTGAGCACTCAATACATGGGAGTGCTCCCTTGGTAAAAACTCAGTGAGTTCTTCGCTCTACAACACGTGCACTTTCTGTATATATTTTAGAGTTTAATTTTAAAAGTTTAATAAACTGAACAAAAAAGTATACATAAAACTGAAAACACTAATTGATACCAATTATTAAGTACTCTCTTTTGTGTCAGTTGATGCTTATCAATGTCATTTTTATATTCAAACTCATTTTATCTGCAGTGATGGAGCCAAATCCAGGATTCAAATGCAGACAGCATAAGTACTGGTTTAAATCTAGACTCTGCTAATTTCTAAGTGTTTTAGAGGGGTTTTTTTGCTGCTTTTTCATCTCTTGTTTTTATTTCCTTAATCCTCCATTTTTTTTTCATTTATAAAATGAAGGTAATACTAGTAGCCACTTCATAGATTTGTGTTAAGTATTAAATTAGCAAATCCTCATAATGTACTTAATGTAATGCCTAACATGTAGTAAGTGCTGCATAAATCTTCAAAAAATTATAGTTTCTTGTTTATCTTGCCTAGAAATACTTATATCTTGTAAATTGAAGCATTGTGAGATAGTCCACATGCCTTTTCATATTAGAAACTAAATAAGAGAGCAACATGTCATGCTCTGCACAGGAATTAATGAATGGAAGGAAGGAAGGAAGGAAGGAAGGAAGGAAGGAAGGAAGGAAGGAAGGAAGGAAGGAAGGAAGGAAGGAAGGAAGGCAATCCTACTATGTGAAGATGGTGATTAGATAAAGGTAAGAATGGGAGCAGACAAATTTAAAACAATCAAGATACATAATCATTATCATATTTTTTAAAAGAAAAATTAAGGTAAGGAGTAAGTACAACTAAGCCTCTTTCTGAATCCTGAAGTTCATTACAATTTCGTATTGAATAGGCATGGCAGGCAGCATGTATAACGGTAAGACTGGTGACTCAGAGACAGAGCACTCAGATTTAAGTCACAGCTACTATATCATCTGGCAAATAACTTCTCCCTCCCTCAGCTTCCTCACCTGTATGATAAGGATACTGTTAATAATACCCCTCATAGTTTGAGGTTTAAAGCAGTTAATATTAGCAAACAACTTGCAATAGTTAGCACATAGAAAACACTAATAACTGTGAAAGACAATAAATGAATTAAATGTTCAAGGTTTACTCTGGGCAAATTTCTAAAGTCAAAATTTTGTTCTATCCTTTCTCCATTTTCTTCAAAGTGCTCTCCCCTTGCCCTGTCCCTCCAGGCCCCCAGTGCACAGCCGCTGGTAACACAAAGCCCTCCATGAGAAATACTCCACCCAGACTTGCCTTCTCCACATCCCAGAGCCTCTCCTTGGAATCTTTATAAAATTTACTTGTGCTATGTTTCATTCTACCCAATCTAAAAAGAAAAAAAAAGTGATCCTTTCTGATAGATAGTAATGGGTGAATTTTTATCAGAAAACATTTCTGATTTTAACAAAGCTTTCTCAAATCTCCTTTATAACCTAATGTAATGAAGTGACACGAATGGTACAAACTTCCAGCACCATTTCTTGCCAACTGAGAGACATTTTCAATCAGAACAATTTGGTCCTTCTAGATCATAACAAATATATGTCTATCTATTACACCCTGATTATTTAGGAGCTTTAGATTGCTAAATTAAAGTAATTTTCTCTTTTCTATGCTTTCATATCCAAACAAAGGGGGAACATGGAAAACTAAGAGAAGGAATATGTTCTGATCCTTCCGCTCAAGTTTACTCTCCCCAAAGAATGGCCGGAAAGATGCTGTGTGCAACCCATCGTCTCCCAAGTTGAAAAACTCTGTATTTCCCAATATGCTGGTAGCTAGGAGATAGTCCCTTCCTGAATCTCACCCTCAATGCCCCTGACTGACTCCAGGAGCAACCACAAAAGCATGTACATACATGTGCATGTGCATGCAAACCCACATACACATAGGACTGCACTGCCATCCCCATTCCCCAAATGAAAAAACAAAACACTAATTCTGATGACCCAATGTGCACAACCTGAACCTCAGCAATAACCCTAGGATCACAAAAGAACTGAGTTAAAAACAGAGACCAGCCTAAGTTGCAAAGGTTTGGGTTTTGTTGAACACACAATGCTTAGGTATCAAGAGGTAAATAAAGTGATAACTTAAGCTCAGTTCAGAAGACCAGCCACCCATGTCACATGTGTTGCAATGTTCCGAATGGCTCACTTAATCCGCAGTTGTACTTTAGTCCAAAAAGGCATTGAAACTGTTATCAGTAGGCAGAGGACAGTCTCCTACTTTAGGAAATGATTGAGTGGCAGTTAACCCCAGAGGTCCAAACCCTGACCCTTCTCTTGTCCCATAGGCATTAGGCCTTCAGGTGTTGACCACAACATGAATCCATCAGGTTCTGAAATTTCTACATGGGTCAGGGGGCTCTAGACATTTCCTGGCACCAGGGACACTCTCCAAAGAGCCAGCATCAACTCAAGATAGAGCCAATGCCAAAAAATATTGAATGTCAACTGTAATTGAAAATTTTTCAAGTAAGTCCTTTTTAACTACTTATTAAAAAAAAAAAAAAAAAAAGATGGAGCCAACACCATCTTTTCCTAGAGCACAGACATCAATCATGGGGCAGAGCAAGAATGTAAATTCTCATCATATTATAATCACAAAAAAAATGACTAGGAAACATGTTGAACATTTATTTAAAAGGCACATCTGGGCCGGCCGAGTGGCGCATTGATTAAGCGCTGGTTTTGGGATGCCAGCGGCCCCGGTTCGGATCCCACATGAGGGCCAGTGACACTGCCCTCTACAGCTAACAACAGCTCCACCTGGAGCTGGGCTGTGCGAGCCCCGGTGATGATGTGGGCTGCAGCCCCTGCTGCAGTAGGCTGCCATAGGCTACAGTGAGTGGCCCGCAGCCAGCGTGAGCAGCTGACAGCCAAGCATGAGCTGCCAATAGCCGCGGTGAGCGACATCCAGAGGCCAGCGAGCGATCTGCCTCATCCGGGAAGAGCGCAATGACGATACCAACAGTGAAGCAACATCCTCCGCAACTAAACTGAAAAACAAAAAGACAGCAACTTGTCTGTTCCCCTCGCCTGATTCCCCAACGTTGTTCCCCTCCGCCAATTCCCCAGTAAAATCTTTAAAAAAAAAAAACAAAAAAAAAGGCACATCTGAAGATGCAAACCTGCACTAACCAGTGACCCAGGAAGGACCAGATACGAACAATCTCATGCACAGAAAGCACTTCCCAAGAAGCTGCACAAGGTCAAGGCTGCAAGATGGTTCGGGGCATCCAGTACAAGCTTTCTCCTTCCTCCAATCTCTGGGAAGAAAGGACTGTTGCAAATGCTTTTCACAGCCTTTCAATGTTCTAGAGCTCATATGTACAACTTACACATGGGTGTTCTCTATTCACTAGGCTGTTCCAAAAATCTGAATCCTTAAAGTCCCAGTATGCCCATCTACCCTAAGATGGTCTCACTGGACAAGGGCCATTTGTGGTCAAGGTCACGTGGCCCACTCCAGTGCCCGCACACTGACTCAGCCCCCTAATTCCCTCCTGGCAGAAGTCCACAGCCAGCCTTGGCCCCATTCATTCTCTCACTAGTTTCCATGCTTTCCATCCATTCACATTCTGATCCAAGCCCCAACAATCTCAATCTTCCGTGGACCTCTGCAATGTGAAGAAATTGCAGGATAAGCACTCTAGCTGCTGGACCTGTGGGGAAAAATAGGTCTAATTTTTGCACACCCATGGCTAAAAGCAGTACTGCCCTTGACCTGGATGAGGCCCCTGCCCTGTGCCCTGTGCTTCCAAGAGCTCACAATGGCCCTTCCAGTCATGCCCCTCCCAAGTCAAGAAGCTGTGAAAACAAGCTTGCTCCTATGGCACCTGAGTCTCCCCTTACGGTCCAGGCTCTGGGTATCCGAGACCCAGGAATTACCGCACCCAGACATCATGAAGCCTGCTTCCAAGGCCAGAATGAAACTCTTCACAAGATGTGCCTCCTGAAAGCAGGTGGCACCAGCCATTTTCTCCTCCCAGGACAGAGTGGCTAAGGGACTCCTGTATTTAGGAACTACGGACACAAATGTGTAGTGAGGACCCTCTCAGCACAAGAGGGTGCTAGTGTTGGGGAGAGACGAGCAGGCAGGGGCCTAGGGCAGCTCTCAAAGTGTCAGGATGCCACCATTTTAGCATAGAACTCTGAGAAGTAAGAGAACTATAAATTCTCACCTGGCCTCCCAGGTCAATATAAAGGTGTGTTTGTCAAAGGACAAGGACAGAACAAATTTTATTTAACAGATTATTCACTTGAGTCATAATTTTTAAAAAATAATTAGGCATATGGTTTTTGGACATCAATTTGCATTCTTGTTTTGGAGACAATATTAGGGACAGATCTAATAAAAGGTATATTTGCTTAAAGTTCATTGTCTTTAGAAACTTACTCCTACAGGGACCTACCCCTAAGAAGTCTCACGTCACAATTAAATTCTTTGAAATTTCCCTAGGACCAGTAACATTTCTCTTCAAAATAACATAGTACCCAATAAACACCATTCCTGTCAATCCCATCTGGATGTGTCTCAGGCAATCTCTAGGACTGTCCTGAGTCTATCACCACCTTTTCTGCTAACCCTTCTCTTATGTCACATTCTAAAAATCAATTGGTGTCATTTGCAATTAAAACCATAACCAATACAATTGTGCTGTGTGTCACCTAAACATAGATATGACGGAAATAACATTAAAAATCACATCTCACTTGCTCCTACTGAAAAACATTATGTTATTAACAATCCTAAAAAAATAATGATTTAGGGCCAGCCAAGTGGCGTGGTGGTTAAGCGCTGGCTTGGGAAGCCAGCGGCCCCGGTTCGGGTCCCACATATGAGGGCCAATGACACTGCCCTCAAAAAAAACAAAAAAAAAATTAATGATTTATTATGAAAATCAAGGTAATGAGTAAGGAAGAAATACTGAATAAACTAAAAAGCCTAGTTGGGTTTATACTGGAAAGGGCAGAGATCTAGTAAAGGGATGAAATATATCAATTGGAAAAGAAGCAGGGGGGGTGTGAGAGAAACAATCTGATAATTGGTGGGGGGCAGGTCTGGAAGAGTTGGGAGTGAGAGGAGAAAGATTCATAGCAGCTCCACGTGCATGAGATATGGAGAAAGACAAGCTGTAGTGTACTAAAGACGGCCGTAAACATTGCCACTACTTTTTGGCATCTTCACTACTTATTGAAGAGTCTTCTTCAATTCCTTTGAATCTGTGACTTGCTTTAGCCAACAGAATGTGACAGAAGTGATGCTGTATAATTTCCAAGGCTGAGCCTAAAAAGATCTGCGGTGGCGTCTTATACACATTAGAAACAATCCCTCTTAGAACCCACCCACCATGAAGTAAAAAGCCTAAGCCTCACAGAGTGGCCAAAGTGAGGAGAACTGAAATGTTCTGACTGACAATCTCAGTTGAGTTCTCAGGGGACAGCCAGCACCAACTGTCAGCGATGTCAATTGAGCCATCTCGGAGGTTCCAGCCCAAATGAGCTTTCAAATGACTACAGCACCAACCAACAGAACTACCGCCCAGCTGATCTCATCAACCCAGCTATTGACATTAAGCCACTAAATTTGGAGGTGGTTTGCCACACAGCAATAGATAACCAAAATATAGGGAAAGGCAGGTTTCAGTACACTTAACTGGACATTATGGATATATATTCTCTGTGTTCTTAAGAGATTGCACTAAAGATAATTAATTTGCTTTTCAGTTATTTCTAGGTGTTAGCTTAGTGTTGAGATAGAGCAATGAAACATGCACGCCTTAAACATATAACACCAATCAGGAGCTCTGAATAATTGATACAAAAGTCATTTTTTCATACCCATGCAAAAAGTACTGGATTTTTATGCTAACAACTCCAAAAAAAAAAAATACAAGACAGAAAAGTAAAACAGCTTGGGAAAAAATCTCCAGTGATCCACAAAATTTGTCATAAATACAGATATTCCAAATTCTATGGTTATCTCCATATTCCTCTCCAAATACTACCGACCAGCCATCTCACTGTATAGGACGCAGAAACTGAAGACTCCCAAGTGGTATACTGTCCTGAACAGAACACCCAGTCCTCAGCATCTAGACCCACATCACCATCACTGTCTGTTAAAAATCCTGGGCTCTTCAGTGTATGTGTCCCGATGTGCCACAGAGCCTGTGTTTCAAAGGACCACACATCAGTATATTTGAAAGAGGTTTAAAGCACCATTCTATTCCAATCTAGGAGACAATCACACACTGGGTGTTTCCTGTCCCTCCATCCAATACTTTTGGCCGCTTGGAAATGACCACAGCTGCTATGAGTCCCTGCTTTTTAATCACAGTGTGCAATGCTGCCAAGTTGGGATCAGCAAGTATGCAATTCAGATCTTTGTTTTATTTGCATCCTGGACTGCCACACCTACATGTTTAAAGATATTTCACTTTAGTCATAAATATCTTTAGTCATAGCAGAGCCAGATAAGCACTTAGCCATGCCTGCTTTCAAGGAGGAATTATGAGCTCATGACTGATTCAATGCATCTGCCCACCCACAGATAAACTACTTGGTGGTATCATTGCAAACACGGTGTCCCTTCTCTATGAGCAGAACCACCGGCACCGCCAACCCCAGTAGCTCTGTATCATGTAAACAAGAGTTGCCTCCTTCTGCTTCCGCTGCCAAACTCTGGGGCCCACAGGAATCAGCTGGAGTCCTGGAAGAACCAAATACTGCCTGTGTGTGAATTCCTGCAAAAGTGGACTGAATCCCTGCCTGAGTCAGCTCCAGGAAAGCACCAGCAACCACAAGTCCAAACTGTCTCTTTGGATGTTGGAAACACCGCAGTCCATAAAGTAGGACTTCACTGGAACCTTAGAACCAGCATAAGAACAAGGGAGACTAGTAATTTGGTTCCCCTTCCGATCAATATTATTTAAATACTTGTTCAACATTTTTTAAGCGGAATATGGGGATACTAATTTTACATTCTCAAAAATCATATACAATTTTTATTTATATTATTTATTTGTATTATTCCAAAGAGAAAATCTATTGAGAAACAGATGAAACTATTTCATATTTAAAAAATAAACAACTATAGTTCAGTTTGTTCCTGGTAAACTGGCTGTTAAACCTCACATCCACTTTCTTCACATGCCACAGCCACTCTCATATCTCTTTTATACACAGTCCCTAAAAAATGGGGGGAAAAAGTTTTTCCTCCTGACCCACTATTGTCCTGTCATCATTCTTGCCTTCTGACTATATATCATAAGAGCCCAAAAGAATCCTTCTGTCAAGGCACCCCACTCAAAGCATGCAGTGAGGGGTGTGACAGACCCAAAGACACCAGAATCCTCTAGACACGGGGAGGGAAATGAAAGCCTGGAAACACTCATACATGAATAATGTGTAAACCATCATACTTCACTTCAGAATTGGAGCTGCTGACAACTGCTAGTTTCGGGTCACTATCAATTAGCTTAGAGCTGGTGACAAAGAGATTACACATATAATTTTTTTTTCTCAAAATGTCTAATACCATAATGGTCATAAAATGGCTGCCTCAACTTCAAGCATCACATCGATGTTCTGGATAGGCTTTAGTGGACAAGAGAAGTCTCCCCCAGTTCCTGGGAAGAGGCACAAGTTTATACAAGGTGTGATCAAAAATCATGGTGAATATTTAGATTTTTCTTTAATGTATTACAGTAAAAGACATATTGCCATTAATCCCCCTGAAAATACTCCCCCTCACTTTGAACACACTGATCCCATCATTCTTGCCACTTTCTGAAGCAGTTCTGGAAGTCCTCTTTCATGTCTTTAATGAGCGTTGAAGAAAAAATATGTGTAGAAAACAGCCTGAGAAGTGGGCAGTTTCATCCTGCAACATAACAATGCTCCATGTCACACATCGCTTCTGGTATGGCAATTTGTGTCAAAAAAAAAAAAACATTACAGTGTGTCCTCATCTACTTTATTCACCAGATCTGGCACTGTGCAAATTCTGGCTCTTCCCCAAAGTCGAAATGATTCAGGACATGGAGGCAGCCAGGACAGTGCAACTAAAGACACTCACAAAAGAGGACTTCCAGAACTGCTTCAGAAAGTGGCAAGAATGATGGGGAAAATGTGTTGGAGGTGAGGGGCAGTATTTGAAGGAGATTAATAACAATGTGCCTTTTACTGTAATAATCTTTTTTTTATTTAAACACTCACCGTATCTTTTGATCACACCTAAAATGCTACCAGTTGTTACAAGTTAATAAGTATTTAGTGTGTGGTTTGTAGAAAGCTGAATTACCTGGTGTCAAATTTCCAATATACACCCGTGGCCATTTAGTGACCTTATAATCATCTCTCTGGGCAGTCGCTCCCTGTCATTCAAGGAATAAAAGAATACTCAGCACAAAAGGCAGTATCCAAAAAGAGAGGACTGTAAGACAAGCCAGGAAGGAAGTGAACCTCTGTCACTGAATCAGCTTCGGCGTGTGGTGCTCCTTCCTCCAAGAAACCTCGGCCATACTTGGCACCCCCAATGCTTAGATGCCAGGGGCAGATAATTCAGCAATAGTGACCTGAAATATTCTAAGGTTAGCACCCCAGAAAGACTTCCTGCATTTTCAAAGATCACTGCATCACTTCTAATATAATGATCTAGGAGATGTTTGAAAATCAGCTTAGAAGATTAGAACCCTCTTAGAAAGGTGATGTGCTCATTTTAACAAGTATATGTTGATCTTCCCCATTATAATACTTTCACATAGAATTGCCTGGTGTTTCTTAGAAGTGTTGTTCTATTGGTAATAGAACATATTAAATGAACATTCAAACAAAATAAATGCCTTTCAGAATTTCTGTCATTATTTCACATTTCCAGTCACACTTTCATAAACTTGATCACAACCTTTGAATTCAAACAATTATTATTAATCTACTTAGCATAATGCTTGATACTTATTAAAATGTAATAAAAAATTGTTAACATTGTTATGTTACATAATAATAATGTAATGTTATAACTTTGACTTAAAAAGTAAACAGGAAGGAAGCCATGTTGTCAGAATCCATGTATATCCCTTCAAATCTACCCATATATCTCTATTTATTGCTTTTATATCCATGCACTCCAATTGCTATCAAAAACCAGCCGCTGTCTGTATGTACTCCCATGCCATTCCTCCTTAAATCAATTGCCACGTCTCTTGATTAACCAAGAGTGGAATGACTCACTATGTCAATAAGTGTTCTGAATCACAAACACAATGTAATAGACATGGCAAATGGCAGCGAACCACATTTAAAAATCATATGGTCTAATCCTTTCCCCTTCTCCCTCATCCCCACCCCTCTCCCAACTGGCAACGCTGCTCTTCCTCCACATCTATGAGTGTTGTCACAGGGATATGAAGGACAGTTCAGGGAATATAATGTTAAAATTTGTGGGGTGTCAGATGGTCACATGTTTTGTTGGGGGACCACTTCATGGATGGAGTAGAGGCTTGATCACGGCACTGTACCTGAAATTGATGTTGTATAATATTGTATGCCAACTGTAACTGAATATATAGACAGTCACGGGATGTGGATTGTATGGTGGAAGGGAGTCAAAGGAATTGTAATAGATAGTATGATATGGGGGGAGGAGTGGGAGGGGAGAATTGGGGGAGGGGGGTTGTCACTTTGAGGGGTAAAAAGTATAACTATTGCACTTTGTTGTACACCTGAAGCTAATTAAAAGTATATATAAAGAAAAAAAAAAGAAAAAAAAATCATATGGTATTTAAATGGCATGTATATGTCCTAAAGTGTGTCAATCTTTAGACAGCAAAATTACAAAGGTGTAGTAGTTTCCCTCACTAACAACTGACATTTTAATGGAAGCACTTTTACGTAATAGTAAGTAAATCTTTTCAGGTCACTGCCAAGCCTCTTTACTTGACATGTCATACTTTTTTAGAGACCCTAGTCCACTAGATTAAAGCGGCACACATAGATGATAATCCTTGATGGTATATTTTAAGTATACCAGGAAACATTTTGTGTTTAATAAAACTGTTTCAACATTTATGAATCATTTGTAATTTACATGGAAAAAAAAGCAAGCAATAAGAATGATCAGAAAGATTTTCCTTAGCTTATACAGGAGAAAGGACATTCTAGCCTCAAATTCAAGACAGCTACCTCTCTGAATTCTGGTAAGAATCACTACCCTCTCGGTTGTATCACAGGATTTTGCTCATGGTCAACAGATAGAAATTAGCAGTCTGTCCTGAGAGTCTGTGATCTTACCTAGTATGCTGACCTAAATATATGTAGTCTGCCATCAAGAAACTTACAATCTGGGCCAGCCGAGTGGCGTGTTGGTTAAGAGTTGGATTGGGAACATGAGCTTTAAGCAGCAGGGCCCCAGTTCAGATCCCACATGAGGGCCAGTGATGCTACACCCTCTTACAGCTAAGATGGTGAACAATAGCTCCACCTGGAGCTGGGCTGCCGTGAGTCGCTGGCAATGGTGTACGCTGAAGTGGGGCTGGCAGGCAGCCAGCATGCACTTTCATGAGCTGCCGTGAGCGACCATCCTGAGGCTGGTGACAAGTCTGCCTCACCCAGGAAGAACGCAACAATACCAACATGGGCCAGTGAAGTGACGTCCTCCACAACTAGACTGAAGAACAAAAGGACAGCAACTTGTCTGTTCCCCTTCCCCATTCCCCAATGCTGTTCCCCACCCCCAATTCCCCAATAAAACATTTAAAAAAAAGAAAGAAAGAAACTTAAAATCTTTCTACTGAAAAAAAAAATTAAAAATTCAGATGAAAAAGATGTAAGAAAACTCACAAGGTAAGTGATTAGATTGAACAGAAAAGGACTGGGGAGTGACAACCATGTTAATAAGGAAAGCATGTTTATCAGAGAACACCATAATTCTACATGCCTTACCGTGCAGCTAATTTGGCAGGAAGAGGAAGCTTCCAGTAGAGCAGTATGGCCTTGCAGACTATCCCATAGCTGTAGGAGCACGCCTACACATCAAGTGACCAGCTTGCCTGGGTTTGTTCGAGGTTTTCTCAAGCTTAGCACAGAAAGTCCCATGTTCTAGGAATCCCTCTTTCCTGGAATCATCAGAGCAGTTGGTCATCCTAGAGCCAGTGCTGTCTTCGGCCTTGAGTGAGGTAACTGAAGGCTGAGGCAATGAAGAGAGGTTCTTCTGTTCCAACTCTGACTCTGCCATTTACAGTATAATCGGGAACAAGTCATTTAATCTCTGAGGCCCCATTTTCTTTATCTGTATTTTTGAGAATTTAATGAGAAACCATGAAAAGTTCCTGGAAAAGTGTCTGGCATAAAGTAGTTGCCCAGCAAATAGTAGGTGTTATTATCATATTCCAGGAATCCTAAAATCAATCAGCAACTATATAAGCAACTGAGTCTATACAGGGTTTTTTTTTTTGTTTTTTTTTTGAACTGGGGTGGGGGTGGTGCATCTATGACGATGATTATTTCAGTTTTTAAAAGGTCAATTCATTTGACAGGATCTCTTTGTCAAAAATCCATGCTGACTCATGCCCAATTGTTGCAAGAGCAAGCACTCTCAAAACTCATTTATAAGTAAAATTCATATCATCTTTCCTAAAGTAAATATTTAAATTAAGAATATAATTGCCAACTACTCACAGAACTATTTCCTTTCAGTGGAATTTTAGGAAGAGGTACACAGAAACAAAATTATTCAAAATGTCCAATTATCTCAGTTAAACTACAATGTTCTATAGTAACTTAGGTTTTTTGTTTGTTTGTTTGTTTGTTTGTTTGTTTTTGAGGGCAGTGTCACTGGCCCTCGTATGTGGGACCCGAACCGGGGCCACTGGCTTCTGAAGCCAGCACTTAACCACCGCGCCACTCGGCCGGCCCCTAACTTAGGTTTTTATCTATAATAATAAAGTTCTGGTTTATGCTAAGCACATTTTACAATGTTAATTAGAAGAGAACTGATATATAATCCTATGCTTTACATTCTTTAAATTGACAAGCAATGATAGGTTTCTCAAAATAAGGTCCATTAATTCTATGATTTTAATTTTTGTATTCACATAAAAAAATTCATGTTTCACCAGTGATTACTTTTGTATCCCATGTTGTTCTCTAAATACATACTAAAGTAAACACAATTTTCTATACTTGAAATTTATTTATTAAAATTTATTGGGGTGACAATGATCAACAAAACTACATAGGTTTCAAGTGTACAATTCTATAATACATCATCTATATATTACATTATGTATAGAGAAACAAAAACTCAAACATATACTTGAATTTTTACTTACATAAATAGGAGGCATTTTTGATTAATTTTAAGATTCAATCTCTGATTATACCTCTTCTATATAAGGTCTTTAATTCACAATCCCAACCAAGTATGGATGGAAGAGTGATGCACTGGAATCTATTTTATCTACCTAGAAAGTTTTTTCTAGCTATTGAGTAGCACTACATTGAGTAAGAATTTTCAAATCTTACCAAAAACTTCTATTACTAAAATCACTTTCCGACTTTATTTTTAAGAATTATTTTATATTTGAGCCTATAAAATTTTCAGTTCATGACATGAAATAATTCTAGCTAAGTAATTAAAAGATTCTGAGAAGAAAACTTGAATTGCTCAGAGAAAATGTGAAATCCCATGTGTTACTAAAATCAAAGGACTGTCTTGATAAAAATTTTCTGAATACGTTGCAAGTGGATAATTCATTCTAAAAACTCCCCACCCACATTGTTCTCTGAAGTCCCAACCCTTCCATTCCTTAGTATAGATTAATTGTTCATTTCTTTTTCTGAACATGTGCTTTTTTAAAAGTCAAATATATAACATTCAATCTTGGGACATTACAGGAAGTATGATTTAGATTCTTCTCATTATTGCAACATGACACACACACACACACACACACACACACACACACACACAATCCCCTCTCCCTACTGCTTATGTTCCTTCTTAAATATCAGCTAAAGAGCTGATTCTATAAGTAGACTACATCAATATTTTAAGAAATAAAGGATTGCTTTTTCCATTTGTATACTTTTATGTTTAATGTCATGGCTTATTTGTTCTCTGCTCCCAGATTTCTGATACCTGTAGGGCCTAGGAGATGAGTCCAGGTCAGACATTCAGTGACCACCCTAAGCATTTTCAGCCCAAGGCTCAGAAAGATTGAACATGTTTCAAATTGGGTAGAGAAGGTTCTGAATAAAAGTCTTTCTCTTCCTAATATATTACACTTGTAAAGAAAAATATTAGATCTGTCAGATTAGCAAATATTTTAGTGATCAAATTTGTTAACAATATTACACACAAATTACTTTACAAATGGCTGATTTGTAGATGGAACTTCAGGAGCACCAAAGGTTGCTGGGTGACATCTTTGCTCACATGCTTTTAAATCTTATTGTATTACCAATTCCATCTACTAAATTTGAACCAGCCAAGCAAAAACAAATTCACCTGAATGCTTCAGAGAGCTCATCATAAACCTGTAGTTCAGTTTTAATCCTTAAAAGAAAAAGACAAAATTATCATACAGATTGCTCCAACTATGCGCTAGTACCCTCAAGATTTCAAACTTTCACTAACATCAAACAGCCACCACCAAAGAGAATCCATTTATTGGAGGGACAAGGGTAAGTGGGTAAATTTCTGAGAGGTCACCCTGAGACATTTCTTTTCACTTTCAAGATTTAACTTAACTTTTAACTCTTTTCTGAATTGCTGTTTATTGGCAAAAAGAACTGAAAGTTCATTAAAAACTTTCTGTCCTTCCACTTCGCTTGTCTATGAAACCTCTCCTTGGTCTTAAAGGTAGATAACGCAACCTCAGAATTATTAAGAAACCAAACCAGGTCTACTTTTTTTATCTAGTACTTGTTTTGCTGTGTATATTGTTCCTGCTGATAGCCTGACTTGCTTTTTAAAAATGGGAAAAAAAATTTAAAACCATGAAAGTGCATATCATTTTATCATATTTCCTCATTTGTCACTTTTCATCAAGATAGTATTGTATATTTTAGAGAACTTTGAAACTGGTTTATTGTAGTGAGAAAATGTAAACATTTCTAGGTAGGTTTAATTGTTGTCCACAACAGATTTAAGGTTTAAAACCTTAATTTATAGGAATGAACATTGCTTTGCCTGTTAAATAAAAACTAAAGGAAAGAGGGTATTAAAATTATTGTATATATTAGATATACATGTGTATATATATAAAATATATGTATAATATTATATATTATATTATAGTATAGTATAATGTACTATACTAATGTAATATACTCTAGTATAATACATAGTATAATATAGTATATGACAATCAAATTTTCCAGGATGTCATTTCAGAAAGTTGATATCATCAGTGTGCCTTTGGTTACTTTTCCCATTTATTGTAAATCCAGGTTTCTAATAGAATTAAAACAAAATACTTAAATTGTATAGCAAAATATTCCAAAACAACGGAAAACCTCTTCACCTATAAACTCAGTAAGCTTTTGTGATTTGTTGTGAAATTGCCACATAATTTTTTCATGTATATAAGTGTAAGCTAACAGCTTCTTTACTGTTTTCACATGATTAATGGCTTATTTCACTAGAATTTTCTCTTAAAAATTTTTTTCTCTACTAAGCTTCCCTCTAAGTGCAAACAGAAATAATCTCGATTATAAGTACTTTGCACACCTTATAAAAATTTTAAATAATAATGTGCACTGCCTCTCACATTCTCTGTTTCTATAAGTCCTTCATAATCCACCTCTAACACTGTTCTTAACCGTGGTAAAGCTAATTGAGAAATAAAGCAACACACGAACTACACTGAGATTTTAAGAACAGTAGCTATTACTGCGTAACACCAAACAGAAGGACAGTATCTGTCCTTTTTCACTGATGGAAACCATAAGTGGGCTCATTGCAATTACTCACTATGATTAATGATGGCTTGCCCAAAGATAAATGATGAGATGCGCCTAGAATTCAAAAATTGTGTTTGATAACAGATGAAAGAAAAGGCAGACCAGAAAATGTCAGGCCTGTGAGCCACCTAGGCTGATGGGTATGGAGGTACATTAGGTGAAGAAAGGATGAGATGAGAGGTGTGCAGGGGTTGGGTGACAGGGAAGACACCAACTCCTCAGAGACAGGTGTGTCTACAGGAGAAAACCAAGAAATCAGACTTTCATGTGATCCAATAAGAAAAGACAAGAAGTATATTCTAAGGGATCATGTGATAGAATATAATGACCTCCCCGCCACCAAGATGTCCATGCTCTAATCCCTGGAACCTGTGAATACATGAGGTTCCATAGCAAAGGGAATTAAGGTTGCAGATAGAATTAAGGTTGCCATTCACCTGACCTTAAAATAGGGAGATTTCCCCTGGATTACCTGGGTAGGCCCAATGTCATCACAAGGGTCCTTAAAAGTAGGAGATCAGAGAAAGAGATGTGACAAGGAAGGCCCACCTTGTTGTTGGTTTTGAAGATGGAGGAAGGCCCCCAAACCTCAAGCCGAAGAATATGAGCAGTCTCTAAAGCTGGAAAAAACAAAGAACTGGATTCTCCCCTAGAACCTCGATAAAGGAATGTGGCCCTGCCAGTATCCTGATTTTAGCCCAGTGAGATTGGCATCAGACTTTTGACCTACAAAACTATAGGAAAATAAATTTGTGTAGTTTTAAGTCGCTAGCAATTTCTCAGGGAGTTGATAGAAAACTAACACAGATCAGTGCCCAAGCATTAAGAACAAACTAAAGGGATCAAACAGGGCATTCAATAAATGTTTGTTAAGAAAATGGAGAAACTGGGTGAATAAGGGAACACAGGGCAGTCACAGCCGTGTTCTGGGGTCTATCAGAGATAAAAGAGTCTTCATCAGCCACACAACATGAAGAACAAGAGATCCAGAGGCTCAGCAGCCATCTGCTCTGAACTTTCCCATTCTATTGAGTGTGAGCACAATATCTCTTGTGAAAATTATGTGTTCAAAATCAGGCTTAATCAGCTACATGAAAAGATGCTCAATGTCACTAATCATCAGGGAAATGCAAATCAAAACCACAGTGAGATATCTATTAACTTGTATCCGTTAGAATGGCTATTATCAAAAAGATAAGAAATAAGTGTTGGTGAGGCTGTGGAGAAAGAGGAACCCTCATAAATTGTTGGTGGGAATGTAAATTGGTGCAGCCACTATGGAAAACGGTATGGAAGTTCCTCAAAAAAATTAAAAATAGGACTACCATATGATCCAGCAACCATACTCCTGGGTATGTATTCAAAGGAAATGAAATATCTATCTCACAGAGGTATCTTTACCCCAAATTCATTGTAGCATTATTTACAACAGCCAATACATGGAAAAAACCTAAGTGTCCATTGACAAATGAATGGATAAGGAAGATGTGAGAGATGGTAGATAGATAGATATAAAATAAAATATTATTCAGCCATAAAAACAAAGGAAATTTTGCTGCTTGTAATGAATGAACCATGAGAGCATTATGCTAAGTAACATAAGTCAAACAGAGAAAGACAATACTATATGTAGAATCTTAAAAAAAAAACAAAAAAAACTAGCTCATAAATACAGACAACAGATCAGTGGTTACCAGAGGCGGATGGTGGGAGGAGAGGTAGGGGAAATGGGTGAAAACGGGTGAAGGTGGTCAAAGAGTACAAACTTCCAGTTATTAAATGAAGAAGTTCCAGGGATGGAATGTACAGCATAGTGACTATAATCAACAATACCATAGTGTACATTTTGAAAGTTGTTAAGAAAGTATATTTTAAAAGTTCTCACCACCAAATAAATTATAACTATGTGAGATATGGGATGTATTAACTAACTTTATTGTGGTAACCATGGTAACAATTTTGCGATATATACATATATAAAATCACTATATGTACATCTTAAACTTACACAATGTTGTATGTCAATTGTATCTTTAATAAAGCTGGAAAAATATAAATCAGGCTTACGTCCCAATCTCCAAGTATTATGGTAGTTAATCAAGACTAACGAAATAGTAATACCTTATAGCTGCTGACCTTTTGTCCAACAATTAGCCCAACCTTACTCCACTTTCTTCCTCCTGCCAGTCACACCACCTTACCTCTTAGGTCTTCAAGCTCGCTGCTGTCTCTGCCTTGCAGGCTTTCCATGCCTCCCCTCTTTACTGGTTAGCTCCTAATCATCATTTACCTTTCAGATTTCCTAAAAAGAAAAAAAAGAAAAAAACAACCTTCCTTTGGCCGCTGATTGGATTCAGTCCCCTATTGCATATTCCCATAGATAGACGCTCACACACTTTACCTTTGTATAGCATTTGTTTAGCAACCGGTATTTCCTAGCGCACCTAAAACAGGAACACTAGTACAATCCAGTAGTACAGAAGAGTGTCTGGGTCAAATATATTCAATCAACATAAACCTATCCTTGCTAGTTTAATTGGACCAAACCCGCTCTCCTGGGCTGTTGCAAATGCTCCCAAAAGGCAGGGGTAATGTCTCCCTTGCTCAGCATCCAGTGTTGTATCTGTTACAAGACAGACACCCGGAAACTATTTGTGGAATGGAAAACCTAAAAGACCAAAACAATAAAGTCTAGATCTTTTGAAGAAATTAATTCTTGTATTCCAATTTTCATTCCTGTCACTAAGATGAGTATTTGGGGCTATTGATATTCTCTTCAAAACTTAAAGTGATACTGGCTTTTATACTTTACCTTTCCAGCAAGGGGATTACAAATGTTATATAACCTTTATTTTCATCTTTAAAATTTGAATAAACTGTTAGTATATTACGTGTGTGTAGATATAAATATACATATAACACTGTATTAGTCAGGGTTCTCCAGAAAAATAGAACCAAAGGGATATAGACAGATAGATGCTAGAGGGATAGATAGATAGATAGATAGATAGATAGATAGATAGATAGATAGATAGATAGATAGATAGATAGATAAGATAGATGATAGATAGATAGATAGATAGATAGATAGATAGATAGATAGATAGATAGATAGATAGATAGATCGATCTCATAAGGAATTGGCTCACATGATTATGGAGGCTGAGAGGTCCCGCAATCTGTTGTCTGCAAGCTGAAGACCCAAGACACACGACAGTATAGCTCCAGCCTGAGAACCAGGGGAACCAACGGTGTTTAAGTCCCAGTCCAAGAGCAGAAGAAGATCAATGTGGCAGCTCATGCAGTCAGGCACAGAGATCCCTTACCTCAACTTTTCTTGTATTCAGGCCCTCAACAGATTAGATGCTGCCAACTCCAATAGGGGAGGACAATCCTTTGAACTCAATCTAAGGATACAAATGCTAATCTCTCCTGAAAACACCTCAACAGACACACCCAGAAATACTGTTTAAGCAAATATCCAGGTACCCCCACGGCCCAGGCAAATTGACACATAAAATTAACTGTCACACACAAATATATAACTTATTTATTTATTCTTTTATTTTATTTTTTTTTAAGATTTTTTATTAGGGAATTGTGGAAGGGGAACAGCATAGGGGAATTGGGGAAGGGGAACAGACAAGTTGCTGTCCTTTTGTTCTTCAGTCTACTTGTGGAGGACGTTGTTTCACTGGCCCATGTTGGTATTGCCATTGTGCTCTTCCTGCATGAGGCAGTTGCTCGCTGGCCTCTGGATGGCAGCTCAAAGGGGCTCTTGGCAGCTCACACTGGCTGCTGGCTGCTCACGCTGGCTGCCAGCCACTCACTGTAACCTATGGCAGCCCACTGCAGCAGGGGCTGCAGCCTACACCATCGCCAGCCATCTTAGCTATAGAGGCAACCAGGTGGAGCTGTTGTTCACCACTTTAGCTGTAGAGGGCAGTGTCACTGGCCCTCATGTATGGGATCCGAACTGGGGCCCCCGCTGATCAGAGCTGGAGTCCCAAGCCAGCTCCTAACCAATGTGCCACTCGGCTGACCCTAACTTATTTTCTTTTTAAATAGCCCTTATTTTTAATCATTTGTTTTGATTCTAGACTCAGAGAATGCTTCCTCACTCTCATTTCTGAACACTCAATGAGCAAAAGATCTTGGGATTCAGAGAGCTGAATGAGGCTACACCACTGATTCTTGTCTAATACCACATGAATTAAAGCAGCACACATGCTTCAAAAATAAAAATAAGCTCACCAGTAGTACAAAAAAAAAAAAAAGCAGAGTCTAAATATATCAATTTCTCAAAAACAAAGGGAGCCAAGAAGAAGTTGAAGCAGAATCAGGCAGAGCAGCACAGAAGTCCCACCCCTGCCCCTTCGCATCCTGATCACAGACTAGTCAGTCAACAAAATCAGGACATTTCTAACTAATACCTCTATGTGCTAGTTTGCTCTTGCTGCCATAACAATTACCACAGATTCAGCAGCTGAAAACAGCACACATTTATTACCTCATAGTTCTGTAGGTGAGAAGTCTGCTGAGCTCAACTGGTTCCTCTGGCCCTGTCTGAGATCAAGGTGTTGGTGAGCTGGACTCTTATCAGGAGGCTCCCAGAGAGTCTCTTTCAAGCTCCTTTAGGCTATTGATAGAATTCAGTTATTTGGCTGCAGGCTGAGGTCCTGTTTCTTTGCTGGCTGTCAGCCAGGAGCCTCTCTCAGCTCCTTAAATCTACTTGAACTCATCATGCTGCTCCCTCCATCTTCAAACCAGCAACTTCCCCTTCAGTCCTCCTCTGGCTTTGAATTTCTGTCTTCTCCTTCTGATGTACCTCTTCTTCCTGAGCTACAGAAAGTTCTCTGCTTTTAAGGGTTTATGTTATTGGATTGAACACTCTTGGATAATCCAAGATAATTTCCCTATCTTACAGTCAGTAACTTTAACTACATCTGCAAAGACCCATTTGCCATATAATATAACATATGCAGAAGTTACAGGGATTAGGGCATAGACATCTTTGGGAGAAAGAAGGGACATTCTGCCAACCACGCCTCACGTCTAAAAGGACTTAAATATTGCTGAACTTGGCTTGTGACAAGGTCCCTCCCAGGATGCCCAGGGCTAGTACATCCAGGGGCCAGCTTTGGACTGAGCTAGAGTGTCACCTGGCCTCCTCCAAAATAGCATACCCAAAGGGCAGACTGGGCAGGCACCAGAGTCCTGCTAAAGTGACTTCTGCTCTGTAGGGTTAGCCCCTGCACAACAGCTCCTCCACTGTAGTCAAGGCCAATTAGCCCAGTGTCAATCTCTCCTATTGATGTGCAAACAGCAACCAAGGCTCAACTATGGAAGGAGGGCACATACAACCCACACAAGGGACACAACTGTAGAACCTGGCTCGGGTGACAAGGGAGAATGTGCCATTGGGCCCCACAGCATACCTACTACATAAGGCCACTCTACTAAGACAAGGAGGCATAGCAGCCTTAGCTAAAACATAGAAACAAACACAGGGAAGCAGATAAAATGGGAAGACAAAGAAACATGTCACAAATAAAAAGAACAGAACAAAGCTCCAAAAAAGAACTAAACAAAATAAAGACAAGCACTCCACCAGATGCAGAGTTCAAAACACTAATTATAAGAATACTCAATGATCTCAGGGAAAACTTCAACAAAGAGATTAGGAAACATTAAAATGAGATAGAAAACATAAAAAAGAACCAGTCAGAAATAAAGAAAACAACAACTGAAATAAAGAATAGAGAGAATCAACAGATTAGATGAAGCAAAGGATAGAATCAACAATTTAGAAATAAGGTAGCAAAAACACCCAACCATTTTTTTTTTTTAGCTTCACAACACCCAACCATTTTGACAACAAAAAGAAAAGAGAATACAAAAAAATGAGGATAGTTTAAGAGACCTCTGGGACAACATCAAGTGTACCAACATTAGTATCATAGGGGTACAAGAAAGAGACAAGAGAGAGCAAGAAATGGAAAATCTACTTGAAGAAATAATGACAGAAAACTTCCCTAACCTCGTGAAGGAAACAGACATACAAGCCCAGGAGGCACAGAGAGTTCCAAACAGGATGAACCCAAAGAGGCTCACACCAAGACACATCATAATTAAAATGCCAAATATTAAAGACAAAGAAAGAATCTTAAAAGCAGCAAGAGAAAAGTAGTTAATGACCTGCAAGAGAGATTCCCATAAGACTATCAGCTAATTTCTCAATAGAAAATTTTCAGGCCAGAAGGGATTGGCAGAAAATATTTAATGTGACGAAAAGCAAGGACCTACAACCAAGATTATTCTACCCAGCAAAGCTATCATTTAGAATCGAAGGACAGATAAAGAGCTTCCCAGATAAGAAAAATCTAAAGGAGTTCATCACCACCACCAAACCAGTATTACAAGGAATCTTAGAGGCACTTCTTTAAGACAAAAATAAACAAACAAACAAATAAATAAATAAATAATATGAATAATAAAATGGTAATAACTACATATCTATCAACAATTACTTTAAATGTAAACGGATTAAATGCTCCAAACAAAAGATAGGGTTAATGCATAAGGAAATAAGACTCTTACATAGGCTGCTTATAAGAGACTCACTTCAGATTGAAAGACACACAGACAGAAAGTATAAGGAATGAAAAAACACATTTCATGGAAATGGAAATGGAAAAAACTAAAGAAGCTGGGGTAACAGTACTTATACCAAACAAAATAGACTTTAAAACAAAGGCTATAACAAGAGACAAGAAAAAGGCCCCAGTAATCCCACTTCTGGGTATTTACCCAAAGAAACCAAACATGTTACTTTGAGGGGACATATGCATCCATATGTTCATTACAGCATTGTTTACAATGGCCAAGATGTGGAGGCAGCTTGGGTGTCTATTGATGAAAGAATGGATAAAGAGGAGGTGGTACATATACCTGAAACTAATATAATACTATATGTTAGCTATATTTTAATAAAAATATTTTTTTAAAAAGTAGATGGATCACGAAAAAAAGTCCAGCATTCACACTGTGGAGCAGCAGAGGAAGTAAATATGTCAAAGGGTGGGAAGTGATGTGAGAACCCTCCCACATTCTATCAGAGCAAATAAAATTTCTGGACAGAGCCACCGAAGCATGAGTAAGCTAGAAAAAGGAATGTCATGGCAAGCATGCAAGCTACACAGAGAACAGAAGAAGGAAAGCAAGGAAGGAAGGGAGGGAGAGAAGGAAGGATTTAGAGAGGAAGGGAAGAAACTAGTATGTAGAAAACAAGAAAATATATACATGTATATATTCTTTATTTCTACGTGTCTGTGTGTGTGTGTACACATATATATAGCATAAGAGAAACAAAAAGCCCCACAGTGCCCCTTCAAACCATTTAGAACATTAATAAAAATGCTCAAACATAAATTTAAAACAAAAAAGAATGATATAAGAAGATTTCAGGTTTAATGAAACAATTTGAGGACCTAAACAATATTATCGAAGACCTAATGGATCACTTTTGAAAAGCAGGAAACATAATACACATGGCTGCAGACTAAGTCATTGCCATGGAGAGAAGATGGAAATAGGCACATTGAAAGCAGATAAAAAAGACAGAAATTAAAGCAATCAGAGAGAAACTAAAAATGATGGAATGTAGGTAAAGATAGTCTGGCATAATAGATGTCTGAAGCAGAAAATCCACTAATAATGTTGATGTAATCCTGTTAGTGAAGAAAATATTCCATAACATTTGTTGAAGATGGGAAGACAGACTTTATTCAGACATAGGGACCAACATAGTGGAATTTTTCAGTGGGGGAGAGAGATTGGGCTCAACACCGAACCCAGCACAGGCACAGGGGTGTTTACAGCCAAGGAACAGGGCAGAGGTCAACGGATGGAAAATTACTAAACAACTAAAAGGAAACATCAGAGGACAGAGGATTTGGGCTAAACCGACCTGACAGGTGGGAGGATCAGACATCACCTGGGAGATGGTGGAGCATGAGGGATCTGATCAGATAGCCAGGGTTGGGCGGGTTCTCGTTAAACTGACTTCAACTGGATGTTGCAAGGAAGGGCGCAGATGGGCTTAGAAGGTTCAGGCACGTGACTAAAGTTTGGTCATGAAAAGAATCTTTGTCAATCTCCTATGCTCTTTGCCTTGTCCTTCTATTGACAAGGAGGGAAGCTCTACTCAATTCTCTAAGAGGAGAAAATATGGAACATCTTTACTCTGTCCTTTCATTCCATTTTCTCCTGGGACAGAGTGATTTATCTGATGGGTAAATTTGGATTGAAGGGCTGGAAATGGGTGGATCAGTGCCTTTTGGCCCTTGCTTCTGACCTGCCTGTTTGAGGAGAGGTACAGCCTGCTCCCCGTCTCCCGGCAAGCTGGAGGGCTGTCTGGGAGGCATAAGACACGGTGAGTGAATCTGCCTAATGCAGAAGGAATATCATCAATCCATTTGGCCTCAACTGTCCAGTCATATTTTCCAACTAATAATAAAGATAACATATTAAACGTCATTAATCTGTCTCCTGGGTCTTATTTCTTTCTTGCTTTCAAATTTAGGAGGGAAAGAAATGGGTGATATTCATTGTCCTTCTAAATACAACAAAGTAATTCATATTAAAAACATTCAAAGATATAATACAGAAAAAAAAAATCTTTCTAAAAGAACATGACTAGGCCAAGTAAAAAAGTATATGTGTTTCAAGTACATTTGGTGCAGACTATAGCTCACTCATAACTATCTTTTTTAATTGATTAAACTTCAAGAATTAAAAATAGTTATATAACCCACAGAAAAAGCAAATCTCTTTGAAGAGGGCATAGATATCAGGCCAAAATCCTGAAGGCAACTATCCACGATGTCCTAGGGAGGGATTTTATTTAACAGAATCAGCAAAAATCACGTCTTTTTGTTTACCTCTTGGACATTGTACTTAGAAAGCCTTTCACAATCTTCTTGATTACATAACTATTTGCTCCTATTGTTTTTTTCATATCTGTTTTCCTTTTCTATTTAAACAGTTAATCTGACTGGAATTTGTCTTAGTTAGTATGGAAGCACAGGATGAAATATAATTTTTTTCTGAATTTTTAGCAACTGTCTCAAGATCATATTTAAATGATTTATTCTGTCTTACATTGATGTGAAATAACAACTTAATGAAGATAATAAAAAGATTTATTTAGAACGATTTATTTAGAACTATTCACTATGCTAAATTCTCTTTAATGCATCATTGCTCATGATACACGCAAACACCCACACATCTATTTCTGGACTTCCTATTCTCTTTCTTTAGATTAATAGTGTATTTCTGGATCAGAAATACACTATTTTTATTACTTTATCTTTCCAGTATATTTTAATACCAAGAAGTTTAAGTCCCACTCCTAAATGCCCCCTCTCCCTAGACACACACACACACACACACACACACACACACACACACACACACACTTTATTTCAAATTTTCTTAGCTATTGTCTCTCATTAAATTTTCATAATGAGCTCTAGGTGCATGAAATTGGGTTAATCATACTTCTCAGTCAATCATAGTTATGGCAATAGACCTATGTTCCTTCACCTATGTGTGTAAGTATGTATTTATTCATTTAGTGTTTAATAATGATATGGATCCCATTAATCCATCACCCAGCCCAAGAACATTATCATTACCTTTCAGCTACCTATGTCTCCCTCATCCTATTTTCCTGTCTCTCCTTCCTATGCACGTACCTGGAGATAACCACTTCCCTCAATTTTGTGTTTATTGTTTTCTTACTTTTTAAAATAATATTTGTATATCAGTATGTTTAATCAAACACTGTTTATTTTACTTGTTTCTTTAATTTTTTAAAACATTAGTTCTATAAATGACTTCAAAATCATTTTGTCAAATCTGTCCCTGCAAAAATTTTACACCTTTAATTGAAGTTCCTTATATTTATAAATAATTTGGGGAAGAAGTATTACCTGTGCAACAATGAAGCTTCATACATTAGTGGTTATGACCATTCTGATTTATAAATTTATACTCTCTCTCTCTCTGTGTTTCTCTCTCACTACCCCGCACTTCACTGCTATTGCTGTTATTGTTTTGTTCTTTCACTTGAAGTTTGTCTAGTAATTGATCTCAATAAACTGTGTTTTGAAGGTATACACTAGAATATTTTTAAGTTCATAATTTTATGCTTTAATCCTTTTGCTCTATCCTACTAATATTCTTAGATTCCTTATAGTGACCTCTTTTAACTTCTTATATTAACACAGCCTGTTTACTCTTCATTTTTTCTTATTTATTAAATAACATTTAATAGAAATCCTTGAGTATAATCTTACTATTCTGGTTGCCACTCTATTCTAAATATCCCGTAATAGCAATTTTACTGTCCTCTAGACCTTGAAGTTACTTAGGATAATTTTTTTCCAAATGAATGGGTCTTTACATCAAACTTATATTGTTAATTTCTGTTTTCCTACATGGATTATGTCCTGTAAATGTTCTGCTTTTTTTGTAACATATAGAGTTGATGTGTTATACTATGTGAGCGTGTTCTAATGTTCTATGAATATACTTGGCTTAAAGGATACAAACGTTGCTAATACCTACATTATTTAAGTGGTTATTAGTGAAAGAATAAGATGTCTAGAATATGATTTAAAACTCAACAGCAATAACTTACTAACTAAATATAGACATATATAAAGGGGTAAAGGTAGATAAAGAAAGGATGGCGAAACGTGAATTTCACCCTTTATCAATATAAATTGGTAATGGTTTTCCTTTAGATGCCAGCTTTCTTTTTGTTCACATTGACCTTTGCTCATTCGTTAACTTTTAACTTTTTAGGTGATTGGGCTTGAATGGTATCTTTTTTTCAACATTATCTTGTTGACATTTTAAAATCCTACTTGAAAGCATTGTTCTCTTAAAAGAAGAGCTTAACTCTTTCATAAATATTGTTATAATTTATATATGTCATATTAATCTATCCTGTATTGCTCTTTCGGTAATCATTTCTTGTTTATTCTTCCCATATGATTAGGCTATCTATGCTAGTCCCTAAAATATAGCAGGGGGGGGGGAGTTCTAATTTTTAAAAATTCTATTTATAGTTGTTTACACTTGTATATAATTTTTAATCTATAAATCAAAATTTCAGAGTCAAGAGTGAAACTCATATATTCAATCAACAAATAAACATGGAGACCTTACTCTATGCCAACCACTGTGATGGGATTTGAAAAATCAAATGGCTAAAAACATAAACCTAGTCCTTGTCCATATGTCGCTTAACATCTGGTTGAAATATAAGAAATTTTACAGATGTTTACATCCCTGTATGTTAAAGGCAATTATGGGGAAGCAAAAGATGCTACAGAAGCACATAGAACGACTGGACTTTGATTAAGATGTTCAGAGAACATTTTATGGAGGAAGCAACATCTAAGTTCAGGCCTTAAGACTGAGTAGGAGTTAGTCAAGATCTTTTCAGCTATCTTATTTAACTTAGAACACATTTAATCCTCACCCCTAGCATCACTACACACTTCTCAGTTGTTATTAATATGTTTGATATTTAGATATTTGCTATTATTAGTTTAACATTTTTGCATTCTATATTTTCACTTTCAGGAGAAAATGCTGACATTTTTTTCTCAGATTTTTAACAAAACAAGTTAAATGTATACTCATAGCCAGGCCTTGTAAGCTGTCATCTCCCTATTCTTCAGTTACAATTTTTCCTGGAAACTTCTGGTAAAGAATTTTCCCCTGAGCTCTGTATCTAATTCTTGCTCTGTGTCTTTAGGAATACTACTACATTAATTATCCCTTCTTGACTGTATCTCTAGCTTTTCTGCTCCTTCTAGCTCTTTTCCTTCAGCATATAAATATTCTTATCATTTTTCTGTTTGAAAAGTCTTGCTCCTTGACTCTCGTTTCTTGTAACTACAACCCTACATCATTCTCTTCATAACCAAACTAACTTCCTACTTGAAAAGGTTGGCTACACTCTTATGTCCCCAATTTGTAAACACCTATCTGCTTTTCAAACCACTGCCATAAGCTGGTTTCTATCCTCACCTCTCTCCTGACACTGCTCTCTCATCAAAGACCTTCTTGTTGCCAGATTCAAAGGTAAATTTCTAATTTTTATGTTACTTGACTTCCCTGCCACACTTAACTCTGTGGAATGTCTCCCCATGCCACATAGTCTCTCCTCAGTTGGCTTTTAAGACTCTTTCATGGTTTTTCTCCTAACTTTTCTTGCCCCTCAGCTTTTTCCTCTTCCTTCAATCTCTTAAGTATTGAGGTTCTCAGGCTTTTCAATGGGCGTCTCTTCTCATCTCTTCTCACACTAATACTTTTCCTAATTGGTATTATATAATATCTATGGCATTAACTAACACCTCTATGCCAGTGACTCCAGGCTATATATCTGAAACCAAAATCAATGCTCTGACCTTCAGACCATTATATCTAACTGCGCACTTATATTTCCACTTGGCTCTCCAATAAGCACTTAGTTCAATGTGATCATCTTTCTCCTAATACTCTCTTCATATATTTCATGTGTTTTCCTCTTCTCCCAAACCAGACACCTAAGAGGCATCCTTGACTCATCCTTCTCCTTGACCCATCTGATCAAGCATTATTTACTAATATTTCTACCTTTCAAATTGATACCTTCTCTGACTTCCTGCTTCTGACTTAATTCAGGTTCTCATAATTCACCAGTCGGATCACTGTCAAGATCTTCCATTATCTCCATTCTTGCTTCACTCCAATCCTTTTATTAGATCCCTCACAGAATTAGTTCCCTAAAATATAAATATGATCATGCCATTTATACATTTACATCTTAAATAACTCTTCATTGCCCTGAACATAAAATTCAAACACTTTAACCTGGTACATCAGATAGTTCCTGATCTTGTCCCTTCCATTAATTGCAGCTTTATCATTACACAACTCATACACAGTCTCATGCAGCCATTTACCCTCACAAGGCACTTTCTCTCTTTGCACATGTAGTTCCCTCTAACTGGGGGCGGGGGATGGGAGAGACTACCTTTCCTTCTTTACTTCACCAATTCCTACTTATCCTTTCAGAGAGCTCATATGTTATCTCCTATGCTCTCTAGGAGGCTGTGTCTGACAAGTCCATCCACCAATCTGGGTTACATACATTTTTCAAGTGCTGATATCACTCTTATAATCCATTTTATTGTAACAGTTATAACATTTAAAATTACTGCTTTTGATATTCAATTAAAAATTCAATGAGGGCAGGAATCATGTCTTATGTATGTCTTATAAGTCTTTCTGCTCTGAGGGCCTATCACCAGTGCCCTGTGATCAAGATATATATACATAGATTTCCATGATTGAAGAGCAAATAGGTTCAGCATAGATGAGGACTCACAGAAAAATGGCCAGATCATTAAGAACCTTGTATGTCAGATAAGGTCTTTGAAAGTCATAAAAGTCATTTCAATAAGAGATGATATGATCAAATGTACATGTGTAAAAACCTCATGTTCATAGCCATGTAGTAAACAGACTGTAGGAGGATAGAACAGGAGGAGGCAAAAAGGCTCTGAAACCATATGAGTGAACAATTATGAAAACCACGCTGATGACAGTGATGACAGAGAATGGAAGGCAGGTATAGAAGATATGCTGTAAACAGGCAACATATCAGGTGATAAGACCAGAAGGTAAATAAAGAAAACACAGTCCCTGCCCTCTAGGGTGTATAGTAAATGATAAATGTGTAATACAACATAATAAATGTTAAGCTAGATCTATAGACATGGTCCTATGGGAGGAGAAAAAGATGTAAGTGCTTAACTCTGCTGAGGAATAAGCAGTACATAAAATTACTCAAGAGTCCAAGAAGAATGAGGTACAATCAACAGGAATAGGGAATGCAGGAAATGGAGCAGAATCTGAGGATGGAAGGGATATTTTCTATTTGAAGTTGAGATCGAGTGGCTAGTTGGGTCATCCTGGTGACAGTCATCAGGCAGTCAGGATCTGAAGTTCAAGAACAAGAGCTGAGCTAGACACCTCTCACGCCAGGGTTATCACAAGTGGCTTGCATTCATTTCCTATAGCTGCTATAATAAATTACAAACTGGGTAGCTTAAAACAACAGAATCTTGTTCTCTGACAGCTAAGACCACGAGTCCAAAATCAAGCTATAGCCAAGGCTGTACTCTCGCTGCAGGTTCCAGAGGAGAGACCTTCTTGCCTCTTCCAGCTTCTGGAGGCCATCGGGATCTAGAATGATTTCCTCATCTCAAGATGTTTAATTACATATATCTACAAAGACCCCTTTTCCAAGTAAGGTAACATTAACAGGTTCTGCGGATTAGGATAGGGACATATTTTGGGGGGACCACTATTCAACCCATGGTAGGGATCCTAACCGAACTTACTTTCGTCACTGCCTCCTTCAGTCAGTTCTCAATGTTACAGTCAGCAGGACTCTTAAAACTTAAATCAAATCAAGGTACTCTTCTGTTCAAAACTTTATATTGGCTCCCACTTGGAGTAACACCCAGAGAGCCAACCAAGCTTCAGGATATCCGGAGCCAGTTATCTCTCTGGCCTCATCTCCTTCTCTCCCCATGTCTGCTCGACTACAGACACCCCAGCCCTCCTGCTGTTCTTCAACATGACAAAACACGCTCCATCTAATATATCATAATATGATGGCTAATTTTATGTGGCAACTTGACTGAGCCATGGTGTGCTCAAACATTATTCTGAATGTGTCCGTGAGGGTGTTTCTGGATGAGATTAACATTTTTTAAATTTTATTAATAATTTAATGTAAGAAAGACTGGCTAAAACTAGTTTTCAGTTAAAACCTTTACAAGACCATTGCATCACAAATATACAGACCCTGCAAAACCTGTGTCATGATGGTTTTGGTTCTAAAAGGAATGCAGAAAGTCCCCATTACACTTTCCAATACTGAAAAATGTTTATAATTCTAAAATACAGCAACCCATTTTAAGGCATGTCCATGTATTGATCTTTCCTCATCCTGTGTACAGCTGGAAATGAATGACTATCGTGAAATGGGTTAAAGAAATATCATACTTCAGTGGAAAAAAGCATATAATGAAACCCTAGTTATGTTAAACAACCAGGGTACTATATAATGACACCAACACCACCAAAATTCAGTCAAAAACAAATGCACAAAATGTCTTGAAAATCTAGAAAAAAATTATCAAAAATCAAACCTGTATATACAATTTACCAAAAAAAGACAGGAAAATTGAAATAATCAAATCAATGTAAATAATGAATCATGCTAACAAGATGGTAGGAATGATTTTGTTTCATTATTTGACCATTGGCAAGCAAATTGTCCATTGTCCAAAATGCATATAATACCACCATGAAGGCATGGATTGGAGGAATATGAATTGACACTCACCTCACAACATGTCCATAGTGTAAGGCATTGTGTTTGCAGTAATAATCTTCGGTAGGTGATGAATTGCAAATGCCTCTGTTCTGGTGAAGGCTACACCAGCAGTCTTCTGCATCTGTTAATAAGCACCCAAGAGACACATCCACTGATTCTACAATGCATGCATGCCTTCTTGGTTTGCTATTTAAAGAGAGCTCCTGTCCATTCAAATAGGTGGAATCCTGGGCCAGCCGAGTGGCACGTTGGTTGAGAGTTGGCTTGGGAGCGCAAGCTCTGAGCAGCAGGGCCCTGGTTCGGATCCCATATGGGCCAGTGACGCTGCACTCTCCACAGCTAAGATGGTGAACAACAGCTCAACCTGGAGCTGAGCTGCCGTGAGTCACCAGCGATGGTGTAGGCTGCAGTGGGGCTGCAGTGGGCTGCTGTGAGCTAACCCGTGAGTGGCTGGCAGTCAGCATGAACTGCCATGAGCCTCCGTGAGCGGCTGTCCAATGACTGGCGACCAACTGCCTCACCTGGGAAGAGCTCAATGATCACAATACCAAAATGGGCCAGTGAAGCCACGTCCTTCACAACTAGACTGAAGAACCAAAGGACAGCAACTTGTCTGTTCCCCTTCCCCAATTCCCCAATGCTGTTCCCCTCCCCCAATTACCCAATAAAATCTTTAAAAACAAAAACAAAAACATGTGGAGTCCATAAAATTCTGAAACAATTACCAATCTGGGGGCTTCTTCCATGTCTTCTGCCTTGCTGAAGATATGGCCACCCAAAACCACAGGGTTAGTTATCCAGGTTTTAGGGTTTTCAGGATCCCTGGGGCTGTGCCTGATGCAGATTTGGTCTAGAACCAATTTCCATTCACTCCAAGGGACACAGCATGCCACAGGCCATCACTGACTTGAATGCTTCGAACAGAGAATTACAGGACCACTTGCACAGTCAAATTGGTCTTGTAATCCTCCATTAGGAATCTCCACAATACTACAGTCAGTTCCTCAAGCAGACATTACAACAGCATGAGTACAATATGTTCTAAGCCTAATGGTCAGTTTCATCTTCCATTTGTTTTTTATTTTCAAGGTTAACATTTTAATAGGCAGACTGGGTAATGCAAATTGTCCTCCCTGATATGGGTGGGCCTCGACCAATCAGCTGAAGGCCTGGATAAGACAAAGGGCTGATCCTCCCACAGAAGAGGGAACGTTTTCCTGGGCCTCAAGCTTGTCGACTCGCCCTGCAGATCTGGAAACTTGCCACCCTCCATAATCACATGAGATAATTCATTATAATATAAATAAATAAATAAATAAATAAATAAATAAATAAATAAATAAATAAAATATACACACACATATCCTATTGGTTATGTTTCCCTGGAGAAACCTAATAAACATATCTTTTACCTGTTTATCTTGTTTGTTTTCTGTCTCCCACTAGAATGTAAACATCATGAGGTCAGGGATTTTTCTATCTTGGTCACTTTTAGAGACTAAACTATGTCTGGCACATTATATGCATTCAAAGGACCTCTGACTAACTCATGGACGTATACAGATCTGAGAGAACTCATCAAAACACTATATTTTCCTTTCAATTTAAGTAACATAATGTACAGATTATTTCTTATAATTTTCAATAGATTCTGGTTCATCTAAAATATCAGTGGTCTGTGGTAGAAGAATCACGTAAGAAAAGAATTAAGAGTACATACATACAGTAAGTTTCAGAGAAAGAAAGGTTTTCAATAATACAGTATCAAGGAGTTAAAAATCCAACCAAAAGAGGGAAGGACAGATAAGAATATCTTGTGAGAAGAGAATAAGTCAAAAATAGAATGTAATTGATAAGAACTTTTAGATTATGTCTTCAGGATCAAGTATGTTTAAAGAGAAGTTAATTAGAAGCTTCTGTAAATTTGTGTGCATAATTATATTTTTAGACTACTTTTTCTGAAAGCTTTCTTATGTATAGGCGATGGAGGATTTTATTTCAAGAGAAAAGGACATTGAATTATATCATTTAAAAATGTGAAAGTTCCATCTTTTAGTTGAAGATGGTTGACTAAGTGTACACATTTCATTTTTCTCCTCCCTACAAATCCCTTTAAAATAACAGACTATAAAAATATGAATAAATACAGAAAAAACAGGAAGGCTTGGACAGAAACAATGAGGAATTTCTAAAAGATATAAAGGAGATAAGCTGAAGCTTGAAAGCTGAACATCCTCCAAACAAGATATAAACAAAGGGAGGTTTCACTTCAAAAGTGTTTGTTTGTTTTTTTCCCAGAAGAAATCCTGGAAAACCCTTAAAAGCATAGGTGAAAAAGCTAAACCATCTCTTAAGCTATGAGTTGGCTAATGAGGAAATTAAAGCAACATAGGACTCTGGGTTCAAGGTGCATTTGAGTATACGTTAATAGCCTCTACCTGCCAAGACTCCGTTACAGCACAGAACCCATAGCTGAGAGAACTGGAGGGTGACTTTCAGTAACTAAGAGACTTCAATATATTTCTGGAAGACACAAAGCATGAGGAGGAATAGTTATTAATGATTCAGGCTAGAGGAAGGTACAGCCTAAAACACACATAGAGACTATCCCAATGGAAGGAGCCTACCTGGTCTGCTGATAAGATTCAGAAATACTATACTTGGTGTCTGATGGTGGAAGTGAGTTGTGGGCCCAACAACAAGAGCATGCAGAGGAAATTGTCAATCCTTTCCTGACAGCCAGGCGTTTCTCCCAAAGAAAGAACAAGTGGGTAATTCTTCTCTTTAAAAATTGAGTGATTTCCTTTATTGTGAAAAAACTTTTAAGTCTGATATAATCCCATACGTTCATTTTTTTCTTTTACTTCCCTTGCCCCATAGGGATGTATCGGTAAAAATATTGCTCCGGGTAATGTCTGCAAATGTACTCCCTATATTTTCTTTTAGAAGTTTTATGGTTTCAAGTCTTACATTTAAGTCTTTAATCCATTTTGAATTTGTTCTTGTATATGGCGTAAGGAGGTGGTCCAGTTTCATTTTTTTGCATGTATCAGTCCAATTTTCCCAGCACCATTTATTGAATAGACTATCTTTACTCCAATGTAAATTCTTGCTTCCTTTGTCACAGATTAACTGTCCGTAAATGTTTGGATTTATTTCTGGGCTCTCTGTTCTGTTCCACTGATCTATGTGCCTGTTTTTATGCCAATACCGTACTGTTTTGATTACTGTAGCCTTGGAGTATGTTTTGATGTCTGGTAGCGTGATACCCCCGACTTTGTTCTTATTTCTCAGGATTGCTAAGGCTGTTCGGGGTCTTTTATGGTTCCATATAAATTTTAGGATTATATTTTCTATTTCTGTGAAAAATGCCCTTGGTACTTTGATAGGAATTGCATTGAATCTATATATTGCTTTAGGCAGTATGGACATTTTAACTATATTAATTCTTCCTATCCATGAGCATGGTAGGTGTTTCCATTTATTTGTATCTTCTTTGATTTCACATGTCTTGTTGGGGAGACCATTTCATGGATGGAGTAGAGGTTTGATCACTGCACTGTATACCTGAAGCGGAGGTTGTATACCAACTGTAATTGAATAAATATAGATAGTCACGGGATGTGGATTATACTATGGAAGGGAGTCAGAGGAAGAGTAAAAGATATATATGATATGGTGGGGAGGAGTGGGGTGGCGAATTGGGGGAGGGGGGTTGTCATTTTGAGGTGTACAATGTATAACTATTGCACTGTGTTGTACACCTGAAACTAATTTAAAAAAAAAGAAGAAAATACCATAATTAATAAAAATAATTAAAAAAAAATTGAGTGAACCAGTTGACCGGTCCCACCCATGTTCAAGGACCTCATTGTCAGCTTTTCTATTTTCTCACATTTAAATATGAATTGAAAACCAAGGATTATCAGAGATTTGTAGTAACAAATCAAAATACACTAACCACAAAATTACCTCAAGAAAACAGATACCTGCCCCCCCCAAAAAAAAGAACTTTAAAAAATGCAAATTAGAATCCTCAGAGAATTAAATCCTCAGCAATTAAAAAAGCTGAAAATCTAGGTTTTGTGTAATCTAAAATTTAATTAATACTGGGGGCTGTTTTAAAAACACAAAATTAGAAATGTACAATTAGGTGCCAAAATGAATATTTATATATGAAAAATATGTCACAATTTAAATTATAGAATCTTAGAGGTTCCAACCCCTTTCTTTTGAGATCTATTTAGCCAGAAAAGTTTTCATAGGAATACTTCCTGATTGTCACCTAGCTTTACATTCCCACTTAGAACACTCTATAACTCCCAGCAACTTCCAGAAGTCAAGTGTGTGATCAGCAGTTTCATGATAAATCTACTCTGGCAAAAGAAGGGGAAGAAGATTAGATGGCAAGAAAGAGGTATTTTTAAATGTTACTGACCAAAACTAGACATCAATAGATACAGTTGAAGAAACCTGTCAAAAAATAAGACAGAGAACCCCCCAAAAAAGAAAAGATTAAACACAAAGAGAGTTATTCCAAGTGACCCATAATCAGACCCATAAAGATTCCAGAAAATAAGATTAGACGTAATAGAACAGAAATAACTATAAAGGAGAATTTACCTGAGCTGAAGAAGGCCTCAAATTTTCAGATTAAAATATCCCTCCATATGCCCATAAATTGATGAGTAAAGACCACATCTGTATATACTATTATAAAATTTTAGAATGTAAGAATTAAAGAGAAGATTCTAAATGTTCTCAGTTGGGGTGAGGGGTACATACAAAAACACAGAGATTAGTCCAGCACCAGACTTCTCATTAGCAACATGAGATGCTAGAATACAATAAAACATATTTTCAAAGTTCTAAAGCAGGGACTGACAATCTATAACCCTTGGGCCAAATCCAGCCTGCTGCCTCTTTTGAAAAGGAAGCTTTACTGGAACACAGCCTGGTTCATTCATTTACCTCTTGTCTATAGCTTCCTTTCTTCTATAAAGGCAGAGTTAATAGTTGCATCAGAGACCACATGGCCCACAAAGCCTAAAATATGTACTATCTGAGACTTGACAGAAGTTTGCGACCCCTGCTCTAAGGGAGAATGATTCTCAGCCTAGATTCCTACAATCTCCCAAATGATCATGAAAGCTTAGGGTAAGACATATGTACAATCTCTTAAGAACTAACAAATGCATCTATCATATTAGAGAATGGAATATAAAAAGTGGGCACATAACACAGGAAAGGAAAGGACATGTGATCCAGCCAATGATGCCCCTCCCTAGGAGAACTGGGAGCAAACTGTCAGAGTGACAACTCTAGAGTGAGTCAGGGGCACCTCATCCACATTGGATTGGGAAGAGAAAGGAGAGATCTCTAGGAAACAGAACTTGATAGACAGAATAGACCCCATGGCGGAGAGATTGGGGAAAGGGAGCACAGAGGCGATGGTAAAGGCAATACTGTTCAAAGAAAGAACTATACAGCCGTCCCTCGGTTTCCACTGGGCTTGGTTCCAGGACCGTCAGATACCAAAATCCAAGGATGCTCAAGTGCCTTATATAAAATGAAGTAGTATTGGCACAAAACCTGTATTTTCATGTGGGCTATAGCAGGGTATGCCTACACATCACGGAATCAATCCTCATAGTGCTTGCTGCATGGCAAATTCAAGTTTTGCCTTTCGGAACTGGATTTTTTTTCCCAAATATTTTCAATCTAAGGTTGGTTAAATCCACAGATAAGAAGCCCACCGGCACAGAGGGCCTACTGTATTGTCTCTAATAAGGTACACTAATAATATAACTTCTGACTACTGAGTTTCAACATGTGGTATCAACCTGTAAGCAAATCAGGATTTAATTATGGTTGCAAAACAGAAAGTAAATGTCATTAATCATTACATCATTACACTGTAAAAGTAAAAATAAAGATCAAAGAAGTTGAAGAGACTTAAGGGGAGAGCAGCCTTAAAGGAAAGCGTTCTCTCTCTCTCTCTCTCTCTCTCTCTCTCTCTCTCTCTCTCTCTCTCTCTCTCTCTCTCTCACACACACACACACACACACACACACACACACACACACACACACACAAAACCTTCATCTAATACAGAGAATTGATGGTTGCTAGATGGGAGGGGGGATTGTGGGACGGGGGAAAAAAGGTAAAGGGGTTAAGAAGTACAGAATGGCACTTACAAAGTAGTCAGGAGGATGTAAAGCATTGGGAATATAGTCAGTAATACTATAATGTATGGTGTCACATAGACTAGACTTATGAGAGATCACTTCATAAGTTAAATAAAAGTCTAACCACTATGCTGTACACCTGAAACTAATATAACATTGAATGTCAACTGCAATTTAAACATAATAAAAAATTTTTATATAATAAAATCTTCATTTAACAAAGTGAATTGGCCATAACAATTAAGAGAGATATAATGGTAACCAACAAAGAAGTGATGATAGAACCATACTGAGAAGTGAAAAAAGAACCATACTCCCTGGAAAGAAGGAATATGTGATGTAAGTGAGCTACTTGTAAAATGTCTCACTCTGGGGCCGGCCGAGTGGTGCGGTGGTTAACTGCTGGCTTGGGAAGCCAGTGGCCCCGGTTCGGTGCCACATGTGAGGGCCAATGACACTGCCCTCAAAAAAAAAAAAAAAGTCTCACTTTGATAAAGTTACAGTGATATACATATGTCATACAGAAATATGGTTGAAATCATGTGGAAAAACAGATAAAGGTGTTTTAAATAACTCTCTGGGATGCAGAAGTGGGAATTGCAGGGATGGAGCAGAATTGATGTTTTAAAGCATAAGTGTCTCTGTATTTGATTTTTTAAATGATGGGCTTAGAAAAATGTTCATTTTAAATGAGTACCAAAGTTGTTATTAACCTCCAGGTAATAGAATAAAATTGAAATGAAATGAAATGAGGTGAAATGGAATGAAATGAACTGCATATAGAATAGATTCTATCCTCATGGCAGCTGGCTGCTACAATTGCCTCTGGGTAAATAAAGCAAATTTGTTCCTATACTGCTTCCTTACTCCCTGCTGTACTGATATTATCAAATATATTACATACTGTCAAATACATATTTTTTCAAGAGTATATATTTTCATATATATATTATATATACTCAACAACATGGGGCTATAATTATTGAAAAATGAAACATTCCTATGTTTTTTAAAGAAATTGAGAAAAGAAAAAGGGGAAATATCTTTGCCGTCTTTTCTACAGACCTATATATTTAACATTTCCTATGATTTCTATCTTTCCTATAGACCTGAGTTACTACGTGGTGCTATTTCCTCCCGTTCTGAGGGACTTTTTTTAGCATTTCTTGTAGGGAAAGACAGAGCAATAAATTCTCTCGACTGTAGGTGATCTGGGAATGTCTTTATTTCACCTCCATTTCTGAAGAATATTTTTGTTGGCTATTCACAGGTTTGTTTCTCCCCAGCACTTTGATAATGGCATTTCACTGTCTTTGGGTCTCCGTTGTTTATAGCAAGAAGTCAGCTGTCGTACTGCTGCATTTTTAATGCTCTGTATGTGGCGAGTTGTTTTTCTCTTGCTGCTTTCAGTATTCCCCATTTATTTTTGGCTTTTTGTAGTTGGCATGATATGTCTAACTGTGTTTTTTTTATGTTTATACTAGTTAAGGTTCATTGAGATTCTTAGATGTGTAAGTAAATGTTTTCCATTTTCCTGCAAATTTGGTACATTTGGGTCCATTATTTCTTCAAATATCTTTTTCTACTCCTTTCTCTCTCTCTCCTCTCCTTCTGAAACTCCCATTACATGTATCTTGTACCCTTTACATTGTCCTAAGGCTTCCTTTTTCTTTAATCTTTTTTCTCTCCATTTTTCAGATGAATTACTTATATTAATCTTTCTTCAAGTCTCTTAATTTTCAAATCTGTTGTTGGGCCTAATGTTTATTTCAATGATTGTATTTTTCAACTCTAAAATTTACATTTGGTTCTTTGTTTATACTTTCTAGTTCTCCATTTATATTCCCTGTATGTTAAGTCATCATGATCACATTTTCCTTTCATTATGTGAAGATAATTTCCTTTAACTCTTTTAATATATTTATAATAGCTGCTTTGAAGTCTTTGTCTACAACCAACATTTGGGCTCACTCCAAGCAGTTTTTATTGACAGCCTTTTTAATTTTTTACTGAGTATGGATTATACTTTCCTGGTTCTTACATGTCTAGTAAATTTTGTTTTAAAAATTAACATTTTTTGATAAATATGGTAGCAATTCTTTATTCTGTTTTATCTGTCTTAGGGTTGTGGGTTTTATTTTTATCAATAATTTTTTTTAGTAATTCACTTGGACTAAAACTGTGGAATCACTTATGTCTCTGCTTAGTTTTTGAATTCTTTTGTTTTTTTAGACTGTTTTCCTAAAGGTATCCCTTTTATGTGAATAGCTTAGTAGTTAAGTCAACAATTTTGGCAGAGGTTGAGCTCAAATGCCTCATTCCCATAAGACTTCCATCTCTGTCAATTGATTTTTGTGTTGCTTGCACACTGTATTCAAAGTTATAGCCAGTTGCCAAATTTCCCGTGGCTTTCACTTTTCATCAGGCTCTCTCAGGTCACCTCCTCGCATGTATAGTTTTATAGTCAGCCAAGAATGTATGGAGAGATGATCTCAGGCTTTCTATGGACCTCTCATTTCTAGGGTCTCCCCATTAAACTTCTCATTGATCCACCATTCACCCCAACCAGGACCACACTATCAGGTTGGGACTACACTGTCCCAACCATGTCCACCCCTTTGTGTAACATCAAAGTTAAGTCCTACTGTGTAGTTTTAAATTTTAATTAGGAATATTAGTGAGAGGTAAGGCTTAATGATAAGGGTTAACTTGCCCAAGGGGGACGGAGATGGGCTCTGCAAAGCTCTGTGACAATTGGCTACAATCCAGACACTTAAGCTCATCAATCCTGGTCAAGCATGAGGTTTAGACCTCAGAAACCCCATCTGTATTAATTTCCTATACTGCTATAACACACTCCCACAAACATAATGGCTTAAAATAACACAGATTTATTATTTTACAGTTCTGGAAGTCAGAATTCTAAAGTGGATCAGCAGAAGTATCTTCTTTCTGGAGACTGTACAGGAGAATCTGCTTTCCTGCCTTTTCTATCTTCCACAGGTTGCCCACATTCCCAGGCTCATGGCCCCTTTCCAAAGCCAATAATGGCCAGTAGTGTCTTTCTTACATTGCATTACTCTGACATTAACTTCTCTTCTTCCCTCTCCTACATTTAAATGACCCCTGTGATCACAGTGGGTTCACAGAGAGCAAATGAAGGCACTTAACACTCCAGCAAATTAAAGCAAGAGTTTTGTTACAGAGGATAGTAATGCAGTAATGGAGAAGAAAATAAAAGCAATGACAGAAAAACCCACACTGCATCCAGAGCCCATATTTACACAACCTAGAGAGACAGAAGCAGTAACACTGGATGGCTAATTAGCTGCAGCAGGAAGAGTACACATGCAGCTTCTCTTCCTGGCATGAGACAAAAATGACCTCACTACCCTTGTGGCACTGGGCTTCTTACACCCCCAGAAGTTTCATAGTTACACAGGTGGCTATTTCTTGAGCTAAATTTGCCTGCTGCATAACAGATTTTTTTTTTAATTTAAGTCTATGCAACAAGCACAAAACTTAACTCAAAATGGACCACAGACCATTTGATTACAGACCAAAATGGATCATAGACGACTAAATATAATACAAAACTATAAAACTCCTAGAAGATAACATAGAAGAAAACCTAAATGACCTTAGATATGGTGATAGCTTTTTAGATACAACACCAAAGGCACAGTCCATGAAAGAAAGAAATGATAAGCTGAACTGCATTAAAATGAAAAATGTCTGGGGCCGGCCGAGTGGCACATTGGTTAAGAGCTGGCTTGGGATGCCAGCGGCCCCGGTTCGGATCCCACATGAGGTCCAGCGACACTGCCCTCTACAGCTAAGATGGTGAACAACAGCTCCACCTGGAGCTCGGCTGCGAGCTCCGGCAATGGTGTAGGCTGCAGCCCTTGCTGCAGTGGGCTGCCATAGGCTACAGTGAGTGGCCAGCAGCCAGCGTAAGCAGCTGGCAGCCAGCATGAGCTGCCAATAGCCGCAGTGTGCAACTATCCAGAAGCCGGCGATCAATCTGCCCCACCAGGAAAGAGCAAAATGATGATACCAACATGGGCCAGTGAAGCAACGCCCTCTGCAACTAGACTGAAGAACAAAAGGACAGCAATTTGTCTGTCCCCCCCTTCCCAGATTCCCCAACGCTGTTCTCCTCCCCCAATTCCCCAATATAATCTTTTAAAAAAAAAATTAAAAATGTCTGCTCTGTGAAAGACAATGTCAAGAGAATGAGAAGACAAGCCACAGACTGGGAGAAAATGTTTGCAAAAGACATATCTGATATAAGGCTGTTATTCAAAATATACAAAGATCTATTAAAACAATAAGAAAATAAACAACCTGATTAAAAAATGGGTCAAAGACCTTAACAGACACCTCACCAAAGATGACATACAAATGGCAAGTAGGCATGTGAAAGATGCTCTATCATCAGGGAAATGCAAATAATCAAACAACAATGAAATACTATTATTTCATTGCACACCTATTAGAACAGCCAAAACCCAGAGCACTGACAACACCAAATGCTGGTGAGGACATGGAGCAACAGGAACTCTCAATCACTGCTGGTGGGAACGCAAAATGGAACAGCCACTTGGGAAGACTGGTGGTTTCTTGTAAAACTAAATACACTCTTACCAATCTAGCAATCATGCTCCTTGATATTTACCCAAGAGTTGGAAATTTATGTATCCACAAAAACCTGCACACAGATGTCTTTATTCATAATTTCTAGCAGCTTTATTCATAATTTCTAAAACTTGGAAGCAATCAAGATGTCCTTCGGTGGTTGAATGGATAAACTATGGCACATCCAGACATGGAATAGTATTCAGTGTTTAAAAGAAATGAAGCTATCAAGCCATGAAAAGACATTGAGGAACCTTAGATGTGTATTAGTAGGCGAAAGAAGCCCATCTGAGAAGGCTATATACTGTGTGATACTAAATATATAACATTCTGGAAAAGCTGAGACTAGGGGAACAGTAAAATGATTAGTGGTTGCCAGGGGTTGGAGTAGATGTGGGGGGGAACAGGAAATTATAGGCAGCACAGAGGATTTTTGAAGATACTCTGAATGATATTATAATGGCAGATACATGTCATTATATAAATTTATAACCCCATAGAATGTACAATGCTAAGAGTAAACTCTAAGGTAAACTATGGATTTTGGGGTGACTATGACATGTCAATGTAGGTTCATCAATTATAACAGATGCACCACTGTGTTGAGGGGTGACAATGGGGGAGGCAGTACATGTTGGGGAGCAAGGGGTATATGGGAAATCTCTATGTTCCTCTCAATTTTGCTGTGATGCTAAAACTGTCCTAAAAAATAAAGTCTTAAAAAAAAAAAGAAAGAATATGCAACTTGTCCTGGATTTTCTTGTTCAGCCTTGGACACTTGTCTGGTAGATGCACTGTCCCTGGATTTTAACCCCCTCAAAGATTCTGTTAGTCTTTACACACAATTTATTCCTCCCTGGAGGCCAAAGGTTTTTATAGACTAACACACACACACCTTTTCTCCTTATGATATACACATTCCACAAGGAATGTGTAGTCCAGTCATTTATGTTTCAAGTCTCTTGAAATAATTTTTCCATTTGCTACTAACTTAATATACAATTAAGTTCACTTATTTAATTTCCTTTCAACTTTTAGGTATTGTTTGTTTATTTTGAGTTATTGTTTTATGTATTTTCATAAGTCTTTTGCATGACTTCAAACTCAAATTTACAAACCAAAGTGTATCATGTGGATCTTCTGTATTCTACAAATTGACTCAATGAAAGTATAACTTTTTGAATTATTTTATATCATCTCCCAAGTAGGGTAACTTATAAATACAATTTCCAAGGATGGTAGTAAAGACAGCACGGAAATACAGCAAGAGTAATCATTTAACAGCTAGAAAAGCAACAAGAAAAAAGCAACAAAAGACTTAAGATTTAAGACTGTCAAACTTAGATTACTGAGAGGCCAAAACTTAAAAAGTAGATAGGCATATTTTTCTCATCAGTTTCATTTATCTCATGTTAATAATTATTTTCCCAATGGTCACAGGTTGGCAGTCCACTTCTAGAAGTCATCTGTTTGTTTTGTGGGTCTCGGGTTAGCGGTCTCCTCACTATCAGGAATGCATTTGCTTATGGACTAAAATATTTCTTTAAAGTTTGAGACTCAGAGCTTTGGTGCAGCCCTTTCCTCCATGGTTCTAAATTCCCCTTTCTTGGATGTCTGTTTTGGAAGACTCCATCATTAGTCTGTAGCTTATGGCAGAGGCCTTCTAGCAGCCTGAAGAGAAAGTAGGAGTCACATCACTGAACAGCTTGGATCAACCGATTACAGAAAAATGTAGACTGGAAAAGAGAGAAGTCCTCTATTGGGGTAATACATAAATATGCGGACCTATATTATTTTCTTAAGGACTCAGATGATGATAATACATAATTATACATTAGAAAATGTTTTGCAGACTGTAAATATATTGACAAATCTAGGACTTTTCAATTTCACCCCTAAAGTATGAGCCACAAAAGTCAGTCATGGACAAGGATATTTTAATGGAGAAATGAAATTTTCATATAACTCTTGAATATTTTTGTCAGTTCTTGCACATGAGTAGGAGTATATTTCTACCCATCTTCAAAAAAAAAACAAGATATACATCACTGAAACATCTTTTTATGTATACTTTCTATGTACCTTTTATAATTCACTGACTTTCAATGTTTGTCTCTAAACTATGGACTAGCACTTATAATATTGATGAGCTAATTTAAAAATGTGGATCATACCAAATATATTTCCATATTTACAGCATCCTCCTTTTGTGCGGCTTTCCTTAGAAATTATCTGGGATGCATCAAGGATGAATTGGGTGTCAAAGACACCTGACACTGTTATTTCTCTGAATTTAGCATCTGATCTTGCAAAGGCAACATCAAACATTCTTGTTAGAAAAGATTGGTCCTACTAACAAAAGATAAATATAGCGTTAGCTATTTCATTAACAAAAGCGACATGCGGTATTTTAAAATAAAAAGAAAGCAGACAATAAATTACAAGCATGAAGAATTTTCGGACTTCCTGAAACAAGGAGTCCCTGTTGTTTAACTGAAAATGAGCCAAGAGCAAGAAACGAGGCAGCATAAGAGCACAAAGCTGATGGGTGCTCAAGAATTCAAAGAATTCATAAGATGAGGCTTATGCTATCTGAGTAGTATATACAAAAGACAACGAATAATTATTTCTTCATGTGGAGCACAGACTAAGATCATTTTATAGTTATTCGTCCTTTCTTTTCTATTATACTTAAGCTTCTCTTTTATTATCCATATAGCATTTATGTGTATGTGTATTATATATTATATATATTTTATATAAAAGGGTATCCTATTAAATAGCTTTTAAATTAATAACTTTTTGCTTTAAAAAATGTAAGTCTGACAACAAGATACGACAGGTAGGAGTGGGAGGAGGTGGACGTCTGTGGGGTACCTCCATGGAGAGTGCTCCCCGAGGCCTCCCAGGCACCTGGTGGGTGTAGGAGTCTTGCTATTAAACTGTTGTCACAAGGTGACATCATCACAGCACAGTGTGACATCACAGAGATGAACAATTTGCAGGAAGCAGTGCGTCTCTGGATGGCCACCTGCTGGAGATTTTTACCCCAGTCTAGACTTGTGTGACATTGCCTTCTAAAGACATTCTAGCTGGGTGTTGTTGGTTATGTGATGTGGGGAACATCAGAGACCTTCCTATCAGCTTCTGTAACCTTCCATGTGACCACAAACACACAGGGATTTCCCATGACCACCTTGGGAACCTGTGTTTGAATTGGGAGGTGAGAAGGAATATCTGTGGTCTTAACCCAAACCACTTACGATTAATTTTACTCAGTACCCAGCTGTTTGGCCAAAGATTATTCTAGATGTTTCTGCAAAGGTATATTTTCGGATAAAATCAGCATTTAAATCAGTAGACTTTGAGTAAAGCAGATTATCTCCATAATGTAGGTGGGCTTCACCTAATCAGTTGAAGGTCTTATGGGCTCTCATCCCCACCCCCATCCGCTACCCCCTGGGAACAAAATGGAAATTCTGCCAGCATGGTGCCTTGGGACTCCAAGGGTAACATCAGCTCTTCCCTGGGTCTCCAACCTGAAAACTCTGGACTTGCCAGCCTCTCATGAGCAATCTCATGAGCTGATTGCTTAAAATAAATATATCTCATATATACTGGGGGTGCTAAAAAATATATACAAATGAACACTTTTGTCACCATTGCTCAGACAGTAGTTCACCATGATCAGAAATGTCTGGACACTGATGGTAACCATTTTAAGCACCTCTTGTCATTGCAGAAGTCAAACATGACTTGTATTCATCTTTCATTATCGGTATATATTATTATAATTTTAATGCAGTTTTCCTTTCTTAAAATGTGTATATGTTTTTTTTTGGCACCCTCTGTACATCATATATATACACATAAATATACACATAAATATCCTGTTGGTTCTGTTCCTCTTGAAAAGCCTAATACACTGCTTAAATGTGCATTGAGAGAATGTTAGCATTAGATCTATTATCTTGCCAATACCTAGGAGATAGATACTCAAAACACTGAACACTTTAGGCACCAAACTCTGAGGTCACTTTGTGAAAAGCAGTTTAGCATAAGGGAAAGACAATTTACGTCTCTGCGCATCAAGGCTTGGTGGAGCTTCAGACAAACTCCTACTGTGTGCAATGCACTGATTCTTAAGACTGGAGGACCATTACTGGGAACAGCAGTGACCTGAGCCCCAGAGCTGCCTACCCAGCACCGTGGGCATCGGTCCACTCTGCTTTGAGGCAGAAGGCATATGCGGTAAAACAAGATTCTGATCTTTACCAGGCTGTATTCCTCAGATTTCTCTTACTCATCCTTGACCTCCTTTGGGTCAACATTCCTCAGAAAGAAGCCAAATTATTTGTAAAGATATTCTAAAATGTTTGCATCCCCGTTTGAGAGAAGTCATGTCGGTTTCTTGTCTGGCTTAATCTCTGGAAGCAGTTCCATTTTACTGGTAACGGTGAAGTTTATTCCCCTTAAAGGACCAGGGTGAGCGAAAGTGTCCAGCCCACGGTTTTGTTTGCTTATCTTCACTAAAATTTCCCTTTTACTGTTCAGAGAACATAAAGTCAGAAGGAGCACAATAATCATAGTAGTGTAAATTCTTAAGATAGGGGCAGGCTCAATGAATTCCAGGAATAAAAATAAGACCATTGTGGCTGAAATACAGTAAGAATCGGAAATGTATCAGAGAGGAAGTCCAAAGGGTAAGCAGGACCCAGATTCTACAGGACACTGAAAACCAGGTTGGAAGCCTGGAATTTCTACTGAGCGCAATGGCTAACTTTTGCAGAGTTTTGAGTAAAAACGTAAGATCTGAGTTGGATTTTTTGAAGATTACCCTGCCTATGTATGCATTACAGGAGGGGAAAGAGAAGCAATACAACTAAGCAAAAGAGGATGTTGGCTTGGACTAGGGTGATAGCAGTAGAGAAGGACAGAAGCAGGTGGGGTCAGGCTAAATGGTTTAGAGGGAGAGTCTATAGAATTTTTAATGAAAGGAATATGTGGGGTAAGAGAAAACAAGAACTCAGGGTGCTTGAGCAATAAAGTGTATGGTGGCACCAATTATTGAGATGCACAAGATTAGAGAGGAATAAATTTGGCCACAAAAATCTAGAGCTCTGAGCTTTTGAACTTGAAAGTGAATTTCTGTGATTGTTCAAGTAAGGGCATTCATGAGTCAATGCAATTTTATTAATGCAGATATATAAATAAATGTATACTAAATAGTGTGTTCTAAATGCTTTATTAGCATCCACAGACTCTCCATTGGTTGACTTAAAATTTTATACCTCTTCAGGTTACCTTTGTATACACTTGCTACCTTCGGTTGGACCCCTGTCTCCTAGGAAAGTTAATTTAATTCAGAACTTATTAACTACTTTGTGCTTAATACTAAACACTACTCGCACTGTTGGTGGGACTGCAGATTGGTGCAGCCACTATGGAAGTCAGTATGGAGGTATCTCAAAGAACTGGAAATAGAGCTACCGTTTGACCCAGCAATTCCACTCCTAGGTATTTATCCTGAAAAAACCAAGACACTTATTCAAAAAAAGTTATGCACCCCGATGTTCATAGCAGCACAATTTACAATAGCTAAGACTTGGAAACAACCAAAATGCCCGTCAGTAGATGAATGGATTAAGAAACTGTGGTATATTTATACAATGGAGTATTACTCCGCTATAAAGAAGAATGAAATCGTGCCATTTGCAATGATATGGATGGACCTAGAGGCTATAATGTTGAGTGAAATAAGTCAGTCAGAGAAGGACAAATACCATATGATCTCACTTATATGTGGAATATGAAAAACTGTATGAATGAGCAAAGTAAACAGAAACTGTCTCATAGATATAGAGGAAAAATCAGGGTTGCTAATTTGGAGAGGAATGGGGATGAGGGAGAAGGGGAAGGGATTAGACAGCAAAAATAGGCAACTACAATATTGCTACTGGGATAGGAAAAACAGTTTGGGGAATATAATTAATAATGTTGTAAATATTCTGTGGAATGTCAGATGATCATAGGTCTTGTTAGTGAGACCATTTCATGGATGGAGTAGAGGTTTGATCACTGCACTGTATTACTAAAGTGGAGGTGGTATTCCTACTGTAATTGAATATATATAGATAGTCACGGGATGTGGATTATACTGTGGAAGAGAGTCAGAGGAAGAGTAATAGATATATATGATATGGGAGGGTGTGGGGGGTGTATTGGGGGTGGGGGGTTGTCACTTTGAGGGGTAAAATGTATAACTATTGCACTGTGTTGTACACCTGAAACTAATTAAAAATAAAATAAAATAAAAAATAAAAAATAAAAAAATAAACACTACTCGTATGCCAAGCATCATGAGGAATAGTAATTTAGTAACTAAAACATGAAGATGTTACATTTTCATTGGCAAGGCAAAAACAAATACCAATACGGCAGCTAAATAATGAGATCAAGTGATAGCAGTATTAAATATAAAAGTTAATAGTTGAGAAATCTGACCATCAGAGCCATAAGACTTGGGACCCAAAGTTTAGACTGTGAAGACTGGAGACATCAGGGAAGACTTTTTGGAAGAATAAATATATGGAACTCCAACATAAAGCTGTATTCAAAAGGTAAGGTAGAAATCAGTATATTGAAAGCTCTGTTCACCAATAGCAAAGATATTGGTCACTTCTACAAAAGGAAGAATTTTAGCTACACAGTCCTTTGAGGCTTTAGTGACTATGACATGATGAAAAGTAAGGGCTTCCTATTATGTTTATCTAGCAATAGTAGTCACCTGAAAGGATTTTGTTGCTGTTTCAGAGATAATTAAGCCTGGAACATATTGAATCGCATGTTTCCTGTTAAGTACATGAACGCTAAGTCACCTTTTGGGTATTTCTACACTATTTCTATTACTCATTTGTCTCCGCCAGTGATAGATAACCTTGCAACTCAAGACGAGCTCTGGTTTCCACAGTTTACTGTGACTATTCATGCTACTCTCTTTTTTTTTTGTATTATTTTTATTATTATTAATAGTTACTCTCTTGGATCCGCTTTTCCCATATCCTAAGCCCAGCACTGGAGTCAGTCTTAAATTATACTCAACACAATGAACATTAGAGTACTGTTCTTCAAACAGGCCTGGAGATGCAGAAGAGGCTGCAACAGAGCCACTGGGATTATTTCTAACGTATCAATAAATCTCTGTAAAGAGAAAACTGGGATTATTTTATTTATACATAAGAATACAAGGAGAAAACCAAAAGCTATTACCATAGTCAATGAGTGCTATGAATTCAATTCTGTGCCCCCAAGATTTATATGTTAAAGACTTAGCCCCTAAGATAATTGTATCTGGAGATGGGGCCCTTAGGACATAATTAAGGGTAAGTGAGGTCAGAAGGGTGGGAGGGCCTAATTGAATAGGATTAATGGCCTTCTAATAAGAGAGAATGAGAGGTCTCTCTCCCTCTGCGTGCTTTGAGGAAAGGCCAGGAGGAAGGTGACCATCTATGATAGCCAGGAAGAGCGTCCTTACCAGAAACCAAATTGTCTGGCACCTTATCGTGGACTTCCCAGCCTTCAGAACTGTGAAAAATAAAGGTCTTCTGTTTAGCCCCTCGATTTATAGTATTGTGTTACAGCAGCCTGAGCCGACAATGAGAGTGAATATCAGAGGAGCACTGGGTTTGCAGGATGGTTCCAGGTGCCTGGTGTATACACACTGGTCTTCAGGCAGAAACAGGACAGTGACATAGGAGGGTGCTAGTGCTTATAGGCTCCCTGCTCATTTCGGGGAGCAGGGGGAAAGACAGTGGAGAGTGATTTACTACGAGTGACTCATCAGTTCACCAACTGTAGCTAAGTACACTGGGCCAGGCCAGCAGAGATAAGAGCACAGCTGAGGTCAGATACTGAGTGAAGCGAGGGGGGGAGGGGGAATTTTCTCTCTACGTGACAATGGCAGAGGGAAGCAGAAAGGTTCCCAGACAACGTTGTTCATGAACCAAAATATTTTCAGAATCTCAGTTCAGTCCTAAGACCCTAATTCTTCCTCCATCACATGAAATTTTCCAACAGACTATGACACCCTAAGCTCCCCAAAACATGAAAAGGAGAAGTGGACCTAGAGAAGAAAAAAAAATCTTCATTACCAAAGAATTTGACTATTAAGGTTATGAAAGAAGTTATCAACAGAAGGCAGCATATATGCGGACCAAAGGATTCTTATGAGACAATTGGTGCACACAAATGATTAGACAATTAGCACACAGCTAAGCTAATCAGGGCCTGTAACTCATTGCAATCACTCTTCTATTCAAGGTTTAACTTCATTCCACTGTGCTTTGGGAGGAAGTGAGTAGGAAAGATACAGTTGCAAGGTTAATTCTCTGTAATTTGTAAACTTCATCGCTTTGATGAAAAGAGATCTTAAAAAAATTTTTAAAAGCCACTACTTTAGCCTCGGAAGGCAAAGGCATCCCAGCATTAAAAATGTCCCAGAACGCCCCAAAACTCCCCCCTAAACAAGGAACCCATTTACAGAAGAAATATGGGTAAAAAAACAGGCTTCAGGGCCGGCCGAGTGGCAGGGTGGTTAAGTGCTCACTTGGGAAGCCAGCAGCCCTGGTTCGGGTCCCACACATGAGGGCCAGTGACACTGTCCTCAAAAAAAAACAAAAAAAAAAACCAGGCTTCAGATTTGAGCCTCCAATATGTCATCAACAGTGAAAAGAATACAAATTAAATTGATACAAGAAAAAACAAATTCTGATGCCTCGTGATTGAAAAATAAAAACAAACACTATTAAGTCTAAACATCTCTGAGGCAACATTTTTTAGCCTCAGGCATCAATTTTGGTTGCACCACTGGTGGGGTCTAGAGGAAGCCAATTCAACCCGCTTCATCCCCAGGGACACAAAGTATCCATCCATCCATCAGTTCACAGAGTAATGAATTGTCTCCATTTTACTGTCCAATAGAGTAAAGAGTGACCTGAAACCTAGTGCTACATTAAATAAGCTGCTCCATCCTGAAATGTCGGTCTGTTTCTTTAACCACCATCTAAAAAGCATTATCCACTCTGAGAAATGTCTCCCTCTTATATTCTTCCAAAGGGCCGAGTTTCAAAATGAGTTTAATACGAAGTCCCTGGGAATTTTTTATTTTTCCATAACTAATTTTTTAAGGAGAGAGATTGGAGACTGATTTCTAACCAGTCCCTGTGATTATTGTGGTTTCTGCAGAATTTCATGAACTCAGAGTGTTTTTAACAAGACTGCTTCACTGGTATGTAGTTGTGCCAGCTGCCACCATCTATTTATTACTATTTATAAGTAATATAACAAGTACAGATCTTATCTGGGAGGTCCTTGGTCTGACCTGCTCAGCTGCTGGTGGACACGAGTCATGAGCCAGCCACATCAGCCGTGGACACATCTGGAGGAGTTTGTAGGGCTGCCATACAAAAGTCACACAAACCGAGGGTCTTAAACAACAAAAAGTTATTTGTCTGCAGTTCTGGAAGCTAAAAGTCCTAAATCAGGGAATTGGCTGGGTTTGCTCTTTCTGAGGGTTGTAAGGGAGGGATCTGGTCCAGTCCTCTGCTCTGGCTTAGACATGGCCGTTGTTTCTGCATCTCTTCACATCATCTTCCCTCCGTGGGTGTCCCTTTTTCCACATGTGGCACTTTTTTTTTTTTTTAAAGGAAACCAGTCCTATTGGATTAGGAGCCCATTCTAAGACTTCATCATAATTAATTACATCTGCAATGACCCTATTCCCAAATAAGGTCACAATCTAAGGCACTGCGGGTAAGGACTTCTACATATAAATTTGGGGAGACACAATTGAACCCACAACAACACCTATGGGACAACTCTGTGCCACTAAGGGGCTCTTATTTTCTCAAGTTTTTATGTGGAGCAGGCACTCTGAATCCATCATCTTATTTAATCATTATATCCCTGTCTTGGTCTGCTAAGGATGCCATCACAAAATGACATAGATGAGTGACTTAAACAACAAACATTTGTTTTCTCACAGTTCTGGAGGTTGGAAAATCCAAGATCAAGGTCAAGCAGGATTTGGTTTTTGGTGAAAACTCTCTTCTTGGCTTGTAGGCAGCCAGCATCCCATTGTATACTCAAATGATCTCTTTGTACAAATGTGGAAAGAGAACTAGCTCTGGGGTCTCTACCTTTTCTGATAAGCCCACCTTGGCAGGTGTCTATAACCAGCAAAGGGGATGACCCATCCTGGTGGGGATCTGGATTCCTTTCCCCACAGCCAACTGCCACTTTCCCAGCTCCTGGAGGCAATCCGGAGGAGCAGGCAGGAAGGCTAGACTACGGAGCCAGCTGCCTGGGGCGGAGCTGGGTTTGACTCCAGGCTCCACTTGGGACAGTGACCTCAAGCAAAGTGTTTAATCTCCCTGTGCCTCAGTGTCCCTCCCTCACATGATCATCATGAAGACGGCAAGAGTTCATACCTATGAGGAGTTTGAGAACCTGGCCTGGCACATGGTAAATGCTTTATAAATGTTTTGTCATCATTGTGACTATTCCTTTTTAAATCATAAGGAAGAGCAAAAACAGAAGCCTTAAGAATAGAGGGTTTTGGGCCGGCTGAGTGGCGTGGTGTTTAAGTGCTGGCTTAGGACGCCAGTGGCCCCGGTTCAGATCCCACATATGAGGGCCAGTGACACTGCCCTCAAAAAAAAAAAAAAAAAAAAAAAAAGAATAGAGGGTTTTAGGATGCTTCCAAGTTCCTTAACCAACCTAGACCATCTGTAAGTTAAGTACTATGCGCTCTGACATGTGATTTGGGGCTCTAGAAACTAATTTTCAGACATCAGCTTACTACAAACTATTCTAAACCATCTTCTGCCTTTGGGATAGAGATCCAAGCATAGGAGACACACTGGAATCCAGTAGTGGCCCTGTCTTATCTACAGGAAAGGCATGAGTCACATGATCATGAGGCTAAGTCCATCCCTGACGGCCTGTCCTCCTCTCCACCTCCTCCCGCCCCCTTACGTGTCTTCTTTTTCTTCAAGGCCTAAAAGATTATTGAATTGGGACTCAAGAATAAGTTCCTCAACTAGGCTTGCAGTCTAAACCTACCATGTTTTAGATCTATTTTATTCATTTCTGTCCAATGTATCAAATGGCCAGCTCCAGGAAAATGCCCCTGCTTTTTGGTAGGACAATGGAGGGTAAAGAGGCGGGCGATGAAACCCACATTAAAAATGACTGAAGTCTTATAAGCTCCAGAAGAATGTCCTGGGGCGTAGGAACCGGGGCAGGGAAGGAATACTGGTGAGGCCAAATGTAAAGAAGGTTGCAGCCCTATATCCTAACATCCCCAAGGACAAATGTGGGTAAAGACCAAGGTGAATGTCCATCTGAAGCCAAACGCTGACTCTGGGGGATGAAGAGGGGAGCGGGCCCATGGCGCAGTCACTTGCCCATTTCTTCCCGTTAGGGACGCGCTTGCCTCCAGCTGATTCGGTTGGGAAGGAAAAAAGTCTCCCACTTGATTCTCTTCGGCTCCCTCTTTTTTCTCATCTGTAAAGGTTTGTGTAAAGCCTCAGCCACTCAGTTGCAAAAAGTGGCAAATTCCCCTGCGCCCGACTGAACGCGCATTTGAATGCGTTTCCTTTTCATGTCAGAACAAAGGTTGAACTCCAAGCCTTGCAGCGGGGAGACAGGAAAGTACACAGCCTGTATCAAGAGAAAAAAAAAAAAAACCGAGAGAATGACCCACGAGAAAGGGAAAAGGGGAAAACACCCATCCTCCGGGCACTGGGCTTTTTTCGACTTTTCCTTTAAAAAGAAAAAAAAAGTTTTTCAAGCTGTAGGTTCCAAGAACAGGCAGGAGGGGGGTGAGGCGGGGGGTTTTACAGAAAAGACGCCTGGTCGGTTATGAGTCACACGCGGGTTTATAAAAGGGTCGCCCGTTTCCAGGCGCGGGCTTCCTGTGCGCAGCGCAGCAGCCGGGGCCCCCGCAGGGCGACCCGCCACGCCGGGCGCCCCCAGCCGGGACACGGAGCCGAGCCCGCAGCACACCGGCCAGGGAGAGGCAGGAGGCCGCGCTGGCCCGGCAGGTACGCAGGCTGCGCGGGTCCTCCTCGCAGGAGCCGGACGCGCGGGGGCCGCGGTCCAGGCGCCGGGGGACAGGGCGCGGGAGGCAGGGGGAGGCGACGCACGTGGCCGATCCGATCCGAGGGGCGCCGTCGGCGGGACCCCACGCGGGACAAAAGGTCAGGGGCTCGGGGGGAGCAGGAGGGAAGGGAGCGAGCCCACGACCCGGCGCTCGGCCTCTCCGCAGCTTTCTCAGCTCGGAGGGGAGGCACCTACGACCTGGCTCGGCACCAGCTCAGCTACTGGAGCGCCGGACAAGTGTGCGAGACACACTTCGGGGCAGGGTGGCGCACATGGGACCCGCGTCTTCAAAACACGGGTCTCTTCTATTTGCTTTTGAAAAGGAACTAACAGTATGCCCTCATTTTATAAAAGTGAGAATCATAGCATATTAGATAGCAGCGTCTTCATTTAATAGACGTGAGGGCTGAGCAAACGGTTCCGTGGGCTTCTGGTATGTGTTGGCTCCCACGGTGCTTTTTTCAGAGCACACTGGTTATCTTTATTCTCATGAAATCCCTGGTGATTGTCTATATCCCACAGCTCCCAAGGGGTGAACCAGGTCTTTTGAATTTTTTTTTATCATCTAAAGCAGGCGTAATGGGATGATTATGCATAAACTTTAACCTGGAATTACTGAAGTGGACAGCTGACAAAGACACAAGCGAGAATCCAGTCCTTAAAAATGAGGCACTGAGGCCCAGAGAGGTAAAGTTACTTCTCCGACATCATACAGCAGATCCAGCATCCCATGATGGAAAGAGGCCAAGGGCACTAATGAAGCAGAAAGTTAGCTTATAGTTTGTATCAAATAGATAAGGTCAAGTGGAGGTATACTTTTTTACATGACGTTATGTAGCCATTTCAAAGCCAAAGTTACTCCTTATTATCTCCATTCATTACCCTGTAGTGCCTCTGACATGGCTTTAACATAAAACTTCAGCTGCCTAAATGAACGAGGGCAGCTGAAGTTTTAATAAATCACGGGACTGATCTCTTTAAAATGAATATGAATAAAGTATTTAATTACTTCTCTATGTGAACAGTATTATAAACTAAAGAGTTGGCACGGCAATTTTGTGCCTATTGTCTAATTTGATAGCCCAGATGATAGGAAATGGGCAGGGGAGGTGGTGTGATCCCCATTTTGCCCAAGAGGCCTTGTGGCTCAGAGGATTTGTGTTTTTTCCAGTAAGGTCACTAGGTCCTTAGGTGCAGATGTGGGGTGTGGGCTCTGGGGAAGGGGAGGCGCAAACGCAGGGCCTTTTGTCTCCAGTGCAGGCTCATTTCCATTCTACCTCACTGCCTCTCTGATTTCTTTCAGAGCACCCAAGCACATTTAGTAATTACCTCTGAGGCATGGGCTATTCCCTAGTGGCTGGTCATAACTGAGTTCCCTCACACAGTGGGTCTGCTCCCCTGGCCACAGGACCCAGCTTCCTAACCACACATATTAAGACAGAGAAATATGAGCGCTGGCTGAGACCTATGCTGTTTCGAGGCAGAACAGTGACATTTGCACAAACTTCTACTCTTGTTTTTAAGTATGACTTATTGGTCTTAAAAAAAAAAATCCCTAAGTGCCATATTCCCTTTATGGAAAGACCATTATCATCCCTGCCTGTGCCGGACACTGTTCTAGATGCTGGAGAGGGGGCAGAAGTGAATGCGCCCCCACCTCCCTTCATGAGCCTAAAAGTTAGAGGACAGACTAACAGGACATGGCTACGTAATTTGATATTGTTTTAAATGCAGTAACATAAATACTTAAACTACTTAGAATGTGCTGTGAATTTTGCCATTCTTCACGTCCCAATGGCACACATGGAAAATTAATAACCTTCATCTTTCCTCATAGCTCATGAAATCAGTCTTCTGTGAATCAAAAATCCATCCAAAAAAGCCCTAGGTTTTAACTTTTGAAAAGTTTTTTCATCAGCGATTTTATGTCATGACTAAGATCTACCATTCAATGCAAAGGAGGTTTTTTATTTTTGGGTAACAGTTCTTAACTTCTTTTTCCCTACCTCAAATCTAGTGGCAGTTATCTATGCTTTTCCCAGAATTGCTTTTTTCTGTAAGTGCATCCTCACACACAATTTTGCATCTGTGTCAGTGGGCTCCAGGTTTCCCTGAATCTCAGCCATGACCCTCCTGGGGGTGGAGTTTCATTATCCCTTTCGTAAACCTAAAGGATTCAGCGTGAATGATAGCTGATGGCGCATGCTGTGTGGACTCTTACCTTGCATCTAGACTGAGCACCTATGTCCTTGACTCTTTGGCATGTCTGCATTTTTGTGACTCACTGGCTATCGACTTTACCAGCTTCACTGCTTTGATGTGAGACCCCCAGCGCACAGGGCAGAAGCCCGGTGCTGTGGGAAGGGCACCAGCCTGACAACCATGGCAGGCTTCCAGTCCCAACTCTGTGCCCATTGCTGTGCCTCGTTTTTCACATCTCTACCATGGACGGCAGGAATTGAGGCATTTCTCAAGCCCCTTAAACCGATGAAATTCTATGATTCCAGTATGACTGCCCCTTCACTTCACTTTCATATATTTCCTAAGACACAGCTGGACTCGGTGAACTCGTATTCTCTATGTTCATAAGTACCAGGACAGTTCACCAGAGAACGTATGTCTGTCTTCCAAAACTGTCACGCGTTTGCTGGAACTGGATGGAGTAACAAAACCATGAAACATCTTTTTCTCAAAGAAAAATATTAACATTTTAAAAGCCTCTCTTGATCCCACCTTTTCACTGACTATATCTTTCTCACATATATTCCTTTTACCTAAAAGTCTTAAGGCAATGCAGCACTTCCATTTGATCACTGCTGTGCAATTCTCCCTCCTCAACGAAACACTTCAGCAAGCTCTCTCCATCAGTCCTGTCTCTGGGCTTACAATTTTCAAGGCCTCCAGCAAAACCACCCCAAAAGCAGCTTTATCTTCCAGTTAACAAATCACATGCCTGAGCAGTTTAGCATCCTCACTAACAACCCCAAGGCTCTCAGCAGCAGGGAAGAACACTTTGAACCAAAGGCCAGTTCCCACCTTTACACACGGTGACACACTGGCCCGAAAAATGAGGTTTAACTTTGGAGACGTGGCCTGGTTTTTTGGCAGATTGTGAATACCTGGGCCAATTCTGAACACCACTATCCAATGTGGGCACGAGGTGAAGGCAATGGCAAAAGGGAAAATGACAGTAACGAGTATCAAACAGCTGCTGTGCTGACATTGTGACACTGTGTTTGGATAAGGTGAAACGACACAGTGACATCTGTGCCCTTTATCCTTAAATGAGGGTGTTTTTCCCACAGTATAGGTTCCGACCATCTTCACACACACCATGCTCCTGCGTGCTGCTCGCCCTGCGTCGCCAGCACAGCGCTCAGGCCTGTATCCGAGCAATGCTCTCAGACCACTGTTTAACCTGTTAGTTCACTGTCTGAGCCTCAGTGCCCCCAGGTGTAAACGGAGAGGACGATAATACTCATTCCTAAGGTCGTGATGAGGCTTAAGCGCGTTCTTGTACATCGAGCAAACTAGTGCTGGACCCAGAAGGTACCCTGTGTTGTGTTTGCAGGTATCAGCTGTATGTACATGTATGAGCTTGTGTATGTCAAGAAACCAGTTTGCAAAGTGGGAACCAAAGCAGCCTGAGAAAGTAAAGTGTGTGTGTACAAAGTGGTCTCTAAAAATTGACTAGGTAAAAAGTTGTTTGGTTTTGAAGAGTTTTTAACAGCTTCAGAATGTATTTTTCTCCTTACCTCAAAGAAAAGCTAATGAAACACTTTAGAAAATTATTTCCAAGGAAACATTTTGGTGTACCTTTTAGCAGTTACTTTTGACTTAGAGATTAAGGCACCAAAGAATTACTTTGATTTGGCTTGCATGTGCTTTTGGATAACCTCTCATTTATACATAATGTTTCAGTTGTACGGTAGTAAATGTATCTTGAGTTGTACTTTGAAAACAGTAAGTGCAAAATGTAACTGACGTACAGATACAGGTGCTTGGCAAGTATGCATGGCTGATGTCGCTAGTACCCTGCTCACATCCACTGAGCCCTGCTATGAGCCCAGCTCCCGAATGCTTTCCAGTTAGTGTGTCACTTCATCTTCACAGTGACCTTTTGGGTAGGTTCTATCATTATGTCCAGTTTGAGAGAAGCAGCTAAGACTGAAAGAGTTTCATTAACGTACCAAATATCACACAGCTCGTAGCACTGCTGGGGTCAGGGGTGCAACCCAGGCAAGTTGAAAACAACAAAATATACCGCTAGACCTTTCACTCTGACTCAGTAATTGCTCACATCTGCCACCCTTGCTTTACTTCTCTGTTCCTATCCATCCGTCTCTCTCTATGCCCATGTGGACATGCAGACTTGGCATCTCACCTCTAATGCTTTGGCACACACCTCCTAAGAATAAGGACATGTTCCTGCACAATAAAAACACATGACATGGCATCCACATGTGGTTTTCAAAAACAGGAATGGGAGCTAATCTTACCCACAACTTCAGATGATTATTTCTGGCAGTGTTCTTCTCCATATTCATCCTATAATGATTATACTTCTCTGTGATTCTTTATAAAGATCTATGCCTGGAACCCTCTAAGGTAAATAGTCCATTATTAATCTGGAATACCAAGAAAACCTCATTAAAGTATTTCCACATGTATAAGCTCCTGCTTAACACTGATTCTCCAAGAATCTGAATAGGAGGTAAAACCTTCCTGACACGCTGCAGTGCAGTGTGACGAGTACTCTGACCGACGATGGAGAGAAGACTAAGCACCTTGGGGAAGGTGAGAGGGAGGCTCACACCAGCAGCTGAAGGGAACGCAGTCTCCAGGAGCTGGCTGTCTACAAGAGAAAGAGATGTAAGGCAAGGTGCGCAGGCTTGTGTGAGGAGCAGTCTGAAGTAGGTACATGAGTGACCAAAGGCAGGTATGCAATGGCATCCTGAGGGCCAGCTTAACGCTCACTTGGAACAGGAAGCCTTGAGTAAACTGCGATGGGGGTATGAAAAGTCAACGGTGCAGGGTTGCCTTATAACACAGCGTGCCCTATTTATGTAGCATCACAGGGAAACTAATTTTTAAACAAGCAAAACCAAACTTTTTCTTCCCAGAACTGCTCAGTTTGTCTAATATAGTTCTCAGTACACAGTTCCTCCTTGCTTAGGGTCACTTGGGTGTGTAGAAATAGAAAAATATGAATTGTGGCTTGTAGAAATAGAAAAGGGGATTTTTCCCTATGATGCCAGACATATGGGATCGTGAACATATAACTAACGAACAGGGTACACATACTAAGTTCCCAAGGAGGCCTTTTATTGGAATTCAGTATTCAGAATAAACATTGTGAACCCAAGTACACGAGGAGATGTCCTAGGAAAGGTTACTCTTAGAGGATGACAAACACTCCAGAGTTTATAACTGCCATCACATTTCCTTTTTCCCAGGGGGAGGGAGAGAAAGAATATTGAAAATAAATGATAAATGAAACCGAGGATATTCTTATTAAAATCCTCTTATCGAAGCATGGTATTAAAAAGCTGAAGTTAGACACATGCAAACTTTTGGTGTGAACACGAAATAGGAATGAATGGCCGTGATGTAAAGCAATGACTTCATCTCTCTCCTGGGCTCTCCCCTGCCTCACCTTGTTTTCATCCACAGTTGAGGACATTTTCCAAAGCTTCGAACCTGAATTGGAGCCGGTGCTAGGTCGGGTGGTGAGTGAGGCTGCCCGCTCTGACACACTGGTCCAGGACAGGGGGCGGGGCTCTGGGCCAGCTCCTGCCCCTGCGCGGAAGGGCTCTGGGGGAAAACATTTCTCGCCTGTTTCTCCCACATTCTTAGCTGAGAGGCGAAGGTATTAATCACTGTCCACAATAAAACTATTGGGCAGGTTATTTACTTTGTAAATAAGTTCCACACATTGTTTCAGTAAAAAATTCCTGGTTTTAAAATTGGGAAAAGCAGAATAATCACCTAAGGCCAATATTCTTTCTCAATTGTGCATTCATAATTAAACAGTCACTCAAAATAATGTTTCCATAGTGATCCTGTGATAGCCACATTAGCTTTCTTCTGAGACAGTTCAAAAGTATGTCACACTTAGTTTTAGGTATTAATATAGGATTACTAGCATATATCTTTGAAAACACTCATTTTCTGCATTTTAAAATATAGAAAGGTATGTTGTATTAGAGCTATTTCATGGGCAAACCAGTCTTTTCAATAAGGAGCCCTTATTTTGGAATAGTACTTACTTTTGTTAAAGAATTCTTAATTAGAACTACCAAGAAAAAGGTTGTTAGATTTTTGTGGAAAGAAGACATCATGATATACTGAGTTTGCAATTTTTTTCCCAGCAATGGCTCATACAGGGAATTTTTCTTAAATGTATTCTTAACATTCCCCCAAAGGTAAGGATATGGGTTAGACAATGGACAAGGCCCCAGTTAATTACTATCTCAATCTCAATGAGTAGCAGGCCATACCATCAGTCCCTTTTTAATGATGGAGCTCATGTGAATTCAAGAAGAAATATACTACTCTTTGCCCCATTCTCTGACAGCACAGAAGCTGACTTAACTTTAAAGTCAGTTACTGAGATGTAACACAGAATAATCGTAATCTATAGAAATAAACACACTTCAGAAAATCAGTCATCTGCATATTTCTCTTGGTCAAAGATTATGGAAGGCCTTTCCTCTGAACCACTGTTTCTTCCCATTCAGACGTACCCACCCTGCGTCCTCTCACCTCAATCCTTGATCTCTGCTTTCAAACGTGACTAGCTAACTAACCTAATAATCAAGTCTAAGTTCCTGTGTCAATGGGCGGGGCTTCAACCCGGCCTTTTCCTCCTTCTCCAAATAACTTATTTGTTTCGAGAACAGCTTACCTGAAACCTTACCTGCACCTTGGTTCTCCCACCCAAAGGAGATGGTTCTAATGGTAAGAAATTCAGACTAAGCAGAAGGGGAGGGAAGCAGCAGGACGGATGTAGGATTTCCAGAGGGCAGGTCCTTGGGGCATCATGTTTGCAGTCACCTTCACCTTTTGACCCTAGGTCAAAAGGTAATCAAGACATTGTCATTCCAAAGATTAACTATGACAAGTCCAAGTTTTCTCCGGACCTTAATTTTCACATACCTGCATTAATCTTCACTGCTTACCTTCAGGACCTAAACCAAATAGCAACTGGAGATTGGAAGGAATCAGAGTTAAGCTCTGGTGGGAATAGATGGATGGTTTTTTTTATGCAACTATGTTGTAAGTTGCTTTTAGTGAATGGATCCAATCAGGAATCAACATTGAATTCCATTTTAATGATTATGTTTTTTATTGGTACATAAGAAAATTAAATAAATAAAAATGGGAAATACTTAAAGGAAATTATCTAAACAATCAGCTTTCAAAAATATAATTACATTACTTTTCACCTATTAGAATGGTTTTGGAACTAGAATTTCTATGGCTACATCAATATTATAGGATCATGCCTTTCAGTAGAAATAGATGTATACTTTGTAACAACAAATTGATAGTTTCCAAAATTTTTGTACATTTCAGGGTGAATAAAATCAGGGGTTTCTCATAATGGCTTGGTTAAGAGATTCAACTATTATGACTTTTTTCAAAGAAAACTTCATGGCATGCAGTTCTTTGGGTATGCAAATATTATGTGGTTGGTGCTGAGAATAACCAGCAAAGTAAAAAAATATAGAAATTTATAAAATTGCAGAAGGATACAATTTATGATTCATATATGAAAAGAGATCCTTAGTGACAAACTTACTATATATTCTGCTATGAATATATAGTTTATAACATCTTTCCTGGCTAATTAATAAGGTTAGAATAAAATGAGATATTGAAATTGTGTGGCCCTTCTCCAAAAAAAAGCCATCCTTCAGAAATGTATAATTTAAGGAAAATTTTCCCAGAGTGCTGCCTTCAGTTTAGTTCTCACTACCACAAGAATAGATCTGCCATATAATGAAAAGTATCTTGCATTATTATTTATGTAGTATATATCTAATACTTCATCTTTGTAGATTTTTATTCAAGGAAAGAAGGAATGCTTTGACATTCAATTACTGAGTAATGAATTCTTTCAAGTACTACATTTAACTTGGTACCTATCTTCAACTACTAAAAAGAACTGTGCTACAGTAAAGCTTATACTGAAAATGGATATTGGATATTGTTGGCCTAAAAGTGTTCTGGAGTCCAAGGGTTTGAAGTATGTCTTTAGAATTACCCTCGTCAAGACCCCCACTCTAATTTATATAGTATAATCTATATAAATTTCTTTTGGATGGCTATACATTGTAAATCATGCTTGTCACATTCTTACTCAATGGTTAGTAGCTGTCACTGTTGACTGCTGGATTTAAATTGTGCGTAATTCTTCTGCCACTGTACCAGCTGGGTGGCTATAGTGATTCCAGACAGAGCCACTTTATTTCTTACTACCTCATGACATCACCCTCTGCCCAATGTCTTGGCTAACAGACTAGCTTTTGTTGTCTGTGATCACTACATGTCCATTTATGCAGCAGGTCTGTTATGGGTTACCTTGAGTCCTTGCAAGCCCACACTGAAAGTGAGTACATCTTTAACTCTGATGGGTGAATGGCCTTCTGGTCATTCTGATGTCTAAAGGTCTACTGAAGATACTTTTTAAAAAACTATTCTGGGCTGTTTCGTCCTTATTGTTTATTGGAATGAATGTTTCTCATCTATCATTATGTTTTAAATGAGATATAAGATTGTATAACATATTTAGACAAACTGCTCCTTTTTAGGAATTCATCATGCTTGAGCACTCTAGGTAACATAGTATCACAGTTTTTGTTGGAGTATTGAGAAGGGGGGTGACCTGTATGATGCTTTTTATTTCAGCTAACCTTTAGTTTGAACCAGTAAAAAAATAAAAACTGTTATGAGTTTTTAATATAATATAGCATATTGTGAAAAACACTTGTCACTTTTCTGAGCACTCTAATAGGGCAATTCATATGTATAGTGAAAAAGATAAAAAGAGAAAAAAAACCCAGTTATCATACTAAATGTATTTATTTTAATACCTGGGCTCAGATCATCTTTACAGAACTGGAGAAAAATTTATGAGTAGCATAATATACAAGAAATTCACCTTAAATACAAATCAGACATATCTCCTTAAAAGAAGGTTGGATTATATTGGTTGGGGAGGAATTAACATTAGGATATTAATATTTGTTATTTATTGTGTCCAAAGTACTGTGGAGGGGGGAAAAAGTCCTTATTTTTACAATCTTTATTGGCTGAAAATCAGTAAGATGAAGTAAAATCCTGAATTGATGTCATTTAATTCAAAGCTCTTCATCATTAAACTAATTCATCTCAGAAAACAGAAAGTTAAAAAAAAATAATAATTACTATCAGTAAATGATATATTTCCCTGGCTTGGAAATTTCCAAACCACGATATTCTGCCCTGTCAAAATATATTCACTGGGGAATTTTTAACTTTATACATTTCTTTTGAACTTAATCACAATTTTACATCAAGCTGGTTTCATGATTAAATAAAAAAGGTGATTCCCCTTCTGCCCTGAAAGAGACCACATACTTAAATGATACTCTAATTTCTAGGTTCTACTAAAGTACCGAAACCAGAAGCTGTAGGAGATGTCACTTGATCTGAGAGGGTGAAATCATACTGTAACAGGAAGAAGTAAATTCATCTTTTTCTTTTTTTAATCCACTCTTTGCTGAAGACAAGTATTTTGAGACCTAGCACTCTTTAAGTCATACTTCCTTTACATAGATCAAAACCAAAACCACTGGGTACTGCTTTCCCCAAAGGAATCTCTAAATAGCAAATGGGGACATTTTATGATAGACACATTTATAGACAAGGCCTTCATTGTCTGTATCATAGCTCCTAAAGAAAAAAAATAAAGTAAAACCTCAACTATTTGTTACAGAATGAAAATCTAGCCCAAACTCAACCTTTGTAAAACAGGTTAATTCAGTTTTAATTTTCATAAATCATAAAGTACTATTTTGAATATTTTGGCTTTTTATTTAAATTGTTTCAGGTAAGATATAAATCAGAAAAGAGAATACTGTGTCAGAACTCAGTACTAAGATCCCCCTTTGCATTTGGGGACTTTGAAGAGTAGTTTGGTTTTTGTTTTAAAGAGGATACGTATGTGTAACTAATTCACAACTACAGAATTTAAAACATAAATTTTAAAAAATCTTCAACTCTACCAAAAGGTAAAAATGTCATATACTTGCCAATTTCTCTACCCTCTTCAACAAATTACTTCCCTGGGATTTCATGAGCTCTTTCCTTCAAAAAGAAAGACGACGTTTGCTTTCAGATTTGTATTCTATCCAACTTTGTAACTGCAAATGCACACACAGTCATCTCTCTCTCTTGCAGGTGGCGCAAACCAGGAAGGGGAAATGTGGTTTCAATTCATGCCTCATCCTCCCAGTGCTGGAGGCTGATGTAGGCTGTATGCTGTTAATGCTAATCGTGATAGGGGTTTTTACCTCCGACTGACTCCTACATGTTAGCATTAACAGGGTATGATGCCTGTTACTAGCATTTGCATGGAACAATCTGCCGCCGTGGGAGGATGACAAAGCAGCATGAGTCACCCTGCTGGATAAACTTAGACTTCAGGCTTTATTAGTTTTTAATTTGTTAATCATAATCTGGTCCCTGGGATGTCCCTCCTTAAGTTTTGAGAGTCAGGTCATGTAAAAGATTTATCAGTATTCTGAATGCGAACATTTGTACTTTAATCTTCAAGCCCACATCTTTGTTTTTACCTTTAAAAGAAAATATATTCATGCCATTTTTAATTCTAAGCTATGGTTTGTTAATTATAACCGTTCATAAGCATTTTCAGTTATTCAAAACTGGAAGACATATGGACTAAAGGCATTCTGAAACGAATGTCTAGAATATCTTTGTCATTAGAAATTAGGACTACTATCTTCCAGTGGCATTATGGATTGTCTAGCAACATTTTTAAAAAGATTTAGAAACTGGATTTCCCCCATGTAATAATTTTCTAGTTAGACACCTTCAGTTTGAAATTAACTTTTATACAAATTGGAAAGCTACAAAAACAGTCACAGGGATGTAAAGTACAGCACAGGGGAATATGGTCAATAATATTGTAATAACTATGGATGGCACCAAATGGATATTAGACTTATTGTGGTGATCACTTCATAAGGTACATAGATGTCTAATCACTATGTTGTCTAATCATTTGAAACTAATATAATGTTTATGTCAACTATTACTGGAAAAACACTTTTAAAATTAGTACTTTTATTTGAATCTTAAGGGAGAACTGGAAGGCTATCACACTGAATTTATATTTGAAAAATGAAATATTTTTAACTAACAATTAGCATGGTAAATGATGGCTGAGAGCTAACCCCCTGGCTTTTTCCTACAAAATACAAAGATTCAAGTGAAAATTTTCATATTTGAAATGAAGCCCCAAACTTAGATGCAATAGCTTAGCAACATGATAATGCCGTAGGGTCAGAGGGTCCTCTTTTCTTCTCTAAGCCTGTTTCTTCCTCCACGGAATGGGGCTAATGCTTTACAAGGTTGATGTGAGGCTTACATACGATAGACATACAATAGAGAACTATTCTGTAAAAAATAAAGTGTTTCATTAATGTTATAGTAAAAATAATCCAAGAACTAGTCCTCCTCCTTTGTTAGAAAAAAAGTAATGATTTGATTGACAGAATCTTTAAGTTTTGGATCTCTCTGCAACTTTTCTCCATAATTAACTATATCACTTACAAATAAATAGTGAACTGTAATGGTTAGTATAATTAATGTATCCCTGTATTAGCAAGTCTTCTCAACATTTTGTCAAACAGTCATGCACTATAACCAAATAAATCTCTTGAGTCTTTATTTATTTAAAATATTTTTTTTTGTTGTTATGGCCTTTTTCTTTTGCAAGATACAGTCTGTACATTCCGAAGTTATTTACACACATACAGGGAAAGACAACGGGAGAAAATGAATAAGAATCCTAAGGGGAACCTTCCCAACTCCTAGGACAGTCTTCTCACTGAGGGTGCCCCCTTGGCCTAGCCGCCATATCTATTCAAGTTGTGTGCTGCCAAGATGCTTTCTCCTCTTAACCCTGGGATGAACATTTGGTTCCTGGAGCCCTCATGTAGCTGTGTCACATGTAGGTGTTTCTTTGGACTATTCATTTTATTTGCACGGTTTGTCTACAAGAAGAGTCCTTGTTTTGAGTCCCAATTCTTCATAACAGTGCTGGCTGCATCAAGCCCTGACGTCCCACAATGTTGGGCCTGGAATAGACTAATCTAGTATTGACTTTCTGCTGTTATAATGAAAAACGATGTACTAGTCCTAGACTACACTACATGAAACTTAAGTGACTTACTTAACCTCTCTTAAGCCTCGATTTCCTCACCAGTAAAATGAATATATTTCCTAAGAATATATTTACATGAAATAGTGCATGTAAAGAGCACAACAGCTATTATGCAGTGTTAAAATAGACTTTTTTTTTTTTTGAGGGCAGTGTCACTGGCTCTCATATGTGGGACCGAACCGGAGCCGCTAGCTTCCCAAGCCAGCGCTTAACCACGGCGCCACTCGGCCGGCCCCTAGACTTTTTTTAACACTGCATTTTAAAATTCGCTTTAAACCTTTGTGATTATAACTATTTCAGTCATTTAAATCAAAAGATCCAGCATAGGAGCTCTCCCCAAGGACACATTGTCCATAATCCCATAATGACAACCCAGGGAACCTAGAAAATGCCCAGGTTGCTGGGTGTTCTCTGATGCCCAACTCTAGAAGCCACTCGGGCTTCCTGATCTCCTGGTCTTAGATGGAGTCCTCCTGACCATTATACTCAGTCATTCCAAAAATTCATCAGTAAGCTTGGCTGTGTGTTTGGGTTGGAGGAGGGTTAAATAGCAAGGAAGAGTGTAAGTGTGTGTGACAGTGGCAGACTAAGGGTAGCTAAAGTAAAAGTAGGTTCTGCGGTAGATAGAAAAGGTAAAAAGAACCCAATTTTGTACACAGAGCTGAACGGAGGGAGGCACCAAATTATACAAGACATGGTTTCTTTACAAAAAGAATTCAAGAACGTCAAGAGGGTTGTCATGAATCTGACCCACTTCCTCAGAAACTTGCTGAATTAGAGGCCAGGCCTTTCTAGTCACTGTCAGCAGCCAGACAGACCCAGTAGCTAAAAAAAAAAAAAAAAAAAAAAAACGGAAAAAAATAGGAGGAGGAGAAAAAGTGAAGTAAAGGGATTGGAATATTAGAATTTTTCTGAAAATAGAAAATGACCAGTACCTCAAATAAAGTGGGAGAACTTGAAGAGAAAATAGAGCTTGAGGAAAATTAATAATGAGTCCAGGTCAAAAAAAAGAAAAAAAAAAGCTGACCCATTATATGGCTCTCAACCTATAATGACCAGAAAACTATGAAATCGACAGATAAAACTTGCACATTAGGAAAAAAAAAAAAAAAAGCACTTCAGGGCCGGCTGAGTGGTGTGGTGGTTAAGCGCTGGCTTGGGAAGCCAGCGGCCCCGGTTCGGTCCCACATATGAGGGCCAGTGACACTGCCCTCAAAAAAAAAAAAAAATTGCACATTAGAGTTCAGCTTCCCACTTTGGATTTCAGATTCTCTCATAGCAATAAGAGTAGGTAATAATGTTCACATAAAAGGGGTTTTTCTTTCCTGTTAACTGTTGTGTTTTAACAAATCTAAGTGGTCCAGTATTAGTTTTCACCTGGCTAACACATGTATTCCCAACCACCTGAGTAATGGATTTTTCTGAGGTGGATTTCTCAAATATCACCCCAGAGATGTCTTCTGTACCTTCATCACTCTCCCACCCTTCCTTGCTCAGTCATTTCCTAGTGCACTCGCCTCTAGCATACGGCGTCATAATTTGTTTGCTGCGTGAATGACTGTCCCACAGGCCGTCATACCCGAGGGCCGAGCCGGCGTTGTGCATGTTCTTATCCCACTCAAATGTCTACTGACTTAATACACCACTATTAGTCCAAGTCCAGCTGGAAAAAGAGAAATGAGTTTAACTGCAGTGAACATTTCACTTTGTACCAATAGGCTCAAAGAGGCGATTTTTGGTAAAGAAAAGTTCATTATAGCAAAGAAAGACTGTCAAGTTCTGCACATGACTGAAGCGCTGCAGCAGAAAGCTGTCAAGGCGCAGGTTCCCAGACTGCCCCCCCCCCAGAGGTTTGGAGTCTGTAATGGAGCTCGGGAAACCACCCTTTCCCAGGTTACCCAGGTGATCCAGATGTAAGTGCAGACAGCGGTTTATACCCAGAGCTGCTGGTGGTGCGCAGCCGGCTCCCACAACAGAGATGGAATGTCTGTCTATGCACCTTCCACTGTGTAATGAGGCTCGGCAACATGGGCTGGGACAAGGTGCCCTGTAGTCGACCTCTTTGGAGGATAGCAGTGATTACATTTCAGGTGCCATTATCCCTCCCAACTGAAAATATCCTAACCCTCACTAAATTCCCCCAGACTTGCAAGGCCCCACTGACACCAGTTACCCTGTGTTCTATCGCCAGCAGTCAATGACCTTGTACCTTTCGAGGCCCAAACTCCAGCTGCTGCTCAGAGCAAGTCAGGGAAAGTCAACGAGAAGGGACTGGGTGCCAGTTCATGCCTCGCAAAGAGTGGGTTGACTATTGACACAATCATGAAATGTCACCGCCATTCTATCTCACCCTCATCCCCGTGCTGCCAATGCTTCACCAGTCATTACACACAGTCTCCGCTTAGGAAGATCCGACCCTTGCCCAAATGCTCGCAGCTCAGCAACTGTTGATCCCTTAGCCCATCCCCAGCCCCCAGGAAATGAACTCAGAAAAGGGTCACACGCTTTTTTCTCAGTTCTCCCAAACTACAGTGTCTGGTTCTCCTATAAAAGAGCTTCACGCTGAGGGCCGGCCGAGTGGTGCGGCGGTTAAGTGCTGGCTTGGGAAGCCAGCGGCCCCGGTTCGGTCCCACATATGAGGGCCAGTGACACGGCCCTCAAAAAAAGAAAAAAAAAAAAAAGGACATTATCTGTTTTTATTAATACTTAAAATACACATACTTCTTTGATCTAAAGGATCACCTATAAGAATTTATATTACAGATCTACTAGCACACATGTAGAATCATGTATATAAAAGCTTACTAAGTGAAGCACAATTTTAATAGCAAAAATTCAAATTCAACAATCAATAGGGACTAACGAAATAATGGTACACGTATAAATGAAAAACTATATACTGAAAGAATAAAAACGAAATATGTAACCTCTGAAATAGAAAGGAAAAAGGAGGAGGAAATAAGAAAAATCAGATCAATCCAACGTGTGGCAAGAAAGGAGAAAAAAGGCAAAGAAATGGTACAATAAAGTGCATATATATTAAAATTTATCTCTTAAAAGACAGTAACTCCAAGACTACATTTAAACAGAAAATAACAGTTTTATGCTGTTTACAAAAAGCAAAAAGACAAACTTAAAACATAATGACATTTTTTAAAAGTTGAAAGGAGATTAAAAAACGTAACAGGTCAATACTAACAAAAGCCTGATGTAATAATAGAACCAGATAAAAGAAAACATAGATTAAACAAACCAGGTTAGGGGACAAAAATCATTATTAGGTATACAGAGGATCCTTCTTTAATGATAAAAAGAAACAACAAGCGGGCCGGCCGAGTGGCGCGGTGGTTGAGCGCTGGCTTGGGAAGCCAGCGGCCCCGGTTCGGATCTCACATATGAGGGCCAGTGACACTGCCCTCTTAAAAAAAAAAGAAAGAGAAAAAAAACAAACAACATGCCAGAAAGTTATAAAAATCCCAAACCAGAATATGTGGTGCTAACAAAAATAATCTCAAAATATAGTAAGCAATATTGATTTATGAAAAGAAGGAATTGTCATTCCATAATCATTGTAGGAGAATGAATTTAAAGGTGGGGGAAGGGAGATTCCTGTATGAATTTTAAAGAGCAAACCTAAAACATAATAACATGAAATTTTGAAAGGAATAGAAAAATATTCACCACTAACTTAAAGAAACTTCATGTAGAAATATCAGTATCAGAAAAACAGATTTTAAGTCCAGCCTGCAGGAGTTGACAAGCTGATCCTACAATAACTAACGATTTTGAAAAAGAATAAGGAAGGACTCACCATGCCAGAAATCCATCCATGTTATAAAGCTATAATAATTAAAACTATGACAGTAGTGCAGACAGACAAACAGACCCAATAGCAGACCCTGGCATTTACAGGAATCTGATATATGATGGTATGGCATAACCACTAAGAGCAGGGAGAAAGGGCACAGAATAGCTATCCACGCGGGGGAAGCGAGGACTCAGAATTAAATCTCTTAACTCACTCTACACGCAAAAGTAAACTTCAGATAAATTATACAATTAAATATGAAAAGCAAGACTTTCAAATAATAAAAAATATGGAAATACACCTTATAACTTCAAGTTAGGAAACGCTTTCTTAAATGTCTTAAACACATAAATCATAAAATGAATAATTTTGTCCATGTTAAAATTAAAGACAGCATAAACAAAGTTCAACGGTAAGCCAGACCAGAGAAGATATTTACAGTGACAAAAGTTTAACTTTCTGAATACATAAAAGGGCCAAAGATCTTAAAAAAAAAAAAAAAAAAAAAAAAAAAAACGGGCAAAGGCTATAAACTTGGTAACTCACAGATAACTTGCATGATGAACAAATGAAGAGATGCTCATCGTCGCTATACGCTCAGTAGTAAACAAATTAAATTAAATGAGATAGGATCACACATATCCACTGATCCAATATTTGAATGACTGACAATCGTAAATGGAGGGAGTGGGGAACAGGGACAATTATACTGATAAGGAGTAAGATGGTGTACAACTACGTGGCTACTAGTAATATTTAGTAAAGTTGAGAAGCATGTTGTGCTTCTAGGCACATACCTAGAGATAACGTCAAATGTATACACAAAGAAACATACACAAAAATATTTTCTTCAGTACTGACTGTAATACTAAAAAGTCAAGACCATCCTCGATGGTCATCAATAAAAGTGAATTAATTGTGGGATTAGTCAGACAGTATACAGTAAATGGAATACTCTCTACATGTACCAACCACCTCTGCATGTACACTACACGTATCAACATGTTAAATGGGAAAACATAATGCTGAGCAACAAAAGCTAATTGCAAAAGGACGTGTATCATGAAATCAATTATGCTGTTTTAAAACAGAGATTATCCACTGTAAATTGTGATGGGTAGACATGAACCAACAGAACCGGGATTCTTCTTGGCAGGAAATGACATGAGGAAGACTTTCAATGGACAAGGAGATTTTTCTTTACTTAAAAACAAAAGGATTTAAAGTAAGGGATAAGGTTAACAATGGTTCAATTTGGGTACTGGCTACATATCAATATTCTTGGTTACAAACAACCAGATCCACTCTAGCACGTTTAAGCAAAAGGAATGCTCAGTCTCAGGCTCGGAGGTCTCAGGCTCGGAGGTCAGGTTACACAGCCCTGAAAAATGCCATTGCGCCAGAGCCACTGCCTGGGGAAAGCTGAGCACAGCCCTACAGCTCGCACGGCGCCATGCAACCTCAGCCACTGCTACCTCGAAAGCCACGCGTCACTGTTGCCCTCAACACAGTGGATGCCACGTGCCACTTTATCGTCACAGCATCATTTCCAAATGTCACACAGGTATCTAATTGGTGAGCCTCTGACACCTGGCTGAGCCCTAACTGCAAGTTAGGAAATTAACTTCCAGTCTTCTACTTGGTGACATTAAGATCCAGAAAATGAGAAGTCGCCAAACAGTGGATGTTTAAGCAGTGTAAGGTGCCCCAAAGCAGGAAAAACATCCACTCAAATAGGGGTTTCAAGTATTTTCCGTACTTCTTGGTATGCTCAAAATATGCTGTCATTTTTTCAAGAAAAAAATTCAAGGGCTGGCCGAGTGGCGCGTTGGTTAAGAGCTGGTTTTGGGATGCCAGCGGCCTCAGTTCGGATCCCACATATGAGGGCCAGTGACACTGCCCTCTACAGCTAACAGCTCCACCTGGAGCTGGGCTGTGCGAGCCCCGGCGATGGTGTGGGCTGCAGCCCCTGCTGCAGTGGGCTGCCATAGGCTACACTGAGTGGCCCGCAGCCAGCGTGAGTGGCTGGCAGCCAGCGTGAGCTGCCAATAGCCGCAGTGAGCGACCATCCAGAGGCCGGCTACCGATCTGCCTCACCCGGGAAGAGCGCAATGATGATACCAACATGGGTCAGTGAAGCAACGTCCTCCGCAACTAGACTGAAGAACAAAAAGACTGCAACTTGTCTGTTCCCCTTCCCACATTCCCCAACGCTGTTCCCCTCCCCCAATTCCCCAATTAAAAAAAAATCTTAAAAAAAAAAAAAATTCAAAGTTAAGTCCACAAACAACAAAGGGAATAGAAAAGTAGCAGCAGACAATAAATTTCTACCTCTTGTAAAAGATGGAAAGTGACTAATGCGATGGTAGAGGATGCCACCACCTAGGATACGTGTGGAGTCCATCGGAGGACGGAGCCGACCTGCCCAGCTGGGCCTACAGGTCAGAGGCGGCAGGAGACAAAAGAGGGGCTAGAAAGAAAGGGGTGCCCAAATACAGAAGGCCCTGAGTCCAGGTATTTGCCCCCAGGTAAAATATTCCAGCGATCCCTTATAAGTGGAAGACCTGAGGAGAATGAGAGCAGCCCAGTATTGAAAATGACCGCCACCCCTGACACGCGCCTCATTCTGGCATTTAGAAAATCCCCATCATAACAGCCTATTTCATCCTAATCTGAAATAAGCAAAAAATCTGTCACTGCAGTAAAAAAGTAACTCAAGGACTAGGAAATAAATGAAGAAGTGAATATAATTATTTTAGTATCTTCAGAAAGATTCACAAAGATATACTGTATCTGTTGCACATGAACACCCAGAAGAGCTTTCAGAAAGTAAAATATGCTTGACATAAGAGGTTCAATGAAAAAGACTAGACTACAAATGCAAGAAAACTGAGAGAGAAAAACAGAGGACCAATACAAAGGATCCAAAATCCAACTAAACAGTGTTAAACAGAGAAAAGAGAAAGGAGTACATTTTTTAAAAAGGAAATTTCCTAGAGTTCAAGAGAGATGTCAAAATTGAAAGTATCAAGGAGAATCACTGATTAAAGATCTATAGTAGATACACATAATGAAATGTTAGCATTTTATGACACCAAAAATAATAAAATCCTAAGTGTCCATAGTACAAGTGTGTGGGCGGGGTGGGGGCGGGAGGGCAGGATGGGAGGTGGGGAAGACAGGCAGGGCTGCAGAGAACAGGCTATATAAAAAGTAAAAAAAAAACAAAAGGGTATCTGACTTATTAACAACATCAGATGCCAGAAGATAACTGAGCTTCTTTCAAAGTCTTGAGTTATATTTCAATCTAGAATTCTAATCTAGCCAAAAAGTTGATCAAATGTAAGTTGCAAAACAAAGCCATTTTGGACATGCCCAGACTCACCTCTGGAACACTTTCTTAGGATGGAATCTACTATGGACTCCAGCAAATGAGCAAGTTATTGGAGGAGCGGGAAGACATGGACTCGAGGAAAAAGGAGATCTCACCCAGGGGTGAAGACAGAAGATCTTCAGGTGAAACGCGTGCACCACGCCCAGAAAGCAAAGTGCTCAGGCTGGAATGGGAAGAGATCTGGGGGCAAAATATTGTTAATACAAGGCTCGCCCAAGGCATGAGGACAGTGTCTCCCTCAGACACTGGTGTTGGGGCTGTCATTTGGCAAAGACTTTCAGAGGCGGATCAGGTGGCATCTGTCAGTAATCCACCACCAGACATCTATTCCTAAGTGACTTCTCCGTGAGCAGCGCAGCGCATGGAGCACGGGAGGGAAATTAGCAGTGTCCAGGTCCCAGCTTTCCTACTTGCCTGTTCTGTGCTGTTTCCTCATTTACCAAACGGAAACACCTTCTCAACTGGCTGTTGTGAGGGTTAAATAAGAGGTTCCATGTGAAGGGCTCAGCACATGGCCAGTACATAGGAAATATTCAGTTAGCTTAGTAAATACTCAGTTAATTTATCTATCTATCCACAAAACACTTGCCATTTCGCCCAAGGATGTTTACCGCACTACTTTAAAAACAGTGAAAACCAGAAACAGCTAGTATGACCCTATTTATGGTTTTAAAAGATGACAGTTGTATTTGTACATATATGTTTATACATGTAGAAAAGGACTGAAAAGAGAAAACATGCCGAAGTGTTACATCTGGAGAGTAGAAGGGGACAGGGTTGTTTCTGGGTGAAATTTTTATTGTGAAAGTCCTAAGCTATTTTATCCTTTAGAGAAAGAAAAATAAATACCAGTATAAATCTTAGGAAGAAAAAGATACTCTTTGTAAGCACACACAAATATTACATAGAAAACTTTTATTTTCATTTACTATACAAATTTAAATTTTAGGAAGTTACTAGGTAGATGCACTTCCCTCTGTAGGTTTAGTCTGATCTTCAGTTACCTGTAAAAACATGAATAGCTTTATTTTTCTAATATATACTTAGTTTTCCCCTTCACCCACCATTCAAAATCATCCCACAGTCCTTCTCCTATAATGACCTGTCTTTCTCCTCCAAGAGTAATTATTACAGAGAGTTAAGTAAAAAGAGGGGAAAACTAGCAAGAAGTTCCCTATATAAATTATCAAGTAAAGAACAGTAATTCTATTAAAGATATAATCTGAGGCATATATCTAGGCCTCTCAAGTTTGTCATTACATTTTTCATCTATAAAATGAAATCATTAGTATAAGAAAAATAAAAGCAGTGCTACAACCAACTTGTTGGAAAGTATAATTCTATTTTGAACACAGTACATTACAGGGTTAGTACAAACAGATCTCTGTCTGTGCATACTCGTACTCTCTGTCATTCAGATACATCACACAAACAAGGCTAACTTACCCAAACCTGCTCCACCTCCTACAGTAGCTACTGGGTTGTCGGAAAAGTGATGATGTATTTTTTCTATGTTTTTCGTTGCCAAAATGCATCACGACTTTTCCAACAACCCAGTATTTCAGCTGCCCACGCCCGGCATTAGAGAACCCACAGGCCTCTCACCTGCATATTCAATCAACAGTCATACTAGTTCGATCTAAGTGACTCACCGCCATGCCTGAACTTTGGAATGCCATCATCTTCTATCCCCCTAATGTGAGTGCTGGTTTAAGTTGCAGCTATCTTTCAGGCTGCCCCCAGGGAGAGCTTTTAAACCAGAATGGCTGCCCACTAGGGCACTTCCTTTGCTAAAATCTTCAGTTGGCCCCAGTCACCTTCAAGAGGGGAATGAATACACATTCTACATCATGGACAATGAGCTCATGATACTCACTTTACAAGAACCTTCTCTGGACTCATCGCCCATACTACACGTGACTGACTGGACATTCAGATTCATCACACATTCACTGCACTCTCCTCCATGCTTCCATGCAAGCAGCTTCCTCTGAGATAACCCACAACCCACCCCCCAGTAAATTATCTGCTGGCTCACTTTTATTCATCCTTTAAAACCAGATTAAGGGACATCAATTTCTGAGACACCAGATTAAAGGACACCAGCTTGGTTTGGGTCCTGCTCCTCTGTATGTCAGGGCTCCCACGTGGACACCTGAACTATTTGTTTATGTCTCATTATGCCATTAAATTAGCTTCCTTGAGGACAACAAGTAGGCTTTGCTCATTTTTGTACCTACAGCTCCTGACACAAAACTTTGAACAAGTGTGTTGGTTGAATGAATGAACCATATGCTTTACTTCCTTTAGACAGGCAAAATAGACAATAAGTTTCTAAAACAGCTAATTGCTCACTGATTTTTTACTAGATATTCCAAGTTACTGTCTACCAGTTTTCTGCATTTTTCCTTGCTTTAAAGTATTCAATAATTATTCCTTCTTGAGTTTCCCCAAACCATTTCTAATACACTCATTTCTTCTCTAGTTTTCATCTAAAATGATCATTCTGACCAACCAAAGAGACAAAGTTATTCTACCCATTCAAATATACATTCTTTCCATGAAAAAAAAAAGAAAATTACATAAACTTCACATGGCTATTATGGCTAAACAATAGTACCTAAACAATAAGTTCTACTTGTAAATTTATTAATACAGACTAGATTTAAACATCATCATAAAAAATATCAATAAATATTTATTAGATAGCTCCCCCACCCAGTGTGCCAAATGTTGGGTTCAAAATTTGGGGTTACACATACCGGGGGGGCAAAAAAATGTACACATTTTAAGAAATGTTATCTATGTAGTACTTTTCGAAGTTGAATTAATTTATGGTAGCAATGTGTAGTATGACGTTCGCTCAAAAGATGGCATTAATCAAATAAATGCTAACATCATTCATTATATTACAATTTTAATACACTTTTTTCCTTTCTTAAAATGTGTATACATAGTTTTGGCACCCTCTGTATATAACAAACCCTGAATGGGCTAACAAATTGAATGTAATGTTCTAGCAAAAGCAATCAGAAAACAATACGAGGAGGTATATAATCAAGCAGAAACAGTATAAATGGATATCCGGTAACAGATCACTCTGAGACTTGGGCGAGATCCTAGAGGATAAGTAGGATGTGAGCAGGAGAAGGGACACGGGGTCCAGATGAAGAACAGTAATGAAGAAGCAAATAACTTGAAAAGAAGTGTGATGCATGCCGATTAGTGTGTCTGCAAACTTGACCAGAGTGGAAAATTAGGGGATTAGGAAGGGTTCATGTGGCTGGATTACACAGGACAGCTCCTAGGTAAAAAAAGATTACCACTTAGCCTGTGAAAGTGTGAACAGAGATAGTGGTGGTCTTGAAATATAATCATTCAGACTTATGAAATCTAAAGGCTAATGTCACGGAATAAACTACAAAAACACAAGAATTTAAATTTGACTTTCAGGGCATTTGCACATTTAACATGTCAACAGTCAAAGCAGCTTTTAAATACATCTGACGAATCTCAATCCTTTAAATGTTCATTAAGTATACAAAAAAATTACCATCAGACCTAATTATCACCATTACAACTTTTAAGAACTATTACTACTATGTAGTAACATTCTTATATCTCTTCAAGTTCTACAGTATAATTTACATAATATTAACAAACAAAATCAAAAGAGAATTACCAAGTTAGAATTTTTCTCTTGCCAAAATACTACTAGGATCAACAGCCACGAAACTGCTTTAGCTATTGAAACAACCAATTACTTGTCTTCATTCTTTATCTTTCCTTTTTGTTTTTCTGTTGTTGCTCAATTTCAATGAAAATTTATTTATAGAAAGTACTCATTAACTGTCAAAAACACTTACCATTTTCCGAGATCTTTCCAATAGTTTATTCCATATTGTAAAATGTGCCTTGAAAAGAAAAAATTTGCTATGAATTAAATAAGTTAAAAATAAAAGAGGCTGAGTCTTTATATAAGCTTTAAACAAAACAAATACATAAAAAGTTAGAGAGTACTGATGAAGCTAACTAGTTATAAACATGGATTCGAGTAGGGAAAAAGGCACCATATAGAGCAGCTGCTTTGGCATTTAAGGAAAATAGACTTAGGCACAGAATGTGCTGTCCTCCCTGTCTTCCTTAATCATCACAATCATAGAAAGCAGTCCTTATTATCATAAGGAGCAAAAATCTGCCCCACATTCCCGTAGATTATGGTTCTTTCCTTAAATAGCCAATTTCAACCTGCTACAGGTCATTCTTCAAATCATAATCAATCACAGGAGAGGTTCCTTAAGAACCAACTGTGACATCCTCACACTGAAATAAATGGCAGACTGAGAGGATTCTGCCATTTAGTAAATTACCCTAAAGAACAAGTAAAATCTAATGAAGACAACAGTAAAATTTAGAGCCAATTTTCTTAATCCTTAACAATCTTATGTAGAGGATTATCAGAATGAATTAATGAAAACTGTGCAAAGTGCGTAACGACCACATCAATTTTATTCAGTCGAAGGGGATACTGAGGGATATGGGTCGGCCAGTGACTATTTCACACTGAATGAGCTCGTAAAATTTATAACAAAAGGTAAAACTACTAAATACTTACATGCAAACACTTCTAGAGAGAAGACCAGCATGGAATGTTTAAAGGGAAAACCAGCTGTTTGGGCAGAAGGAACAGCTGGTGCAAAACCTTATGGGTGGCTAGAATACAGTGGGTTATGGAGAAGGCAGTGTGAGGTGAAGTGAGAGGTAAGCAGGGGCCAGAGAAGGTAGGACTTTACAAGACAAGGTAAGGGTTAGAATGATTAGGGAAGCCACTGGAAAGTTTGGGGCAGAGGAATTATATGATTTGACTTGAATGAAAAGGTCATTTTGGCTCCTAAGTGGAGAATGCACTAAGGAGAATGAAAACAGGGAAGGCGAGTGAAGAGAGGGACTTGGAGGAGGGAAGCAGAAGTAGATGACATGCTCCTCAATGGATGGGCTCAGGGTGTGTTTTAGAATTAGAAGTTGAGAGGACTTGCTGATGGAAGGGATGGGGGCATGGCGATGAGAGAAACAGAATCAAGGATTACTTCAAACAGCTGGTAAATGATGATGCTGTTTTCTGAATGGAGAAAGCCAGGAAAGAAAGCAGGAATGTAGAGAAAAATCAAACATGTAAAGGACACGTATGCTAATAATTAGAAAATGTTAATGAAAGAGAGGAAAGATTTAAATAAATGCAAAGAGATATGGTGTTTAGAGACTGAAGACTCAATAAAAATGACAATTCCCCCCCAAATTGCTATATAGATTTAATACAATTCCTATCAAAATTCCAGCAAGACTTGCCTATAGAGAAAAGATTACTGTAAAAGTAAATGGAAACACAAAGGACCTAGAACAGTTAAAACAATTTTTATGAAGAATAACATGGGAGGACCGGCCGAGTGGCGCGGTGGTTGAAAGTTGGCTTGGGACACCAGCTCTGAGCAGCTGGGCCCCGGTTTGGATCCCACATGAGGGCCAGTGACGCTGCGCCCCCTACAGCTAAGATGATGAACAACAGCTTGACCTGGAGGTGGGCTGCCATGAGGCAAGGGTGTAGGCTGCAGAGGAGCTGCAATGGACTGCCTTAAAGCTACCATGAGTGGCTGGCAGCCAGCGTGAGCGGCCAGCAGCTGGCGTGAGCTGCCAAGAGCTGCCGTGAGCAGCTGGCCAGTGGCCGGCGACTGATTTGCCTCACCAGGGAAGAGCACAATGATCACAATACAAACATGGGCCAATGAAACGACGTCCTCCACAACTGAAGAACAAAAGGACAGCAACTTGTCTGTTCCCCTCCCCCAACTCCCCCAATTCCCCAATAAAATCTTTAAAAATAATAATAACATGGGAGAAATTATTTTAACTGTAGCTATTTATAGCTATAATTATGAAATCTGTGTGATATTGGCAAAGGGACAGACACAGATCAATAAAACGGAACAGCAAACCCAGAAATAGACCCACACAAATATGTCCAACTGATTTTTACCAAGGCGGCAAAAGCAATGCCACGTAGAAAGGACAGCCTGTTCAGCAGGTGGTGCTGGTGCAATCTGACATCCACAGGCAAGAAAAAATGAACCTCAATCTAAATCTCACATACAAAATTTAATTCAAAATGGACCATAAATTTTAAGTATAAAACTAGAAAACTTTTAGGAAAAAGAACAGGAGAAAATCTTTGTGATCTAGGGCTAGGTAAAGAATTCTTAAAACTGACACCCAAAGTATAATCCACAAAGGAGAAAACCGATAAACCGGACTTCATCAAAATTAAAAATTTCTGATATGCAAAAGCTTGTTCAGAGGCTGAATGGCCAACCTACAGAAAGAGAGAAAATACTTGCAAACTACATATCTAATGAAGGACTGGTATCTAGAATATAGTTTTTTAAATCCTCAAAACTCGAAAAAAAAAGAAAAAAAGCCAATTAGAATATGGGCAAAAAAAACATAAACAGACATTTCACCAAAAATGATACACAACTAACAATGAAACACATGAAAATATGTTTAACACAATTAGCCAATATGGAAATGCAAATTAAAACCACAATGAGAAATCACTCCACACCAATCAAAATGGTAAAAATAAAAATAGAGACAATATCAAATGCTGGCAAGGATTTGAAAAACTGATTACTCACACATTGCTGGTGGGAGTGTAAAATGTTATGGCTACCCTGGAACTCAGTTTGGTAGTTTCTTTAAAACCTGAGTGTGTGCCTACCATTTGATTCAGCAATTGCACTCCTGGACATTTATCCCAGAGCAATGACAAAATATATTTACAAAAACCTATACATAAATGCTCACAGCAGCTTTATTCATAATAGCCAACAAGCCAGACACAATTCAAATATCCTTTAAGGCGTGAATGGTTAACCAAAGTGGGGTACATCCACACCATGGAATACTAACTACTCAGCAATAAACAGGAATGAAACAGTGATATACCAATACACACAACAGCTTGGCTGAATCTCCAGAGAAGCATGCTGAGTGGAAAAAGCCAATCCCACATGATTATATAACATATGATCCCCTTCATGACATTCTTGAAATGACAAAATTACGGAAATGGGGAACAGAGGAGTAACTGCCAGGCTTATGGGACTGGGGGCAGGGGCACAGGAGAGTGGGTGTGGCTACAAAAGGGCAACATGCAGGATCCCTGGGAAGGAATGAACTGCTCTGTGTCTTCACTCCATCAATGTCCACACTCGGGCTGTAACACTGTACTACAGTTTTTCAAGATGTTACCACTGGGGAAAGTGGGAAAGGGTATTGAGACCTCTCTGTATTATTTGAATCTACAATTATCTCAAAATCAAGTTTAATTCAAAAAGGATTAGCAAGGAGGAGAGCAATATAGAAAAATGAGAGGCTCTGGGTCATGAATAGATCATCAAAATTAGGGAGAAGAGCATGCCCAAAGTCAGGCCCAGAGGCATTCCAGAAGGTCTTAGCAATGTTCACTCCAATATTCGTCAATCTACCCTCCTCTACACTAACTTGAAAAATTTTAAATGCTATCTCAATTTGATTTGATTTTTTTCAACTAATGTTCCTTTTATGAATTATCTGCTTACCTCCTGAACAAAACTGTGTTTAAATAATAAACTCGACTTTACAAAATATTAGTGTAACACAATTTAATGAAACTTAAAATGTATGACCTTCAAACTGGTATAAAATCAACACCACAATCACACCCCCTCCCAAACTGGGCCACCTGGAACTTGAAGCTTTACTTACTCGTAAGTGAACAGGTAAAGAGAGGCCCTGGAATCTTCGTATAAGACCTGTCTCGGTGGCTCGAAGGTTGTGAACCGCTGACACTTCATACTGGGAACAAATGCTTGTTCTTGGAATAAGAGGGCCCTCACTCACATCGATGAAGTCTCCAAACCTGATTTGATTTTAAAAATGAACAAATAAAACCTCAAAATCTGATCATTGGCAATATATAGCGGGGGTTAGAAATCCATTCATTCTCTTTGCTGCTATGTCCCTAACCAAAAACATTCTATGTGGCTCAAATCAGTCTCTAAAAGCCCTTGACATACAATCTCAAATGAAGAGGCTAAAACTTTGAAAATTAAACTTAAGTGAACCTTTTTCTTAATTAGCATGATATAACTTTAAAGATTTTTAAGATCACCGAACACAACATGCTATGGAGTGGATCCAATGTCTAAAATTGATAACTTCTAATCTCACAAGAACTCATTGCAACAGAGTTTAGAATTCAATATGTAGGACAGATTGTGTCCAGAAAGAAAGAGCAGCTTTCTGGAGGGAAAAAGTTAAGTCCAAATCAAGAAAACATGAGGCTGAGTAAACAGTCACAGACCATGAGGTCGATTTTGGGTAACGCATTTTCTTACCTTTCTCATCCTGTGTCAGGAAGCACCTTCTGGTCTAACTTTACTTATAAGTAATATAAGTAGTAACTAATTAGTCAGAATTCATATTTCTGTATACACATGAATTCTCATGTGCAATTCACAATGACTATTTTGCTCAATTTCAAAATTATCTCTAAAAACTTACATTTTTAAACAATGGTTTTCAACTCTTGAAATGTAGAAATATAAATAACAATAAAATGAGGAAGAGAAACCACAACTGTTCCTAAAGACAATTTAAAGCTTCCAGTTATCACCATATCAAAACAATGAGCAAAGCAATTGGAAAAACGTAGTAAGAATAACAAAACAGATACAAATTCATCCTTTGCAGTTGTACACTACATTCTGGCAACAATAAAGTTAAACTTTACTATAAATTAGCATAGCAGTCATTTTTTTTATTTTTACTTACCTGTGTAACGTGACTATTCTCTCAGGGTTCTGAGATGCCTTCTCTTCTATGAAATCTATTTTATACCTAAGAAACAGCAAAGAAAAAAATTTTAATTATAAATATACAAAAAGGTGTTTTAAGAAACGTCCCTTTCCCGTGCTCGTCAGCCACAGTTTTTGAAAGAATGATTTACACTTGAAGCCTCCTTTCCTCATGCCCGATTCACACCCCAGCTCCTTCAATCTGGACACACAGCCTCATGACTCCGACACACGGCTGTCACCAAAGCCACAGGACCCTCCTTGGTGCCCACCTAATAGATACTTTTGGGTCCTCATTTTCTTTTTTTTCCCCAAAGATTTTTTTGGGGAATTGGGTGAGGGGAACAGTGTTAGGGAACCACGGAAGGAGAACAGACAAGTTGCTGTCCTTTTGTTCTTCAGTTTAGCTGTGGAGGACAGTGCTTCACTGGCCCATGTTGGTATTATCATTGCGCTCTTCCCGGATGAGGCAGATCGGTTGCCAGCCTCTGAACGGCCGCTCACAGCAGTTCTTGGCCGCTCATACTGGCTGCCAGCGCTCACGCTGGCTGCCGGCCACTCACTGTAGCCTATGGCAGCCCACTGCAGCAGGGACTGCAGCCTGCACCATCGGTGGGGACTCACAGCAGCCCAGCTCCAGGTGGAGCTGTTGTTCACCCTCTTAGCTGTAGAGGGCAGTGTCACTGGCCCCTCATCTGTGGGATCCGAACCAGGACCCTGCTGCTCAGAGCCGATGTCCCAAGCCAGCTCTTAACCAACACACCACTTGGCCAGCCCTTGGTCATTTTCTTAACACCACTGCTCAACTCCACTTCTCAAAATGCTTATTTTAACTCTCTGGCCACTCTTCTCTTTCTCCACCTTTTCATGGTTGTTATAGACCCCTTTTCACTCTTAAAGCATCCTTGCTGGGCTAGCTCCTTGATTGCACAGCTTTAATCACCACTTATGCATTTATATACTCCCCTTCTCTGCTTCTAACCCACATACCTCTTCTGAGCCCCAAATCGTATATCCAAGACCACTAGGGTGTTCCCCAAGCACTTTAAACTCCCAATTCTCACAACTGAACCAAAAATTATCCTCTTTTCCCCCACCAAACTTGTTCTTATTCCTAGCTTTGAAAAAGACAGCTCAGTTCTTATTTTCCTAGCTCAGTCAAAGACACTGCCAACCACCCACGTGTCCAAGTGAAAAATTTGGGAGATTTCCTTGACTCCCCCTTCTCCCAACACACCCCATTTCATTACCAAGTCTTATCAGTTCTGCCTAAACGTCTCTCAAATGTACCCATTTTGTCAGTATAGCTAATAACAGAGATGGAACAGCACAGCTCAGGTTCCAATCATGACTTTACCACTTACGATTAAGAGCCCTGTCTATTCACCTCAGAGTGCTACACAAACTGTTTGTGTATGTGTGTGTGTGTGTGTGTGTGTGTGAGAGAGAGAGAGAGAGAGAGAGAGAGAGAGAGAGAGAGAGAGAGAGAGAGAGAGAGAGAGAAGGCTGGGAAGCATTGGTTTATGTGGAAACATCCACTTACGCCAGGAGAGAGAGACAGAGAGACAGAGAGAGACAGAAACAGACAGAGAGAGAGAGAGACAGAGACACAGAGACAGAGACAAGGCTGGGAAGCATTGGTTTATGTGGAAACGTCCACTTACGCCAGACCTTCTGCCACAGCCTCCCAAGCATTACTGAAGGAGATAATTCCCTGAATACTTGCATGTCCTGACCTTTCTCTAAGAGATGTTCCTGTCTCCGAGCAAAAGCCAAGGTCCATCACTGATCCACCATCATCCATCCAAGACTCTTCTGTCCCCTTAAACTGACCCCCAAACCATCCACTCCCTCCCTGCACACATTTTACTAAGTTACCAAAGTCCTACAAGCCTCTCCAAAGTTGAGTGTGGGAAAAGGAAATCTCATGTAACGAAAGCCTGGAACACTGTCCAATGTGGTAGCTGGGAGCACTTAAATGTAATTAGTCTGAGTTGAAATGTGCCTTAAGTGTAAAATACACACCAGATTCTGAAGACTCAGAACAAAGAAGAGAACATAAAATATCATTACTTGATAACAAGTTGAAATGATAACATTTTACATATATGAAATAAAATATATTATTAAAATTAACTTCACCTTTTTTTGGGCTTTTCTTTCAATACAGCCTCTAGAAAATTTAAACACGCTCACATTGCATTTCTATTGGACAGCATGGCCCTAGAATTTTAGCATGGGAGGTGACTTGATATGTTCTGATAATCCTTTATATCCAAATACAACTACAGAAGCAAACCATCATTCTTATGGAATCAATGATGGTCTGGTCCTACAGCACTATTTATACTCTAGTTAGGTTAAAACAGTATATTCCTACTGGTTTCTAAATACACTGGTTCCAGGATATGATAAAAAATACTTTGAGGTCCAGCCGAGTGGCGCGTTGGTTAAGAGCTTGCTTGGGATGCCAGCTCTGAACAGCAGGCCCCCGGTTCGGATACCCTATATGAGGACCAGTGACAGTGCCCTCTACAGCTAAGATGGTGAACAACAGCTCCACCTGGAGCTGGGCTGCTGTGAGTCACTGGCAATGGCACAGCTGCAGCCCCTGCTGCAGTGGGCTGCCATAGGCTACACTGAGTGGCCGGCAGACAGCGTTGAGCAGCCAAGAACTGCTGTGAGCGGCCATCCAGAGGCCAGAGACCAATCTGCCTCACCCGGGAAGAGCACAATGATTATACCAACATGGGCCAGTGAAGCAAAGACCTCCACAACTAGACTGAAGAACAAACAGAAGGACAGCAGCTTGTCTGTTCCCCTTCCGCAGTTCTTCAACACTGTTCCTCTCCCCCAAGTCTCCAATAAAATCTTTAAAAAAAAAAAAAAAAACACTTCAAGGAAAAGGGGAACACAGGCCAATACATTTGGAAAATATTGCTTTCTATAGCTACTTTGGGAGGCTTTAGAGCACATGAGTGAATTTTTTTACGCTACCGTTCTCAAATTCAGTCGAACACAATACATATTTTCAGCAAAACAATTATTACCTATGGGAGAATATTCTGAGGTATATCACTTTGAAAAATGCCAAGCTAGAATATAGCTCAAGGAGGCTTTCACAAACTAACCTAAGAATATATCTCTTATAAACTGTCCCCACGAGAATGTGTGCCTCAATTACTAAATACCTACAGAAATGTTAATCTTAACCTTTAACAATTTGCAGGTGCATATTTTGGCCTCAGAATCTAGTACCTATGTTATTTTTTTGGAATGTAGATTCCCTTTCTATTAGTTCTAATTTCAATGAGATTAATATTAAAATTTAGTTTATGTTCTTACAACTAGTAGAAGAAGGTGAACTGGAAGTTTTCTAAGTGAAAAAGGGAACTGAGAAGCCAGGCAGGATTTAAAATGTTGACAAAGAAAATCCATCGAATGGATAATTCCTGTGCAGAAGACTAAGAGCTGGCTGTGGAAATGTCTTACTCCAGCTGTCAGCTCCCTCCCAATGGCTGGCATTCTCTATCTCACCCTTTCTTTTTGTTTCCTTTTTTTTTTTTGCTGAGCCATTGGCAGCTCACCGGCAACTCAGCTCGGGCTGGCATCGAACCGCCGTTGCTCAGAGCTCAGCTCGCACTCTTGAGCGAGCTCTTAACCCACTGAGCCACTCGGCCGGCCCTTACCCTTTCTTTTACAGAGTGGAAGGAGGGAAGGGAAAGGCTGCCAAATGGACTAAATAATAATTACTTAACATGTTATCACTTCCCAATGGAAGGAAAAAGGGAAAACACACTGCTATGCTGATGTAAAGAGAAGGACTGGCCAAAGGAACAAAGAAATAAAAACGAAGTGGGAAAATCATCAAAGTGTGTGGGGGGGGGGGGGCGGGGACTTTCCTCAGTGAAATACATAATGAAATGAACAAAAGTAAATAGGCTGCTGCAGAAAAAGAGATCTCAGAGCTAAAAATAAAACAGCGTCCTACAAACATCAAATATAAAAATTTTTGAGAGCTGAATTTTCTTCATCACATATAACTTTGGGAGACTTAATCTTATTTTAAAGGAAGTCAGCACTTACTTGTTGTGTTGAAATATTTCTAATGCCACTTTTGCATCAACTTCCAGAGTTTCAAATGGAAGATCTTTATAAATTAAAGCACAGGCATCTTTTGTGAAGGAACGTAGGTTCTCCTTAAAAGTGAAAGAATTAACCTTTAGTAACAATTTACTTAAAAGCATTTCTAGAGCCGGCCGAGTGGCACGGTGGTTAAGAGCTGGCTTGAGACGCCAGCGGCCAGGGTTCGGGTCCCACATGAGGACCAGTAACACTGCCCTCAAAAAAAAAAAAGCATTTCTACATAAGACAGATAAGATAAACTGTATACAAATATTCTAAATCTAACTAAAACAAAAAGTAAATCAAATATGTTAGAAAATAAAGTTATTAGTTTACAACAATTAAATATTTGGACCCTAACATGTTGGGTTAGAAATTTTTCCAACTCCATAAAACTTGCAATTTACTTGCAATTATCAGCCTGTATTAATAATTATTAAAGACAATCTTACAAAGAAATTTTAATAAACATTTCATTCAAATCATACAACCATATAAATGCATGGGGAAAAAGTTATTGTTTATATGATTCAGAAAGTTTCACTAGCAAATATGTTACCATTAGCCCTGTCCAAAATATAACGTATTTCCAATATAAATTTCTGTTCAATGAAAATGTCAATTTTACACAACTAAAAAACGCTTAATACACATTACCAATGCTTTTTAATAAAAACTATAATTGAGTTTTCATACTATAAATCATTACTGATACAAGAAAAAATCGATCACTATTGTGCAAATAATCCTTTGTTTTTAAAATTAAAGTTTATTGGGGTGACAATTACAGACAATGGTGTAGTGGTTACCATAGGGTAAGGGGAGAGGGAGGTGGTAGATGAGGCTAAAGAGGATCAAATATAGGGTGATGGAAAGAGAACTAACTGGCTGGTGAACACTCAATGTGATATATAGATGATGTATTATAGAAATGTACATCTCAAATCTATGTAACTTTGCTAACCATTGCCACCACAAATAATTCTTGTAATAAAATTCTTTGCATAAACTTCCTGTTAGACTTCTTTTACCATAAAATGACTCCTCTCCATTCTTGAAGGGAAAATATACTGTATAATAAATCCACATTCATGGTTAATATAGCTGTTACCTGAACGTAACTCTCCCCTACTTTCTCTAAGCTGTGCACCCAACCCTATGGAGCTTGCAGTTAGCTAGTACATTTCTTTTTTTTTTTTTTTTTTTTGAAGTTTAATCTTTAAAAGAAAGGAAAAGGAGGCAGCATGTTTCACAGGTAATCAGAGTTGAATCTTGATCGCGTGAGTTTTGACTTAACTCCTCCAATAAAGAATCTCTTCTTAAATTTGGGAGCAAACTTGGAAAGAAATTACACTGACAAAAATTCAGAGATTATGAAGAAACAGTTCGAATTCCTTCCTGGGCCTTCCTTCCCATCGCTCTCTTCACCTCTTCCCTCTCTCCCCTTCTTTCTTCTATCCTGTTTCCCTCATCTCTCCCGGTTGATATTAAGTAATATGGGTAGGATTATAAAATAACTTTCAAAGCTAGAATTTAACCTTGGATCTGCCCCAACTCCAAAACTCTTGCTTTTTAGAAACTAGTTTTTCAATAAATCTAACGTACCACCAAGGAAAAAACACTATCAGCTATTATACAATAATAAGATGCCAACTGTTGTAAGACACATTTGTTTCCAGAGATATTAAAATGTGAAAAAAATATACACAATGGAATTGATAAAATGGTATGCTATACCATCTCCCCTTTTTTGATCTCTAGACTTCCAATCGGTAGGACACACAGTTCTGCTCCATTAAGAATCAGCCATTCACATATTCTCCCCAATCATAACTCAGTCTCTAGGCTGACATGTGAAAGTCACCAGCACCCCTACCTGCAGAGCACCTGATCTAGACGGCTCTTGTTAGGCTGGCCCTGTTGCTACCCAGGCCCAGACTAACAAGGAGCACCCTCATTACAGGGCAGCCCATTCATGGGAAGGCTAGTGTGTTGCTATTTAGTTTGCTGCTAATTGGGTTAGCTCTGTCAAAGACTGAGTCTTTAATTCATCCCTGCTCTCAGTGTGGCCCTTGCTCAGAGGGGATCTCACAGTATGTAACAGGCTAATGAATTCAGGACAAATTCTCACACTGTGCTCTGGGGGTCCAAGTTTAAGGCTCCAGGCCCACCCCCACCACATCAACCAAGTAGTTCAGCTTCTGTATTTTATATTCTAAGCATCTTGAAAACCACTATCTTAAAAAACATAAGGAACAGTACAAGGAAGAAAGCATTTCAAGAAAAGGTCAAGCAGGACATAAAGCTTCCATACAATTGACCATGCTGTTGAGAGTACCTTCACTCATATGTTTCTGTCTTACCTACACTGAAAAAGCAACAAGATACAGAAAGAAAGAAAGACAGGAAGGTAGATTCATTTTTTTAAATAACCTTAACATGCAGTATCATTCAACAATACTAACATAGGAATCATTCTAACAAAGAAAAGTAGTCTCTAAAATTAATACTTCAAAGAGTATAGTACTTACTTTTGTTGGCATCCACTCATCAAGTCTCTTATCCAAAACTACATCATAACAGAAGGCTCCAGCGATTACTGTAAATCGAATCAATATAAAAGGCAAGTCAAATCTTTTAGGATAGGAAGTTACCAATTTGCAACAACTGAATATTTAGACCATAAATGAAGGCTTAGCAATCTCCCCCAACTCTACAAATTATAACACTGTGACTATTATCCCAGCTACTTGCCAGACAACGTAATTAAATGAACTTCACATTCAAGAGAAACAGTCTCCTCTAATTCTGTTATATTCATTATTGATCTCCAATAATAGGATGAACTTTGTTACCCATAACAAACAGAATATATGTATGATGGTAATTCATATTAGATAAAATTAGAAATTAACTCTATTATAACATCAAGAATAGGTCCCAAAACATTCTAAGATTACAAAAAGTATATTTATATTTATATTATTTATATTTATATTTATACATTACCAGGAACTTCTGGAGCTCTGACCAAACTGACCATATATTCATCTTTGAATGCCCTCTCTATCACACAGCCCATCATCATGGCACAAGCACGCCAATAAGCCTAGAAAAATATAATTGACATAAACATACACACTAAGATTCAATGAAGATTATTCAACATTAAAATTTATGTTAACTTTTGACTTAAGAAATATTTCTCAAATATCTGTCCACCTTAGCATGTAGCAATAGTTACCATCAGGCCATGACAATATCTATACCAAGCAAAACCCACGAAAGAATGAAATACCAACTTTGTATTGTTAACAATGTTTCTGTGCAAGGTAACAACCAACAAATAGTTTTACTCTCTGGTAGTAACTTTATTTTTAACCCAGGTTAAAGTTAACTTCCTGGGCTGGCTGAGTGGCGCAGTGGTTAAGAGCTGGCTTGGGAAGCCAGCAGCCCCGGTTCGGTCCCACATATGAGGGCCAGTGACACTGACCTCAAAAAAAAAAAAAAAAAAAGTTAACTTCTTAACAAACTTGTGCTAAAGTAAAATAAGTATATTAATATGTACCTGTTTATACTATATATAAGTATAGAGGGAAAACTCAACTTTCAAGAATCATTTATGACTCCTCTACGTAGCATCACATACATCAGTGAATCACATATACAGCAAAGCACCTCACAAGTAACCAGGCTTTCATTTTATTAGCACATTTTGATCCATGCCTGATATGGGTATCCATGTAAGACCTTATCAGAGTTATAAACAGAAACATGAGTCCTGCACATACCTGCCCGTCTTATGCCCCATACTGGCACTGCTATAACTGGGCACTTGACTTTCAAAAGCTCTTCTCCACATCTGAGGACTACAAGAGTGAGCTCACCTGGTTGTGTGTGGCAGACTGCTCCAGACTGTATGCTATACAACCACATGACATACACTAAAAATAAGTACAAGCCCAGGCCTTGAAGGCAAGCCGCAAAATGCACTTCTTCACACATCCTACGTCAACGTTTTTCATGTCTGTTGAACTTCAGAAGTCAGAACACCTAGGTTCAAATCTAGGCTCCACCACTTCCTAAACTGGTAGCCTTGGTCAAGCTACTGAACATCAGTATATATATCTGGAAAATGGGGATAATAGTGCCAATTTTATGGGATTTTTACGACAAATGAGTTAACACCTATAAATTACCTAAGACAGTGCCTGATACATAATAACTACTCAATAATATTATTGCTATCATGTCTATCATTTTCTTGTTTAAGTACTTCGTTTCAACAAATATTATTAAATACCACTATATGTAGTATAAGGACTGGGTCATAAAGGAACATGATCCCTGTCTTCACAGAGCCAAATTAAATTTAAAATATTAAAAACTAAATTTAAATCTCATATTGTATCTATATAGAATTTAAATTAAAATAGTGTATCTCAAGACACTGGCCAAGTATTGTAAGGCCCTAGAGAAAAAAGGGATGAATTCTGACAAGAAGAAACTAAGAACCTTCCACAGAGCAGATGGCATTTTAATTGAACTATAAAAGATAAGCAGGATTTTAACAGAGAGAAAGAACACGCTCAGAGTTGAAGGAAGAGCATTAACAAAAGCAAATAGGATAACACAGGACAAACCATTAGTGCCCACGTCCTCTAGGGTGGCCAGAGCAAAGAGGAAGCGGAAAGATACAACGGAAGGTAACCTCACAGGCAGGCTGGCTTCAGATCACACAGGGCCTAGAAAGTTACAGGAACCATTATCCTCTAGGCAAGCTTTTTAGGGGGAAGGGTGTCACTTAATAAAACTCTTACAGGACTATTCAGGAAGACTGTAGTGTTAAAAAAGGGGGAAGGGCAGAGAGTTAAAAAAAAAAAAAATTCCGAAAAGAATTCAGAGACAATGGCCAAAGCCTGAATTCCAGCAGCAGCAGTAACAGTGAGAATGAAATCACCGCAACATAGAAGTGATCACTAAGTATCACTTGAACAAAGATAAAAACATAAAAGGCATGCCATATCGTTTTCTAGACCAAAATACATTGAGCCACTGGTATTTTCTGAACTATGCAAATGCCCAATCTAACAAGGAAAATACAACCTAGTACAGTACAACACTTGATCTTGGCTATATTTGCACATTTCATACCCCACACAGAAAATAGATTTTAATAAAAAGGAGAAGGAGAAGAAATAACTGGGGATGGGGCAGAATATGGAGACAAATACCTTATTAACCTCCCCTGGATCACGATCCTTGAAAGTGAGAAATTTAATTTCACAGGACTTGGTCAAAGGTTTGTACATGTCCCACGGCTGTCCGTCCACAAGGGCCAGAATGGACTTCCTGCAGTACCACTCACTTAAATCTAGAATTTAAAATGGATTGAAGGTCAAACTCGAACAACACTCAAAGTGAAAAGCTACCCGCTTAAGTGCTACATTAAGAAATAAAACACTTGGGGGCCGGCCGAGTGGCTCAGTTGGTTAAGAGCTCGCTCAAGAGTGCGAGCTGAGCTCTGAGCAACAACAGTTCGATGCCCAGCCAGAGCTGAGCTGCCAAAAGGTGGCAGGATGGCTCAGCTTAAAAAAAAAAAAAAAACCACTAGAAAGGCAAGATTCTGCAAGCTGTCTTTTTTTTGGAGAAAAAAGTTTTGTATATTACCTCTGCAACCAATAAAAAACGAATACCAAACACACCCAATGCATCGTGGTTATTAACAAAATTGCCCAGAACATTTACAAAACTCATTAGGGCTATTACTAACTTGTCAATTATTAATTAATACAACAATTTCCAAGAGCTACACTTAAATATTCAGAGAGCAGAATCATGGGTATATTTGGCTATATGCACACACAACTTAGAAGAAAAAGGGAAGTATATAGCTATACTTCCACAGTAAATCTGTTCTAGGTGGGCTTGGGGTCTTGCTCCCAAACTATCTCTTACTTGCCTAATTAGATGGTTTTCGGGTACACAGCTACTCACAAAAGTCGTCAAACTACAGGGTCTAAATTATCAGACACTACATCAGTTCTATAAAGAGAGGGTCATATCTATTCTTGCTCACTCATCAGTACATCCAAAGTCTAGCACCAGGCCTGAAATATACGAGGTACTCAATACAAGTTTACTGAATAGCAAGCAAATCTCAGGGCAGGGGTGTCCTGCTGAGGGCGATACACAGGCTTCACTCATCTCTCCGTGTGATGTGAATAAAGCTTGTTAAGGGCCTGAGCTTTCTCTTATCTTCCTTTGTAATCCTAACACCTATCATACGGCAGAGGGTCAATAAATGCCCCAAAATAAAAATAAACAAACAATTATCATAAATACTAATTCAAATACCAGCAAAAATGAATATTGAGAGTATACACTTTATAGGCCAACTTACGCTAGTAACTAAAGTTGTTACTTATATGGAATCATTACTGAGTTTTCCAAAAGTGTGAACAATGCAACTAGTCATATATATAAGTGAGCACGTGGGCGTATATCTATTTGGAGGAGGGGGTGCTTTACAATTTAAATATTACCCGTTTTATCAAAGCCACTATACAAGCATTTTGATCAAAAATAAACAACAAAAATACAGAGGCCCTGTTCCCTTCATTTCCATGCTATGTCACACACTGTATACAGTATCTTCCTTAAGATATGAATACATTTTTACTCCAATCATTTCACCCCATACACATTTCCACTTTCACATTTACCATACACATGTAAATGGAAACAAAAACACAACACAAAGAGGCATGTGGGAAGCAGATCAACGATTTAAGTTAGGTGGTTAAAAACTAGAAAGCAGAAGACCAACACAGCTGGTCATCTGAGGCCAGGTGGTCCATTTACCCCAAAAATCCTGTAATGAGATCCTCATGGTGACTGCTCCCATTACACCCGAGGGCTAAAAGGGACAAGCTACTAGTAATAACGCCTTCGGTCTGCCTTCTTTACCAGAAACGATTACAGAACCCCATATTTATCCAGATTCCATCGATTACCAGCACCCCCTGTGCATTACAGTACCAACCTTGCAACACCCATAGTACCCTCAACAGCTAAAGCGACAGCGCACAGACAATAAGATGCCAGATTAAAGGAGAACTCCTGGGACACTGAGACAGCAATTCCAGCATCGTGTCTCCTCGGCACCAGTTCTCCCAAGGAGCCAAACCTGCATCCTGACTCGTTACTTACGCATGGCACAACTGTAAGGCGTTGAAATGTTTTTATTCATCACAAACATAGTGCCGGGGTCAGTGTTCCCAACGTGTTTGACTTCAATCTTCTCAGTCCGGGGAGTTAGCGATAACTGCCTGCTCTTCTCTGTGTTAAAGAGGTCATTCTGCATTTCTATCAGTTCCGTTGGTGACAGCTGAGACGCTGGCGCTGTTGCTGTAAATCCTGTATAAAAATTACAATAAGAACGCTGGGGGGGGGGGGGACTGCCTCACGGGGCCGATCCCCCCGGGTTCTTCTATTCCCGCAACACCATCCTCCTACAACAATAGGGTGCAAGAGAAGTTTACACGCCGTGCGTCCAAATGCGTCAGGGGTCACGTGAAACCACTTTCTAGGGCCAACTGAGTGGCTCAGTGGGTTAAGAGCTCACTCAAGAGTGCGCGAGCTCTGAGCAACAGGGTCACCAGTTCGATTCCCGGCCCGAGCTGAGCTGCCACTAAGCTGCCAACAAGTGGCAGGAGGGCTCAGCTAAAAAACAATAGTGTTCCAATCTGTGCTTTTTACAGAATCAGGGGCAAAAAGGACCCAGGATATGGAGTCAGACCTGGACGAGGCTTTGGGAAGGCGAGCACAGCTGTCGCTTTGACACGGTCTTGGGGACAACAAAGCTCTAGGCGACTGGCGCTGCGCCCCACGCCAAAATTAGCAAATTAGCCATAGCGAGGGCGAGACAGGCTCAGCTTATCTAACGAGCTTGGCCAAGCCCGAGGAGCTGATAAGGCCAAGTACGCGCATCCCGTGGGGAAAAGAAGGGCACATGCGCACGGGGACAGGGCTCCTTCCCAAAGGCGCCCCAAGCTCTGCCAGCGGCCCCAGCCCTCCGCCCGCGGGACCGCCCCGCCCCCGCCTCCGGCCCGGTCTGGCCAGACGCCAGCCCCTGGGCCTCGCTCCCCGTCCCCGCGGCCGCTGACACTCACTCCAGCCAGCCCCGCCGCCGGGGGCGGCCCGCCAGAGCCGCAGCCCCCAGACTCCCGCGGCCATGGCCTCGCTCGCAGCCGTAGGAAGCGCCGCGCTCAGGTCCCACTTGGTCCTCCGGCCCCCCCGGAAACGCTGAGCGCGCATCCTGGGTTCCGGGGGACGTTCCGTTCCGGGGCCGGAGCTCAGCGGGCTGCGCGCCGCCAGGAGGGGGCGCGTTTCCGCCTCCCTGAGGACTAGCGGCCGGAGGCGGAGCGCTTTGCAGGGGCGCCCAGGGGAACGGACACGTGCTGGACCCCGGGGCGGCGGGTCCTCCACTTCGTAGCCCTCGGCAAGGGAACAAACGTCTCCTTTGGACCCGCAGCGTTTTACACGCGTCGCCACCCTCCTCTGTCCGCGTGTTCGAATCCAGCCAGCTGAGCGAAGACTAATTTGCATCCTGCAAAGAATACGTACGGGGAGAAACATTCGGGAAAGACCAATTCGATTGGCTCTGGCTTTTGTGGCCGCGCCCAACACATCTTCCAGCTCGTGGCTTAACTCAGTTTTGCAAGGATGAGTTTTTAGGTCGCCTGGAGCGGGTCTGCGCCTGGGTCCTCTATTTAGCTCTCGTGTTCACTGATATATCCAAAAATCCTGGAACGGAGTGTGACACACTCACTAGATGTTTGTTGAATGAATGAATGTCCTTGCAAAAAGTTGCAGAGCGCTGTCTAATTCTTTTGTCATGCCAGGATGTTACTGCTGTGGAAGCAAGCAGTCCACAGGTGAAGTGTGGAACTGCTTTTATTCAAAGTTGTTTCATGCTGTGACTTAAAGACACGTGAGTTTACAAATTCAGCCCATGGCCTTTCCGCCCCTGCTCTTTGATTTGCAATGGGAATGCACCACCATCAGGGGGCAATACTAGCTAAAGATCAAATGCTGGGCTAAGAGAGAATTGAAAGAAGGTGGTCCCAAGGTACAAACTTCCAGTTATAAGGTACATGCTAGAGATGTAATGTATAACATGAAGACTATCATTAACAATGCTGTATTCTGTATTTGAAAGTTGCTAAGAGAGTAAATCCTAAACGTTCTCATCACAAGGAAGAAAAACATGTATAACTCTGTGAGGTGATGGATGTTAGCTGAACTTATTGTAGTAATCATGTTGCGGCATGTACCTCAAGTCATTATGCTGTACACCTTAAACCTAAACAGTGTTGTATTTCAATTTTAAAGCTGGAATTAAAAAAAAAAAAAACACACCTATGCCCAAATGGATCTGCTGCCTTCGCCTGAATTTTATGTTCACAACACCTGGGCAGGGAAGGTGTCATTATCTGCACTTTTTTTTTTTCTTTGAGGGCAATGTCACTGGCCCTCATGTGTGGGACCTGAACTAGGGCCGCTGGCTTCCCAAGCCATCACTTAAGCACTGTGCCACTCGGCCAGCCCCGTTATTTGCACTTTTAAAATGAGAGATGTAAGTGGCTAATTGGATTTATACCTAGCCTACATTTTACTAGGCCACCTCTCATTTAATATCCTACTTCAAACCAGGAAATATACATACATACACATAGATGTGTGATGTGTATGTATGGTGTGTATCTTTTGCTTCCTCCTTAAATGTGCATAGTTATTTCCTTGAAAGCTGTTTCAACAGTTTTTTAGAGTCTATCCTCATTTAACCTCATCTAGTGGCCTTCAGAACATTTTGAGCAATATTTAAACAAAGTCTCAGAACATAAATTTAAGCAAATTTAATCATAAATCACATTAGGGGCAGTAATTGGAAGTCACAAAAATGAACTTGAAAGGACGTTAATACTAATGTTCAACAAACATTAAACATATGCCATTCATGCTGAATGTATGCCTATCAATCATATTTATTAATTCTCACAACCTACAATAGGCATAATAATCTCCTTTTTCCAGGAGAGGAAATTCAGATTTGGAGGGCTTCAGAGACCTACCCAAGATAAAACTTTACCAGGAGTTCCCCCAAGTATTGGGTTTTCGGAACAGTCACGACGTATTTTTTCTGTTTTTCATTGCAAAAATGTGTCATGACTTTTCCAACACCCCAATATTTCTTTACTCTAAACCCCCTTTCTTGCTTCCTTCCTTATCAACCTTCTCCTCAAATTTTAATCTCACTCTTCTTAAATGTCTTTCTCAAATAAAAGTAGTCAGGTCAATGGTAGTAAATAAGATCTTATTGTGCCAGAAAGCAAGAAAATACTCAAAGACAGACAGAAACATATTAAAAACACACAGGATCCATCTTAAAAGAGGCTTCCCATTGTACAAATTCAGAACAGTTTAAATAACAAACAATAATGATGAAGGATTATAACATGTGTTAAAAATCCATAAGTCCACGGTGATACTCAAAGATAAATGGGAGTGGAGGTTGATGAGGAAGTTTCCTTTATCATAGAATAACAGATAATACATAGTAGGAATAATAGAATGGGGACAATCACTATTCTGCAACTACTGATGCAATAACCAATTCAAGAAGGGATCATCTATGGATGCCAAAACCAATGGGGGAAGTTTGTTGGAAATCAAGACCTCCTTCACCCCACAGATTATTGAGGAAACTCATAGGGATAACGAAAATTGCAAAGGAGAAATATGATGGATAACAAAGTGATCAAATTTATTATCATCCAAAATGGGACAATCTGACATTATTTGGCCTCCTGGTTGTGATATAAACAACCTCACCTATATAGTATTTGTACCATAAATGTTTAACCTAAGTCTAAAAAATTATGAGGAAGAGGTATCAAATACATCCAGGAAATGACACATTCTACAAAAACAACTGGCCTGAGCTCTTCAAAAATATCAGATTCATGAAAGATGGACCAAAAAAGGTCAGTGAGCTGTTCTAAATTAGGAGACTAAAGAGACATACAACAGATAGCTGTATATGATCTTTGCTTGGCTCTTGGGTCAGAAAGAAAAAAATTACAAAGTATATCATTGTGACAGAAATTTGAATATGAACTGTATACTAATATTATTGTATCAGTGTTATATTTATTCAACATGATAGTATTGTGGTCATATAGGGGTCCAGTATCATTATGCCTATAACTAACTCTCAACTGGTTCAACAAAACTAGGGGCTCTGTGTGGAAAGACAGAGCAAGAGAAATTAAGCTAATGTAGCAAAATGTTAACAATTGATGAAGCTAAGTGAGATATCCTTTGTATTACTCTTCCACCTTTATTCTGAAATTTTTCAAAATAAAAAGTTGACAGAATAACCACAGTAGTTTTCAACCACAAAAGTTTGCATAGCTCTTACTGCATGTCAGTGGCAGCAGCTCCAGGCCAGCTGCGGCTCCCAGTTTTATTCCAGACTCCAAGTTGTGGAAGCAGCCTTTCCTTGGGACTTGTGCTTCTGTGGCAGAGGGAAGGGAGAGCAAGGACTACCCTGTGATTGGATCTTTACAGCTTCTGCTCAGACTCACCTAATGCTCAATCCCACTGTCTCTTGTCCCCAGCCATGCCTATTGGCAGTGGGCAGGGGGTGTAAGCCCTCTGCAGGGAACCAGAGACTGAGGTTATAGAATCCTCCTTTAGGGAGGAAAGCAAATCACAGAAATCGAGAATCCATTCGGCCATAAGGAAAGAATGAAATCTTACCATTTGCAACAACATGGATGGACCTAGAGGGCGTTATGCTAAGTGAAATAAGTCAGACTGAGAAAGATAAATACCATATGATCTCACTTGTATGTGGAATCTAAAAAAACAAAATAAATGAACAATAAAACAGAAACAAACTCAGAGATACAGAGAACAAACTGATGGTTGCCAGATGGGAAGGGCGTTGGGAGATGGGTGAAAAAGCTGAAGGGATTAAGAAGTATAAATTGGCAGTTACAAAATAGCCACAGGGATGTAAAGTACAACATAGGGAATATAGTCAATAATACGGTAATAACTATGTATGGTGCCAGGTGGGTACTAGACATACTGGGGGATCACTTTGTAAGTTATATACATGTCTAACCACTATGGTATACGCCTGAAACTAATATATTGAATGTCAACTGTAATTGAAAAAAGTTTTTTAATAAAAATATCCATTTAGATAGAAGAAAAATCCAATACCACTTAGTAATTTTCCCAAGATCACAAAGATGAGCTGGGATTCAAACTCAGCTTGATCTCCAAAGCCTACATTTTCTTTTTTCTCAAATTCATGTGTTTTTAATCCAAATATATGATTTTACATTTTCAAATGATTACACGTGTACTTGCTTGGAAAATCGAAAACGTATTATAAGGTACCCAGTGAAAAGTCCCCTTGCAGCTCTTTTCCCCATTCACCAGTTCTTAGCAAAACCGCACACTGGATACCACTGCTATTAATTTCTTGTGTATCTGTGAGAGTTCTTGAGTTTCTTGCAGCAAACCCAAATAATACACAGTTAAATGTGTAAGGATTTTATTAAGGGAAACACCTGTGAGATAAACAGGGAAGGAGCCAGGTAAGGCTGACCCCAGGTGGAGTGGAAAGGGACGGAAGATAGAGTGGAGGCATTCCTGACTGCCTGTGCAGCCTAAAGAAGGTTCCTTAAGGGAAGGGGAGTGCCCTTGGACCAAAGCCCACAATCAGAGAGGTCCCAGTGTCCCAGGAGCAGGCCTGCCTTAGCGTCCCCCGACTCTTGGTCTTCAGTTGGGAGCGGCCTGTGGGAAGTGGGGGTGTGACCTCAGCAAACGGTAGTGATGGATTTCAGAGATCAGCAACTGGGGCCCTCTGGCAACACACACTTTCATCAGTTATACCAGGGCTCAACATTCTCTACATCCACCTGGCCTGCCAGGTGAGGATGGACATACTGATCCTGAAAAACGAGAGAAAAAAAGCAGGTGCATCCCATGGCTTTTCTTTCTATTAGTGTGTGTTATGGGGCCAACTGGGACCTTCACTCCAGCAGCATTCCTTGCCAGCTCCTTGAGGGGCTGAGGTGGCAGTGGTGTGTGTCAGTAGGTTTCTGGTGAAATGAAATGCAGTTAAGTATACAGATGGCACACATGGTCCACTTCTACTACCACTCTTCCTTTCCTCCATCTTATCATTTCTTCCTCAATAGTAAAGAGAACTAAGGTACAGATCACCAACGTATAGAGTTTCCTCTGGTTAATATTTTCTGTTTCATTTAAAAAAAACAAACAACTTGTGTGTAAATTGTGTTAAGAAAGTCAATTTTTATGTTTCTCACCCTTGTTAATAAATGCCAAATAGCGTTTATTTAAAATATGAATAATTCCGTGAGTCTTGAAAATTAAATCACAAGTTGAAGGGATGGCATGGCTCATTTACTCCACCCCCTCGTTTAACTACATAGAGAAGATAAGTTACAGAAAGGCTAGTTTTGGGCTCAAGGTCATAGAGGATGCTAGTGTAGCATCTGGGATAACTGGAAACACCAGGGCATGCAGAAAATGCCAGGACTCCTAAAATTGGCACGCACTCCTTAAAATGCCCTGAATCATCCCACGCTGCAACAGCCACACCAAATCGTTCATTTCATAGTTTTGTGAGCACTGCAAGAATTCTCTGCCCATTTGCTGAGGGTTTCAAAGATGTCCTAATCCCTCAAACACATGTTAACATGGGTGTTCCTTGATGAGAAGGGGCAGATATATGCTTCAGAAGTTAAGCTCCTCCTTCAGCTCCCTCCACATTCCACTCCACAGCGAGAAAGCCTATTAGACGTCCTACAAGCTCACTTAGGGTCTTCTAGGATGGGGGCTCATGGCTCTGGGGGGTGGGGTGAGAATTGGCTAAGGTAATGCCCTTTTGGCCAAACAATTTCTTTCCCCCAGAATCCCTCTCCCTTAATTGTACCTAACTTCTTTTTCCCACGTTTTATTGTTGTTTGAAACTCCTGACTCCCCATCTTATTCCTTGACTCATGGCTGTGACACTGACCTCTCCTCCCTCCTTCCCCACCATCCAATCTTGACCTACCCTGGAGAGAACATACAAGCTGACCCCTGATCACCCAGAAGCTACCTACACCCACAGACTCATGAAATTCAGTATAGTAAAGGAGTAAAGCCTAGGTAAGATCCCACATCTTTACTTCTTAGCCCTATGGTCTTGGGCAAATTGGACCATAATTAATTAATCATACTTTCTTTGATCTGTGCATTTCTTCACAAGAGGTCCCCAGTAGTGGAATTGCTCAGTCAAGGTTATATGTGTTTAAGACATTGATACATGTTGCCAAAGTGCCTATCAAAGTCATTAACATACATGACCAAAGCAGGTATATGTTCATTCTAGGTGATGGTTGCAAATATTATACAGATAAAAGGCTACACTTTCATGCATCTTTGAATTGGTGGTTGAGGTTCAAGGTCACAACCTCTAATCTTCCACCTTTGAAAAGATAAACGAAATTGACAAACCTTCTTTCCAAGAAATAACTTTTCTGTTTCATATGCATGATTTTTTAAAACCTATTCTGGCATTTACCTGTTGACACCATCACAGAAAACGAAAGCTCAGACAACAATTTCTTACCAATCTTTGGTTCAAAAGGCTGGATTTTATCTCTAAATCCTATTATAAATACTTGTACTGTAAAATCACATACATTAAATTAGAATGACTTGATCTCACTAGACTTTTCATAGTGTTTTCTTTTAGATTCCTCCTCTCTTGTTTTTTGACATTTTTCTTTGTTTTACATTTTGCAAACAACATAGTCTCTCTATAAAAATTCAAACATTAAGAACATATAGAGAGTAAAGCATGAAAGTCATTCTTTGCAATCTTGCTGCATTCTATAACTCTATGGCTATATCTCAGATATTCTTATTTTTCAATCTGTTATTTAATATCTGCTCCATAGTGACATTATTCAAGTTATTCAAATAAAATCTCCACATAGAAGTGGCAAGCCAGTGAAATATAGGGACAACAAGAATAAAGAAATAGTAACTCCCTGAACAATTCCCTCTGTGACAACTGTGGGAGTATTTTGATAACTGTTGGCAGCAGGACACTGCATGTGATGTGGGGAAGGAAACCTTGGCATTCAAACAAGCAAATGGTTTGGCGACAGTTTATTAAATTTCTGCCATGCTTGCAAATGCCAGTAACAATTTCTCAGACTGCAGAATTACTAGACTGATGGGTTTGAGAATGTTTCACATTGTCATCAAAAAAATCATCCTTCAGAATTAAAAATTATATGAACTTTTAATAATTGTCACTATTAAAACAAAAGCTCTACTGGAGTTTATGAATTTAACTTGTGTATATTGGATGTTGCTGTGTCATAGAATCAGAGGCTAAGCAAAGGCATCCAAGTACTTATAATCCAATCTCACCAGTAGGTTCTTATCAGACTATTAAACCTTCAGCCCCCAAATCATTCCCATTCCTTCCTATATTTATAGCTGTAAGTGCCTACAGTAAAAAATATTTCAAATCAATAGCTAACATTTCACCCTAAGGAACTAGAAAACAGCAAAATAAACCCAAAGTTAGCAGAAGGAAGGAAATGATAAAGATTAGAGCAGAGATTAATGAAATAGAAAACAGAAAAACAAAGAGAAAATCAATGAAACCAAAAGCTGGTTCCTTGAAAACATAAACAAAATTGACAAACCTTTAGCTACATTGACTCTCTCCCCACAAAAAGAAAACAAATTACTAAAATCAGGATTGAAAGAGGGCATATTACTACCAATGTTCCAGAAATAAAAAGGATTATAAGGAAAACTATGAACAACTGTATGCCAAAAAATTATATATGAATGGGCAAATTCCTAGGGAAAAAACAACTATCAAAACTGACTTCAGAAAAAGAAACAAATAGAATAAGCCTATAACAAGAGATCAAATCAATAATTTAAAACTTCCCACACATAGAAGACCAGATCCAGGTGACTTTACTGGTGAAGTCTGCCGAACAGTTGAAGGAGAATTAATACTAGTTCTTTACAAACTCTTCTGAAAGATAGGAGAGGCATGAATACTTTCGAACCTTTGTGGGGCCAGAATTACCTTGATCCCAAAGCCAGACAAACATCACGAGAATATAGGTAGAGAAAATCCTCAACAAAATACTTGCAAACTGAATGTGCATTATATAAAAAGATTATATACTATAACCAAGTGGAATTTACCCCAGGAATACAGGAGTCGTTTAACATAGGAATATCAATCAATGTAATACACTATAATAAAGGACAAAAAAAAAATGACAATCTCAATAGATGCAGAAAAGGCATTTCACAAAATCCAATCTTTATTTCTTTCTTAACGTTTCTTTTTTTTTTTTTTTTTTGAGGGCAGTGTCACCAGCCCTCATATGTGGGACCCGAACCGGGGCCACTGGCCTCCCAAACCAGCGCTTAATCACCGCGCCACTCGGCCAGCCCTTTATTTCTTAATTTAAAAAAAAAAAACTCAAAAAACTAGGTGTAGGAGGGAAATTCCTCAACCTGATAAAGGCAATGTATGAAAATTCACAACTAACATTATACATTATGGTGAAAGACCGAATACTTTTTCTTAAATCAGGAACAAGAAATGAACGTCCACGCTTTCCACTTCTATTTAACATTGTACTGGAGGTTATATACAGGACAATTAGGCAAGGAAAAGAAATAAAAGCATGTAGATTGAAAAGGAAGAAGTAAAATTATTTCTATTTACAGATGACATGATCTTATATCTGGAGAATCCTAAGGAATCTACTGAAAAAGCATTAGAACTAATAAAAGAGTACAGGAAGATTTCAGGATACAACATCAATATACAAAAATCAATTGTATTTCTATAGTCTAGCAATGAAATAATCACATTGTTTTGTGTTCAATTTAGGTCAATTTTCCTGCTGGTATAAATCATCTCTGATAATCACTATGTATCTTATTCTCTTCCCTTTTCTTTACAAGCTGCAATATTTAGATGCTTGAAAAACTAGAAAATCAACCCAATGTGCTCTTATTTAAATAAAACTTTCTATCATTTTTGTCAATGAGAATTTGAGAATAGAGGTAGTGATACATAACAGAAATCCCAAATGTTGGTAACTGAGTATTTAATTTATAGGGAAGTCGGCTGGCTGATTTTTACTTGCCCCAATTTTACACAGTTTTATACTAGTTTAGAACAGTGGCTCTCTAACTTTTTTTCATTATACCTTCCCCAATGACATTTTAATATCATTGATATATTGTAGATCTATTTAAGCTTTTTTTACCCTCAACAATTAATTCCTCTCCCCACTCCCTGCCCCACCTTGGGGCAATATTGTGTCCACTGAGAATTCATGGCCTAGAATATTCAGATCTTCCATGGTAAGAAAATGTAGGATGAGCCATCTTCCTCATATGCCACTCTTTTATGCAGCTTGTTATTTTCAGCAGCAGGAAAGGATGTAGCTATTCAATCATTAGAATATCGCCTCATTCCTTATGGTAGTCTTCTGGTCAGCAGCACCAACATCATCTGGGAGGGTAGTTAGAAATGCAGGCGTTCAGGCCCATCTGAAACCCTCTGGATCAGAACCTGCATTTTAACAAGATCTTTGTGGAATCAGATGCCCGTTAGAGTCTGAGAAGCACCAGTTTACAGTGTTCAGACCTCTCCTCAGTTGGGAAGCATTAAGATAACTTGTCAATGGAAAAAATACGCGTGGGCCCCCAAAACAATTTTTAAGTTCTCCCCACCCCTTTCTCTCAAGTCCTGACTAATACACCAAGTTTCTTTCTTAGAAGTCATTAAAATTATTTTTTAAACTTAGAACGGGGTGTGGTTTGTTCGTTTTTTGAGAAACATTAATTGTATTTACTGCTCCTAAGCAAGTGGAAGCCCCACAAAGTCGTGTCTCGCTGTCTTGCCTCCCCTGTCCTTCTTTCCTTTGCTCTATTTCTCCTCAAAAGCAGGGGTGCTAGAATTAGTTGGAGAGAGCAAGATAAAAACAATGAAAAGAAACTTCTGTTTTTCTCCCCCAGTGAACTGGCCTTCCAACTCTCAGTCAAGCCCTCTGTAAAATTAAACTCATTTTGGTAATGATCATTTCTCTGATCACAGAGCCAGTAATATAGCCAAGAAATTTTTGTCTATTTTACTATTTTGAAGAGTTATCAAGTTAGCATGGGGGAGAGAAGACCAAATTAATTACATACACTTTGGTTCTTTATTTATGAATATGAGAATCGTGGGTTTTTTTGTCACGTGTATGAAATTTTGAAATGTGTATGAAAGGTTTGAGCTATTTCAGCCCTACTGCAAAGAAGAAAAAAACAGTATAACAAATGAAACTTACCCACCACCTGGGTTTATAATAATTTGCCACATTTTGCTTCTTCTGCATTTTTCTAAAGTATTTTAATATAAATTTAGATATATTTCACCCCTATTTTTTCTGTGTGTGTTTTTTTTCAAATGACATCTCCTTACATAAAAGATGAGTTATACTTACCTAAAACTTTTGAGGTTAAAACTGGAGAGATTTCCAGTGACACAAAGTTTCCATTATTATTCCCATCACTTTTTGCCCTACTAACAGGAGACAAGGAAAAAAACTTGGGTCTATTAGAACTGGTCCTAGTACCAGCTGAGGCTTTATTTTTTTGGTGTTTCCAGAGGGGCTCTGACAACAGAGTTCTCTTTAATTCTAAACTATTGACTAAGACTGAGGTCAAGTTAGGCCAGAAGCCAAAGCACTCCTCATTGAAAAACGCTGTGGAAAGATTGGGCTGAAATACCAGTCGCTTTTTCTTAATTAAGAATCTCAGTCAACACATTCAAGCTTTTGAATGCAGAAAGAAGGAAAGGGAGTGTAGAAAAAAGTGATAAGAAGATCAGAAGAGATGAGAAAAGAAATAGGTGGTCTTATAAACCCCAATTCAAATGCCAGAATCAAGCCATTTCTTTTCTCCTAGCCCCCTAAATCCCTTTCTATTCTAACATGCTTGACTCACTAGGATAAAATTAAGTATTCCTTAAACAATTCATGAGAGAGAGAGAGAGAGAGAGAGAGAGAGAGAGAGAGAGAGAGAGAGAGTATTTAAATGGCTGGGGGCAAGAGGAAAAATAAAAAATAAAATCTGTAGTAGTTGGGTACAGGTTGCTTATTATATTGACAACTTTCCAGCAGAGAACTGATATGGTATTCTTATTAGAGGACTTGTTTATTTTTCGTTTCTGAATTTGAGGACTCAAACATAAGAGTAGTCTAGTTTTATGGTTGAAAATGCCTTTAACATCACATGTCCAGTCCCATTTTCTATATATGAGGAACCGAAGTTCCAGAGGTGTTAGGTGGCATATCCAAGAGTACCTCTAGGGTAAAAAACTTTGTTGTTTCTGGAATGACCAATATATCCCACTTTTGACTTTTTAGTACTCCAGGATGTTTAGTTCCTATTCCAGGAAAAAATGATAAAGATGGCCATTTCTGCCTTGCGCTCTGGGCATCGTATCCTACGTATTAAACAGCATCTACCCCAAGGGGCCTTTTCAAAGTCTCCGCTGTTCCCCGCCATTGTGTTTACTGGCTCCAAGCCAGCAGACGAGCATTTAAACTTCCGTGCCTGCAAGGATTCCTAGCCCTTCAGAGAACCACACAGCCTGGCCTTCTTTTTTTTTTTTTTTTAAGATTTTATTGGGGAATTGGGAGAGGGGAACAGCGTTGGGGAATTGGGGGAGGGGAACAGACAAGTTGTTGTCCTTTTGTCCTTCAGTCTAGTTGTGGAGGACGTTGCTTCATTGGCCCATGTTGGTATCATCATTGTTCTCTTCTCGGGTGAGGCAGATCGGTCGCCGGCCTCTGGATGTCGCTCACCGTGGCTATTGGCAGCTCACACTGACTGCCAGCAGCTCACGCTGGCTGCCGGCCACTCACTGTAGCCCATGGCAGCCCACTGCAACACGGTCTGCAGCCTACACCATTGCCGGGGCTCGTGCAGCCCAGCTCCAGGTGGAGCTGTTGTTAGCTGTAGAGGGCAGTGTCACTGGCCCTCATATGTGGGATCTGAACCAGAGCTGCTGGCATCCCAAAACCAACTCTTAACCACCGCACCACTCGGCCAGCCCTACCTGGCCTTCTTTATAATATTACACTTTCACAAATAAAATAAATAAATAATAAATAAATAAATAATAAATTTTGGAAACTCTTCCAATTACAAGGAGCCCTCACATCTATAATGCACTAGGCAATCCTTAAAATTCAGTGAAATAACAAGAGGGTTTTAAAGTCTAACGTGAGAAAATATGCCCTTTCTTGACTTCTCCAGAGAAACATAAATCTTGGCTCATGCGGTGGACAGAATGTTGTCACTGCATTATCACTTGTGAAACTAAATGTTAATCTTCTGCTGCTCTTCCAGTCCGCTACTTTTTATCAAGGCCAAAAAGAACAGTCTAGAAGGACTAAAAATATCCACCTGGTTTAAAGTGGACAGATCCAAAAACAAAGATCCAAGTAGAATTCCTACCTAAATCTTTGGGAGTGTTGCTTGTCCATCCCATCAAATTTTTGCTGTAGCAAGATAAATCAAGCTTATTCATGTTCTCTCACCCCTTCTGAAAAATCTTAAAGATCAAAGAACACAGTTGAGACGCTGGTAAGAAATTATTCTAGCTAAAGAATTTCATCAACATTAAGAATTTGATTGGCAAAGAAAATTAAAAGGTCATGCAGATACATTACAGAAAAATGTGTTCAGGATCTATAGTAAACACCAAATAAATTAAAAGCAGCCTGTTTGTGTTACATGTTCTTCTATTTATCTGCCTTCAGTTGGAGTACATGCTAAATTCTGTACATCAGAAGAACGCCTTGAGGACCAGGCCCAAATAAAAAGGGCTACAGTGAATTCAATCTTTCTTTCTGAAGGTCAAAACAAATTAACTAAAAGGCAAAAAAAAAAAAAATTTTAAGTCATGTTTTTCTTTGGTGGCACAGTGGCAGAAATACTCTCTTGGTAAATAAGCAGGTAACAGAATCCACTACCAAAATCTCAGGTATTCCCATTGTCAATTTGGCCATATGAATCAAAACCTTCAAAAAGCACCTGACATTTTTACTCACCAATTACCCTGAGGAAATAACGAGACAAGAGTACAAATATGTAAAGATGTGTATAACAGCTTTCTTTTGTTTATATTAAATTTGCTGGGATAACATTGGTTAACAACATAGCAATTTCAGATGTACAACTTCATAATATGACATCTGTTATACTGTACTGCGTGCTCACTACTCAAAGTCTACTTTCCTTCCCTCACCATATATTTGACTCGCTTTACCCTCTTCACCCTCCCCGCACCTCCCTTCCCTTCTGGTAACCACCATTCTGTTGCATCCATGAGTTTGGCTTTTATTGTTTATTTGTTCATTTGTTGCTTTCTGTTTCATATCCCACATATGAGTGAACTCATATGGTTCTCCATTTCCACCTGACTTATTTCACTTAGCATAGTACTCTCAAGATCCAACCATGTTGTCAAAAATGGCAATATTTCATATTTATAATTTTAAAATATTCCATTGTATATATGTACCACATCTTCTTTATCCATTCACCCATCAAAGTGTATTTAGGTTATTTCCATGTCTTAGCCACTGTGAATATTGCTGCAGTGAACATAGGGCTATATATCTTTAGAAATAAGTGTTTTCAAATTTGGAGGGTAGATACCCAAAAGAGAGATAGTTGGGTCATATGGTAGTTCTATGCTTAATTTTTTGAGTTCTATGCTTAACCTCCACACTCTTTTCCATAGTGACTACACTAATTTACATTCCCACCAGCACTGTACCAGGGTTCCCTTTTCTTCCACAGCCTCTCCAACACTTGTTATTTCTTGTCTGATTGATAAGAGCCATTCTAACAGGTGTGAGGTTGTATCTCATTGTGGCTTTAATCTGCATATCTCTTATAACTAGTGATGTTGAGCATCTTTTCATATATCTGTTGGCCTTCTGTATGTCTTCCTTGGAGAAGTGTCCATTCAGGTCCTCTGCCCATTTATTTGGGTTTTTTTGTTGTTGTTGAGTTGTGTGAATTCTTTATATATTTTGGATATTAGTCCCTTACTAGAGGTGTTGTTCATGAATATCTTCTCCCATGTGGTTGTTTGCTTTTTTGTCTTGTTGATGGTTTCTTTTGCACAGCTTTCTTTACAATGTTAAAAAAAATCAAAACAACCTAAAAGTAAATAAAATATTCATGTGTTAAATAAGTTATTATATCCCTACAGTAAACACAGTGGTGCCATCAGGACTGATGTTGCAGTCAATTGATTGACTTAGAAAGATGGTTGTAAGAGTGGCAATAACGTGGTATTGTTGTAGAGTAAAGGCTTTAGATAGAAACAGACCTTGAATCAAGTCTTGTTCTGCCATTAACAAACTGAGTGTCCTGGGGCAATCTATTGGACCTTACTCCAACTCTCAGTTCTTTCATGTGGAGAATCAAAGGATAAAATGAAAATAGAACTTAGCAATGAGATTCCTGTAGAGAGATACTGAAGATTAAAAGTACTATGGATTTTTTAAAGGCTTTGTTGGGTGTTATGGTCTGAATGTTTCTGTGCCCTCAAGATTCCCATGCTAAATCCTGATCCCAATGTGATGGTGTTTGGAGGTGGGGCCTTTGAGAGGTGATTAGGTCATGGGGGCGAGGCCCTTGTCAATGGGATTAGCATCCTTATAAGAATAGGCTAGAGAGCTTGCTAGCTCTCTCTGTGCCATGTAAGGATACAATAAGAAGTCAGCTCTCTGCAACCAGAAGAGGGCTTTCCCTGGAACTCAACCATGCTGGCACCCTGACCTTAGACTTCTAACCTCCAGAACTCCGAGAAATAAATTTCTGTTGTTTATATGTCACCCAGTCTATGGTACAATAATTTGCTATAGCAACCTGAACTAAGACATTAGATTAGAAAAACTTACAGAACAATCACCCTCTTACCAAAGATATATAGATCTATAAATGTATCCAGTATCCAAATGTTTAATGAGCATTTACTAATGGATGAACATTTTGCTAGGCAAAGAGAATGTAATAATGGGCCAAAAATGAGATGGACCCTGGTTTCATGGAGCCGACAGTGTACTGCTAGTGACTGATTGTGATTAACTGAGTGTGAAATCACAACTATGATACCAGAGAGGAAGGGGATAATGAGAGCTGGTCATAGTAAGATTTGATCCAGCTGGGAAGGGCAGGGACATTGCCTAAGGAAATGAGTGTTGAGCAGAGACAGAAGGATGAGTTGGCCTTTACCAGGTGAGATGGGGGTGAAAGAGGTTCAGTGTACATAACTGTTAAGCCCATTAAGTGTGGAGTCAGCCTTGTGTTATTCCAAACCTCACTCTACCACTCACAAGCTCTTGAGACTCTGGGCCTGTCACTTAACCCCTCAGTCCCAATGACTTCACCTATAAAATGGAAATAAAGGATTTCCTTATTTAATATGATTGTTAGGAGGATTCAATTAGGTAATGTGAAAAGCACTTAACATTGTACCTAATATCCAGCATAGCAAATATTCAATAAATGCTAGATAGTACTAAAGAAAAAAAAGAATGAAGATTCAAGTGCAAAGAGGAAACAGTATATGCAAAGGCCCTGTGGGAGCATGATGAAAAAAGGGAATAAAACCCTATTGTACATCGGTCCCCCCTTGTCCATGTGGGATATGTTCCAAAACCCCCAGTGGATACCTGTTACCTCAGATAGTAGCAAACCATATATATATATATTTTTTTTTTTCCCCTATACATACATACCTTTTTACTTAAAGGAAGTACTTTGTAGCTTCTCTTTAGCAAATCTGAATTGCCAACGTCACTATGCTTGTACTTTGGGGTCATTAGTTAGTAAAAATAAGGGTTCCTTGAACACAAGCACTATAATGCTGAGACAGTTGATCTGATAGCCCAGATGGCTATTGAGTGACTAATGGGCGGTTACTGTACACAGTTTGGATACACTGGACAAAGGGATGACTCACATCCTGGGTGGGATGGAGTGGGACAGCAAGAGATTTCATCACACTACTCAGAACAGCGTGCAATTCAAAACTTATAAATTGTTTATTTCTGGAATTTTCCATTTAATATTTTTAGACCACAGTTGACGGAGGGGTAACTGAAACCGTGGAAAGCCGCATTGTGGATAAGGTGGTGCTACTGTCTGTTCTGCTTTTATTCTAAAAGCTGCAGGAAGCCACTGAAAGTTTTAAGCAGTGGCCCTCCAGGGTCCCCCTCTTTCTCCCTCTCCACCTTTGTGCTGCAGTCCCACCTGCTGATCCCATTCTCTAGTACTTGTCACAAGGTCCTACACATGATGCTCCCTTTTCATAAGCTGTTATTTCCACCTGTGTTTTCCTCCGTCCTTCAGATTTCAGCTGAAGTGTCGCTCCCTCAGAGGAGCCTTCCCTGACTTCCCAACTAGGCAAGCCCCTTATGAATAGCTCCCCTGGTGAGCATGCTTCTTTGCCTGACTGATGTCTCCCCCACCTACATCTCCATGACATGAGACACTGTCTGGTGTTGCTCATAATTGTGTCCCCAGCCATTAGCACTGTGGCTGGCCTATAGTAGCTGCTTAATTCATATTGGATAATGGAAGATAGAAAGGATGGAAGAGGAGGGAGAAAAACTATTGGAGAAAAATGAGCTGGGGTTGAGAAATGAGATCTATACTGATTTAGGGACATAACTAGTATTCATTCCAGGCCTGGCTCTTTTCTTATCTTGTTGTGTGACAAGTAACTTGTGTGACAAGAAATGACTTGAGTAAGTCATTTCACCATTTTGGGCCTTATAATCCTTAACTCTGAAATGAGGGAGGGGGCGATGGAGGGAGGGATGGCATTAGAAATTACCTCTAAGTTCTCCCCACGTTTTAGTTGTTATGATTCCATGTTTGTAGACTAATTGATGCCTGTCCATCCTTTGGCCCTGGTAAATCTTTGTTAAATGCTAGCTTTAAATAGAAAGTAAATTCTATTTAAAAAATCATTTTCATATTACCTAATTGCCTATGAAATTTCTAACTATCATTCAATAAAGAGGCCAACTATTAAGTTGATAGTAGATGTGCTTTGAAAAAAGAAAGCAAGCAATAATAAGTAATTTATTGATCACCGGTGAACTTCACTTAGTTGGTAGGTAGAATCACCTTAGTGATGTTAAGTAATTTAGGAGCCGAGAGCACGGAAGAAGGAATGTTCTGGCTGGTAGTAATTAGAACCAGGTGAGGCTACTTTGTTGTTTTTCTTCTTTGAAGGCAGTGTCTTGGAAGAAAGTATTGTTATAATGCACCTGAAGAAAGATGTCACTTTGGGAGAGTAATGAAGGCCTCATACATGCTGGAGACACTGTGGCTTCTCAGAATATATTTATTTGGCTGGAAAGAGCTGTGGTTTGAACACAAGCATGAGTGTGTTTGTGGTCACATAAGAATGGAATGTTCCAGTCAGGAATATGCCAGAAAATGATCTGAGAAAATAATGATGAAGGATAAATATGTAAGGAAGATCCCATGAAAGACCTTAAATTCTATCCATAGGAGCTTAAAAATGTATATGAAAGACACTCCAGAATTGTGTGGTTTTGAAAATAGAGACTTCACACCCACACACACACCTACTCCTCTTTTCTCTAAATTGCAGTGTGGACACACTTTCCAGCACCTTCTCCACACCCATGAAGAAAAATAACCCATTCAACACAGAATACCAAAACTGAGATGTTGTGAGAAGTCACTCAATTTAAACACAGCCCTCCTCCACATTTCTTGTTTGAGGCCATGGAATTCAACACCTCCTCAATGTTCCTTAGAATTCAGAATTAGAGTGGGTAGAAAGAATAAAAAACAGCAAGTTCCCATTTATGTTCACCTGACAAGACTGCTTACAGTGTCAGTGAAAGTGATTATGACACATGGCGGATGGGGAAGGGACAGTATGATTATGGAAAATTAGAACAGAGTTTGGAGGGTCTCCCCTGGTATTTCCTCCCTACCACTTGCCCTCTGTTCCCTTGGGTAGGCATTCTGAACAAGCCGAAAAATAGAGAAACCAACTTCCAACCACTCATTGTGAAGCCACATGAACTACTGCTATTCCTTTCACCATCTGCTGCTGGTTTTTAATTTTTTCATAATTTTTATCATATGCACGTGTTTTATACTTTAGTAAGTACAGAACACAAGTCTGTAAGTTTTCTCTGCAAGTTGATTGGAGATGTGCCCAAGAGGCCAGTGCCCTCATGGCTACTAAACAAAGAAGACAATTCTCAAATCCTCTTTTCAACATTCAATTCCACTTTTGGTTTCTGATTCTCTTCTAATAACTCTAATACTTTTTTGACTTCTCTTTCTCATGTTTTTTTCCCTAGGTCTTCTATTTTGTTTGTTTCAATTTTGTTATTAGACTTTCTTTTTTAGAGCAGTTTTAGGTTTACAGCAAAACTGGGCAAAAAGTACAGTGATCAGCCATAAACCCCCTGTTCCCCACATGCACAGCCTCCCCCATTATTAACACCCCTCACCAGAGTGATGTCACAGGTGATGAACCTACTTTGACACATCATCACCCAGAGCCCATAGTTTACCTTGAGTTCACTCTTGGTGGTGTACATTCTGTGGGTTTGGACAAATGTATAATGACATGTATCCATCATTGTAGCACCATACAGAATAGTTTCACTGCCCTGAAAGGCCCCCTTCTTCTCCCCTAATCCCTGGTGACCAGTGACCTCTTTACTGCCTCCATTGTTTTGCCTTTTCCAGAATGCCCTGTACTTGGAATCATACCATATGTAGCCTTTTCAGATTGACTTTTTTCACTTAATAATATGCATTTACGTTTCCTCCACATCTTTGCATAACATGATAGCTTTTTTTCTTTTTAGCTCTATATATTATTTCATCATCCAGATGTACCACATTTTATCCACTAATCTACTGAAGGATGGCTTAGTTGGTTCCAAGTTTTGGAAATTATGAATAATATTGCTATAAGCATTTGTGTATCAGTTTTTGTGTGGACGTAAGTTTTCAACTCCTCTGAGTAAATACTAAGAAAAACGAATGATTGCTGGATCATATGGAATTGTTGCAGAATGACCTCCCAAAATTCAGGTCCTTGTCCCCGTTGCACTAGCCAGCCAAAACAGTGAGACCCCAGTGCTTGGAGATAGAGAAAGGTTTATTTGATTTTGCCAAAGCCAGAGGATGGGAGAGCAAAATCTCTAAAATCTGTCCCTCCCAAGAAGCAAAAGTAGGGAATTTTTATGCAGCTGGGGAGTAGAGAAAAGGGAAGTTCCAGGGAACTGAGAGACAAGTCTTTGTTTCCTTAGTCATAAATAACACTTTTTCATATCAGACTCCTGGGCGCCAGCAGCTGGTTGCAGCTACCTTGGAGATATTCTTTTCTTCTGCAAAACAAACTCATAAATTCTCCTCAAGACACTGAAGTGATCTCCTCCTGCTTACACAGAAATGGTACATCAGCAACACAAAATTATGAGAACAAAAGGAGTTGAGGAAGGAGAGCAGTTAACATGTGAACAAATGCCTAATTAAGAATTAAATTGTTTAATTATGCTAGCTGCCAAAAATACTAGAGGCATTAAAATCACAAGGGCCTTGCCCCAATATGTTAAATTAAGGAAACAAGGGGGCCGTTAGACTGAGGTGGCATTAATGCTGTGGTTGCTTAGGTAAGCAAACAAAAATCTAAACCTGCAAATGCTTTCAAGGTTATGAAATAAAAAATGCTAAGGATAACCCATCATAGCCAATTAGGCTTTAGGCTATAGACAGTCAAATAATTTCCTTTCTTTGTTTCCACACCTCCTCTATGGAAGTCTTTTCTCCTGTCTGTGAAATGCCCCTAAGGACTTCCAGTTTGGTGCTGTCCCATTTGAATCGGTTTTCGCTCAGATAAACTTTTCAAATTTTTAATATGCCTCTGTTCATCTTTTTAACAGATGTGACACTGTGATACAATAAAATAATTTGGTCTTCTTCCCTGGTTCCTTTCACAGAGCTCCTAAATTTAACCCCTGTAATTTATAGAGTGAGGTGGATCCTTTGTATGTTAATGAGATGACTGGGGGCTGAGGAGAGAGTTTGCATGAATCACCAATGGCTAATGATCTCATCAATCATGTCCCTGAAATGAAACCTCCATACACTCCCCTGAACTACAGGGTTTGGGGACCTTCCAGAGTGGTGACCACATCCACTAGCTGGGAGGGTGGCACATCCCAACTCAACGGGGACAGAAGCTCCTGTGCTCACGACCCTTACAGATCTCGCTCCATGGTACCTCTTCATCTGGCTGTTCATTTGTTTTGTGTTTTTTTTTTGTTTTTTGTTTTAAAGATTTTATTGGGGAATTGGGAGAGGGGAACAGCGTTGGGGAATAGGGGAAGGGGAACAGACAAGTTGTTGTCGTTTTGTCCTTCAGTCTAGTTGTGGAGGACGTTGCTTCACTGGCCCATGTTGGTATCGTCATTGCGCTTTTCCCGGGTGAGGCAGATCGGTCGCTGGCCTCTGGATGGTTGCTCACCGAAGCTATTGGCAGCTCACATGGGCTGCCGGCCACTCACTGTAGCCTATGGCAGCCCACTGCAGCAGGGGCTGCAGCCTACACCGTGGCCGGGGCTCACAGCCCAGCTCCAAGTGGAGCTGTTGTTAGCTGTAGAGGGCAGTGTCACTGGCCCTCATATGTGGGATCCGAACTGGGGCCGCTGGCGTCCCAAGCCAGCTCTTAACCAATGCGTCACTCGGCTGGCCCTCATTTGTATTCTTTATAATGAGGAGGTAGCAGTAAGTAAAGGGTTTCCCTGAGTTCAGTGAGCCATTCTAGCATATTATCAAACCTAAGGAGGGATTTGTGGGAACTCACAACTTTGTAGTCAAGTTGTACAGAAGTGTGGATATCCTGGGTACCTAATACTTGGGACTGGCATATGAAGTGATGGCAGTGCCCTGGGACTGAGCCCTTAACCTCTGGGGTCAGCACTCATTCTGGGCAGTTAGTGTCAGAATTGAATTGAATTGTAGGAACACCCTTAGTGTCTGGAAAGTTGGAGACTTGGCTGGTGTGATGGAAACAAAGCCCACACATTTGGTATCAGAAGTGCTGAGGGTAGAAAGAGATCATATATATGCTATGAGTATGTTTAGTTTTGTAAAAAACTGCCAAACTGTCTTCAAAATGGCCGTGCTATTTTGCATTCCCACCAGCAATAAATGAGAGTTCCTGTTACTCCACATCCTCGTCAGCATTTGTTGTTGTCAGTGTTTGGGATTTTGGCCATTCTAATATGCATGTAGTGCTATCTTATTGTTTTTATTTTCATCTCCTTGATGACATGATGTGGAGCATCTTCTCATGTGGTCATTTGCCATCTTCCTTGGTGAGGTGTTTTTGAGGTCTTTGGTCTATTTTTTGATCAGGTTGCTTCTTATTGTTGAGTTTTAAGAGTTCTTTGTATACTTTGGATCACAGTCCTTTATCAGATATGATTTTTGCAAATACTTTCTCCTAGTCTATGGCTTGTCTTCTTATTCTCTTGAAACCATCTTTTGCAGAGCAGTTTTTAATTTTAATGAAGTCCAGTTTATTACTTTTATTTAATGGGTGTGCCATTGGCATATCTGAATAGTCATCAAGGGGATGGTGGGAAGGGTGGGCAAAAAAGTGAAGGGGGTTAAGGAGTACAAACTGCCCTTTGTAAAAAACAGTCACAGGGATGTAAAGTACAACATAGAGAATATGGTCAATAATATTGTAATAATGCTTAATGGGGCCAGATGAGTACAAGGCTTATCGTGGTGATCACTTTGTAAGGTACATAAATATCTAATCACTATGTTGTACATGTAACACTAATATAATATTGTATGTCAGCTATAGTTAAAAAATAAATTAAAAAAATAAAAAGTCATTGCCAAACCTAAGGTCATCTAGATTTTTCTCCTGTGTTATCTAGGAGTTTTATAGTTTTGCATTTTACAGTTAGGTCTGTGATCCATTTGGAATTAAGTTTTATGAAGAGTGTAAGGACTGTGTCTAGATTATTTTTTTATTTTTTTATTACATGGGTCCTTATATTGCATTTATTTACATATATTTATCTCTCAATAAATATTTAATTTTTTTTTTCCTGACTGATCTTCTAGAAAGGTATTCAAATACCAGCCCACCAACTAGTTGCATCAGAACCAACCAGGGTGCTTATGAGAAATACAGCTTCCCAGGTGCCTCTGCGATTGAAACTTCTGTGACTCAGAATTAAGCAGGGAATCCCATTTAAGGATTCTAGGGGAATCTAAGGAGCAGACAATATGAGTGATCACTATTCTAGGAGATGCTGGTGATATTTACATTGATTTCTTTAGTTAGTCCTGAGGGTTTCCTGAGCCCCGCATGCACCCGGAACAGAGGAACATCAACATATCCCTGACCTTGAACAAGCCATTTAGCATCTCTTAGCCTCGTTTTCTCATCTTTAAAGTGAGGATGATAACATTTTCTCCCTTCCAGAGTTGTTGGGGGATTAAATATTGTACGACGCAGACTCCACCACTAAGAAAGCACTCAATAAAAAGCAGCTATGATTTTCTGTCCTCCTGTAACACTTAACACGTGGTGTTAGAGGTCTTTCCAGATGGGACTCATTCTCTCTCTCCTTAAGACTCCGAGCTGGTTAGCATCAAAGACACAATCTTGTTCAGCATTGTCCGTCAGTATCTGCCATATTACAGCCATTTGACAAATGCCTTGACTGGGTGACAAATAAATAATTGAGTGAATCAATTATTCACATGGGATGTCACAGAATTTTTTTTTTTTTTTTTTTTTTTTTTAGGGCAGTGTCACTAGCCCTCACATGTGGGACCCAAACTGGGACCGCTGGCATCCCAAGCCAGCACTTAACCACTACGCCACTCAGCCGGACCCAGAATTTTTTTTTTTAAATAGGCCTTTTGTGTGTGTGTGTGTGTGTGTGTGTGTGTGTGTGTATCTTTAGGGAGGAGCAAGAGACATATAGTTGTGCCAAGAGTGAGAAAAGAAGATACCAACAACTTTTCTTGTAAAGGATTACATCTTTATTGTTACTGCCCAGAAAAATTGGCATAAGTCAATATTGTCAAATTTGAGCCCCTTTTCCTTGCTTAACTGGAGTATGAACTCTAATATTTTTGCCATTTTGACGTTCCTTTCTGGGTCCACTGGGTCCTCTGCCCCTCTCCCAGCCTTGGGTCCTTGGGTACTAAGCTTTCCTCACTGTCACCAAGGAAACAGCAGAGATGCCTCATTCCTCACGGCTCTGCATATCTAAACTCTGGTCTCCTTTGTCCACTGAGCTAGCTAAATTCTTTGCATAGAAGACACTAAATCAACTGTCTTCTATGCAGGACTTCATCCATTATTCTACTTTTTAAAAAAAGAAAAAGATGTCTAATAGTTTCTTTTCTTAGGAATGGCCTTTGTCCAGGCCTGTCAATACTCTTGAATGTGCCAGATATTTTTGGTCCCTAGGAGCAAATATAAAAATTGCCTGTTTAGCCTTTGTGGTGTGGGCCATGTAAATGCAGGTCAATTTTAAAGTATGCAACAGTGCATTCATAATGGGTTTCCCTTTAAAAAGCACCGTAGACCAAAAATAAACCTGACAAAGGGCAGCTGTAGAGTTTTAACATGTGGAAAACTCCACAGGCAGCAGTTATGTAACTCGAAAGAAACATGATAAATATTTCACACTGTTAGATGAACTTCCAACTCTGACACGTGAAAAGCAAAGGACACACCTTAGCTCTCCAAGAAGCAGAAAGCTCACCCTGAGAAGGGGCCAAGGCTCAAAGCTGAGCCTTGCCTTCCAGCAGGAGTCTTGATGGTTTGTTTTTTCTTCCCCCCGCTCGGGTCCAAGGCGGAGCCGGCGAACCCCATCTCTGCGGAGCGCCTCGCCGGCAGCATCGCTCCACGGCCAGAAATTTTCCCCTAAATCTCCACCCTTAGGCTGAAAACCCGAAAAGAAGTTTTGTACCAAGGAGGGGAAGAGAGGAGTTGGAAAGGCAGGCGGAGTTCCCCTCCGCCGTGCCCCCCGCCCCCCGGCTCCGCGCCCTGGGGACAGCTGGCAGCTCCGCGCGGGACCAGACACAAAGCCGATCAATCCCGGCGGCGCGGGGGTGGGAGGACCAGCCGCCAGGGCTTCCCTTCCGCTCCTCGCCTCCTCCTCCTGCCCCTTCGTTAGGAGCCAGCCAGCTCCACGCCCCCTGCTCCCCAAAGGAAGGCGCAGGCCCCCCATCCCGGGGGCTGCGGAGACCTGCCTGAGGCAGCCAGCTGAGAGCGCGCCCCAGGCCGGGGGACACGGACGTGGCATCAGGGGCCGCCCCTCCCCGCCCTGCGCTCCGCAAGTCGCTCCAGAAGTTCAAGGGGCCCCCGCGCGGCCGCGCGCGCTCCGGCCGCAGGGACCCGCAGCCTCCGCGGAGCAGCCAGCTCGGCCCCGGAGAAGATGGCGAGGGACCGCCGCCACCGCCTCCTGCTGCTGCTGCTGCGCTACCTGGTGGTCGCCTTGGGCTGTAAGTTGCGCGGCTACCTCCGCCCTCCCACCCGCTCCTGCTGGGACCAGCTCCCCCCCAACCTCGCGCCTGAGACGCGGCGCTGGCTCAGGGCTGCCCCCGGCTCCCCGCGTCGGGTTGGCCGCGGGGCATCCTACTGGCCCCCCGCGACCCGGGGAACGGCGGTGCGGACAGGCGCCCGGGCGGGGGGCCCCCGGGGGCTTCAGCGTCTTGCCCAGAGCATCTGATTTTGCCCGTCCTGCAATAGTTCGAGAACATTAAGGGTCCACAGAAGCAGGCTCTCCTCTTGCAAAGTTGGGTTCAGTTGACCAAGACAGGGGACCGTGATGGGCATGCAAAGCTCCCTGACGCCTTGCAAGATGCTACAATGCCAAGATGGCATCACGCGGAGGCAGGCGCGGGCCACACAAAGTGCCGGAGGATGGGACGCTGTTAACCTTTCCTGGGCTTCTGAGGTCCCCGTCGTGCCGGGAATACGCAGGGCACTTGTGGGGCGAGGGGTGGGGGGAAGTCGTGGCTGCTGAGCCAGAATTACTTTTATCCTCTCCACCTGCACCTCTACTACATTCAGGTAAAGCCTGATCTGGGGACTCTATAGCCAGTCGCTGAGTCCCCGGGACGCCCCACGGGATGATTGTGAGAAAGAGGCTGAGACTGAATGACTGAGTAGCCAGTGACGGACGAGAGGGACAGGTCCCAAAAGCCAATTTCACCACATGGTTCTCAACCGGAGTTTCAAGGATTCTGGGCTCATGACATTCACAAGCCTGGAAACGTTTCCTGTTGTTTTGTTTTATTCACATTAACTTTTTAGGAAAATGGAGGAAATTACACTAGATCTTAAGCACTGGAAGCAGTGAAGTCCTTTTTCTTCTGTTTTTTTTTTTCTTTTTGTCGCTGTTTTTCTCTCTTTTATCTTTCTTTTTTTAAGAGAGGGAGTTATGATTGTTGCTATTCATGTTCTGGTAATATTAATACTCAAAATAACCTGCTGAGTGAGTGTCTAATACGGTCATGCAGTGACTTTTCCTCACGCCCTCAATTGCGAAAGTGAGTATTGCTCAGCTCAATGTGACGTGAGCCTTGTCCCTTAGTGAGGGAGGAAGGTGCAAGTTGTCGCTGTGAAGGGGAATGCGCTGACTGACCTATATTATAGAAAATCAAACCAGGAAGGCAAAGCTCTACAATAAAACCATTATACAATCTTGAAATATCAATTGGTATCATGTTGAACACGTGCTAATGCTGAAAGGCAACAGTGTCAAGCTAGAAGAATTGTAACAGAACTGGTGGGAAAGTTATGTGTTCCACTGACAATCCTAAATTTCAAATACAAAAGACCCTAACTTTAGTGTAGAATTGTCACTAATTAAAAACGGAGAAAATGGTTTTACTCTGCTCTTCATATTCAGTAACCAGAATAGAAACAATATACACTAAATTTGAAATGTTAGCCAAGAAAAGACCAAGAGGCAAGCATGGGCTTAGATAGATGGGCAGAATAGCTGAATCTTCCTCAGGCTTTGGGGAAATGTAACACATTGGCTCTTCTAATCCTGACTCCCATAGGGGATTAATTTGGAAGTGTGTGGGGATCTTTTCTATATTGCTCCTGGGAGGCTCAAGTTCTGGCATTGCAAGAATGTTTTCTTTGTCTTTTTTAAAAATAAACTTTAAGAAAAGTTTATAACAGTTTAGATTTAGAGAAAAATAGCAAAGATCGTATAGAGAATTTCCATATACACCATACCCACTTTCCCCTATTATTAATATTATAAAAGTATGATACATTTGTCACAGTGAACCAATATTAATACACTATTAACCAAAATCCAGACCTTATTCAGATTTCCTTTATTCTTACCTGATGTCCTTTTTTTCTTCCAGGATTTCTTCTAAGACATTGCATTATATTTTAGTAGTGTTGTCTCCTTAGACTCTTCTTAGCTGTGACTGTTTCTCAGACTTCCCTTGTTTTTCATTACCTTGACAGGTTTGAGGAGTACGGAGTACTGGTGAAGTATTTTGTAGAATGTCCCTTAATTGGTATTTCTCTGATTTTTCTTCTCATGACTAGACTGGGTTTGTCGGGGTTTTTTGGAGGACAATCATAGAGTTTAAGTGCCATTTTCATCACATCATATTTAAGGTACATACTAGGAACATGACTTGTCATAGGCTAACTATTGACATTAACCATTTTCATCACATCATATTTTCATCACATCACATACTATGAACATAACTTGTCACTATTGATGTTAACCTTCATCAGCTGCCTGAGATAATGTATGTCAGGTTTCTCCATAGGTTACCTCATCTTTCCCCTTTCCACACTGTATTTTTTGGAAGGAAATCACTCTATACAACCCATGCTTAAGAAAGAAGAGTTATTATCCACCTCCTTGAAGGTGGAGTATCTCCATAAATTACTTGGAATTCTTTTTTTTTTTTTTTTTTTTTGAGGGCAGTGTCACTGGCCCTCATATGTGGGATCCGAACTGGGGCCACTGGTGTCCCAAGCCAGCTCTTAACCACCGTGCCACTCGGCCGGCCATACTTGGAATTCTTTTGCTTGGGAGATGTATCTTTCCTCCCTTCCCCATTCATTCACTTTTCTATCAGTGGGGGCTCATAGATATTTATTTTATACTTTGGATTATAGTCTAATACTATTTTATTTCTTTTAGTGCTCAGATTATTCCAGCTATGGCCATTGGGAATTCTTTCAGTTTGGTTCCTATGTTCCTACATTTTGTGTGTGTGTGTGTGTGTGTGTGTGTGAGTGTGTGTGTGTGTGTGTGTGTGTGTATTTAGCACTTTTAGTACTTCCTTATTTTCTGGCACAACAAAATGCTGATCTTAAATTTACATTTCCCGCTCCAGTCCTAGAATCAGCCATTTCTCCAAAAGCCCTGGTTCCTTTTTCTGGAAAATAGTATTAGAAACCAAAATCTGGACAGAGGGTGTGCTGCTCATTGCTATTAGGGTGCTGTTGAAAAACAGGAATGTTTTTCAGGCTAAGGTTCACTGTACAATACTATTTGTGGTCTCTCCACGCAGGTTTCATGTCCAGATTCAAGAACAGTATATTGAAGGTTTTTGTATACACTGTTCCAAGGACTTTTTTGTATATTCTCTCTTTATAGGGTCTCAATAAATGAATGAGATAGAATGTATCTTCAACTTATGGATAGTGACCCCAAGGCTCTGGAAAGCTATTACTTGTCTAAACTCACTTACCTAGGCACAAAAGAGATAGAACTGGGATTTGAAGATCGGAGAATTTGTTCCATAGATAGATGGATTTTACTCCTCTCCTTTTTCTATGAGCTCTTAACCCTTTTGCTTGTCTTCATTCAAGAAGAGAATGAAATGCATTTAGTGGGTTTCTTATGCTCTAATTACCTACTCTTCTTAATATGCATCCCAAATATAACTGGACCACTTTTTTGTCCCAGTCCTATCATTTATCTTTTTTTCACCTGTTGGCAGCTCAACGGCAACTCAGCTCGGGCTGGCCTCGAACAGCTGTTGCTCAGAGCTCAGCTCGCACTCTTGAGCGAGCTCTTAACCAACTGAGCCACTCAGCCGGCCTCCAGTCCTATCATTTATAGTATCATGTGTATTCCATTATTTCCTTTTATTTCTGTTTGTAGCCTGGATGATTCTTTTTGTTGTTGCTGCTGTTGTTTAAACTATACTTTCAGTGTACCTGTTGATATATGGACATTTATTTGTATTAGTTGAATTACCTTTCCATTTCCCACCAAAATGGAAACTCCATCAGGGAAGGAATTTCTTGATGTTTGCTCACCACTGCATGTCCAGTGCTGAGCAAAGAGTGCCGTTAATTATACATTTAAATATATAGCTGTTGATTAGACGGGAAGGGGATAAGGTAGAGTAGATGAAAGACATGGATGGATGAAATTAATGAGTACAATATAAATCATGAAGCCGTTAAGTAGGTGGGGTGTCAGATTTCTCTGAGGTGCCATTTAAGTTGATACCTCAAAAAATGGTAGACATGAATGTTCAGTATCGGAGCAGAGGAGGAAACTCATGCATTCTGGGATCTTTCAAAGCCAAGGAGTCGAATGTGAATGAGAGCAGTGTGCTTTTCTGGACACTGCTTGGCTGGTAGCAGCTGGTCCTCCGAGCTGGACTGGAACCTAAGTGCTGACCTCGTCTGGTGAAGCTGTTTCAAGAGCCTCACTCTTAGCTCTCCATTGTCTTGGCTCAAAAACTCCTGAGCAAGAATCTTACAAGCCTAAAAGAGGAGTTTTAGTTCCTAACTGAAGAGCCTGGCCTTTTTCTCTCTCTCTTTCTTATGCTATTGGCATCAAGTTTTTATTTGTTTTGTTAGATTTTCTGTTTTGTTTTAGTTTTCAAAATTTCTTCCCAGTGACCGTTTGGGAGAGGCCTGTATCTCTGTATTTGTGAGGAGTGGGAAAGCCTAGCCAGGTCTTTCCCCTTTGTGTGAGGCATTTCCAGTTTGCTTGCTCTCATTTTGTCACAAAAGTCATCTGCTGGTTTTAATTTTAGCTTTGCTCACACTATAAAAACTTGGTAAACACTTTATTATGGGCATAATCGAAGAGAAGAGCTCATTTTAAAATGCCTTTACATATATATATATATATATATATATATATATATATATATATATATATTTTTTTTTTTTTTTTTGAGGGCAGTGTCACTGGCCCTCCTCATACGTGGGATCCAAACCGGGATCACTGGCATCCCAAGCCAGCTCTTAACCACCACACCACTGGGCCGGCCCTTTACTTATATGTTTAAAATAATATACGTATAAGGTAAATTCAAACTGTACCGAAAGGTTGTAAAACAAAAAATACACCTCCTTTCCAGCCCTCCCGACTTTTACTCCACTCCTTATAAGCTCCCCACTCTTAAGTTTCTTGCATATAGTTTCAGAAAAACTGGGGGAAAATATAGTTGCAGCATGTATGATATAGTTTCTTTAAAAATAAAAAGAACTATTGCACTTTGTTGTACACCTGAAGCTAATTAAAAATAAATAAATAAATAAATAAAATAAAAAAATAAAAAGAACTAAAGGGCTTTGCCTGCACACATCAAATCCAAACCAGACAGGAATAGGAGTTTGCAGCAAAGAAAGTGAAGGTTTATTTAGGGAGTTGGTACCAAACCCGGAGACACAAGTGAGCTAGTGCTCAACAACCTGCATCCCCCATAGCATGTAGGGTACAGATTCTATAGAGCAAATCACAAGACATGGTGGGTTAGGATTTTGGGATGGTGCTGGGAGCTGATTGGTTGGAGGTGAAGTGAGGGTAATGAATCATTTCTTCAGGTTTTGAGGACAGTTCTGAGGTCTTTCCCAGAGTCCCTCTGTCTGCTCTCATAGGAAAGTAGCCAGAGAGGTGTTCCACCTTAGGGCTCAGGAACTGAAATGTAACTTAGGTAAAGATGTTATCTTTAGGCTGCCAGAGGTCCAGACCATGTGACTATTTTAATCACGTGCAGCTACTGTGTTCTGCTGCCTTGAGGGTTGCTAATGGATTAGGCTAGTCTTGGGGGGTGGGAGGGGGAGAGGATTTCGAGAGCCAGGATTTAAACCTAATTTAATCAAAGTCATAAGGACCCTTCGTTTCATGCTTACTGTTCTGCACCTTCCAACAAATCAAATCATAGTATGTAGTGTTCTGTGTCTCCTTACAAACATTTGTTTTTGCTAGTGATTAAGCCACAGCCCAAAGACAGGTCTCACTAGCAGGATTCGTGATGATATCTTACAGAAGAAGCCTTTAGAACCCTAGGCCAAAGTGCAGAGGGGCTGCCTTCTAGTTAAAACCACCATCAGTAAGGAGTGGAACAAAGTGGTAAAACAAAACAGAGAGGAATACATTCCCAAGCCAGTGCCCAAATCTAGAAAAGGAAAAATTCCAACCCAGACCCAATGAACATGGCTGGAGAAGGGGGTAAGTGCCAACACCCAGAGAGGGCAGAGACACCAGCACCTACTAAGATGCACAAACAAGTGCAACCAGGTTCTATTTTTAAAGGAGACTAAAGAAGAAATAATGACCACAAATATAAAGGGAACATGTTGAACTACTGGGGAAGTGCTAAATTTGAAAAGGGAGAGTTGGGCTAGTGTTTTAAAAACCGCTCTGTAGACACTTTAAAATAGGAAAAGATTCTAATCAGAAGTAGAACTGACACAGTGGAATAAACAATAAGTCAAGTGTAACCAGACACTAATCTATTTAATCCTACAGTCTATTATTAATTAACCTATTATTTAATGCACTAATCTGACCATACAGCTAGCCATATCATAAAAAATATGACAAAAATGCTACACGAGCTGATTGGAGCCATAGAATTGTTGTACTTTGGCCCCATATAACGCTTTTGGTCCCAGGACAAGTCAGGTTCTTTTGTGCTGTGTGTGTGTGTGTGTGTGTGTGTGTGTGTGTGTGTAAGCGAGTGAACTTCTATGCCATTTTACCTAGATACAATGTTTCTCCTTTCCAACCTCCACCTTTTCCTTGTTGTTGTCGTTGTTAAAATGTTCCCCATGTGGCCAAATGCAATTCCTCTTTGAAGGTCTAAATTCAAAATCCCTTACACCTTCTCTTAAGCCTTCCCAAATCGTCATCCATTCTTCAAAGCCAAAGCCTACTGCACATTGTACTTCCGGTGCGCTTGGTATGTCCCTGGTTCTCTCTTTTTTTAAAAAGATTTTATTGGGGAATTGGGAGAAGGGAACATCGTTGGGGAATCAGGGGAGGGGAGGATGTTGCTTCACTGGCCCATGTTGGTATCGTCATTGTGCTCTTCCCGGATGAAGCAGATCGGTCTCCAGCCTCTGGATGGTCGCTCACGGTGGCTATTGGCAGCTCACTCCGGCTGCCGGCCACTCACTGTAGCCTATGGCAGCCCACTGCAGCAGGGGCTGCAGCTATGCCATCCCAGGGACTCACAGTAGCGCAGCTCCAGGTGGAGCTGTTGTTCACCATCTTAGTTGTAGAGGGCAGTGTCACTGGCCCTCATATGTGGGATCCAAACCGGGGCTGCCACTTGGCCTGCCCAAAGTAGTCTTTATTTCCAAACCAAAGACGGTTCTCCTAGGCATTCTTGTCCGGTCATCATAACATCTTGTGGGATCTTGACACCTGTTCATTGGCACTAAAAAAGTTTCCCTGGATCTGCGAGACTCATTGTCTCATTCCAAGTGTATCGTCTCAAAGTTCATATTAGGCAAATTCCAAGATTAGATATATCCTAAGGACCTCAGCTCTGGTGTGCTACTCCCTCAGGAAAGCTGCCTGAGAATGCTGGAATGTCCAGACGTCACTATCAGGAGCGCTGGTCTGCTCTCGTTTTTTATTACATCTCCTCCTTCTTTTAGAAAGAGCATATGCCTCAACATAAGTTTTTGGTTATAAATTATATACATGTATTTCTATATCCATATATTATATTAATTATAAAAGCATACATAAAATAAATATCAGACAAATGAAATTAGCTGTTCTCATGGTGTTATAGGTATATGTCTTTAATTTGTATTGGTGTTTACTAAAATAATACAGAAAATTGTTTGATATATAGGATTTGCTTTAAAATTCCTAAACAACAAAAAGTAAGTGTGGCAAAATCTTTATAATCATTGAATTCAGATAATAAATACAGTATATGAGGGTTTATTGTTCTTTACTTTGGTGGATATTTAAAACCTTTCATCATAAAAACTATTTAAATCCAGGGCCAGGCGAGTGGTGCAGTGGTTAAGTGCTGGCTTGGGAAGCCAGCAGCCCCGGTTCGGGTCCCACATATGAGGGCCAGTGACACTGCCCTCAAAAAAAAAAAAAAATTCTCTTGTGTTTATTTAATGGAGACTGGTTCAATCAACCCTCTGGCTCTTGTAAACAACAAAAGACAGTGCTTGCAGGCTTCTTGTAGGGTAAGGACGTACCCAGCATTGGACATATCAACCCAAACACATTTCAGAACTGCTCACACTTTCTAGAATATTCACTCAATGTTCAAATCCATGTCATTAATAATATCAAGTTTCAAATGAGTTCTTTATATGATTTCATTTCCCATAGTTCCTGTAACCCTGACCATCCTGAAGCTCTAAGGATTCTCTAGAAATCCTTAGAGCTTGGGACAGAATAGAAGGAACAGAGGCATCTAACTGCCCATTAGGAGCAGGCTAGACCTTGTGTTTAGCAGTTCATGCATACTATCAATGAAGACATTTATGTCCGAAGTTATTTATTTATTTTTTTTTTTGAGGGCAATGTCACTGGTCCTCATATGTGGTACCCGAACCAGGGACGCTGGCTTCCCAAGCCAGCGCTTCACCACTGCGCCACTCGGCGGGCCCTGTCCGAAGTTATTTTCATGCTGGATAACACTTTCCCCAAATATACCACGAACTTACAAGCAAGAAAATGTTGATGTCAATAGAAGAAAGAGTTTTACTTCACCTCCCATTCCATTACTTCTTAGCTTTAGAACGGAAGAAAGGTTGTACCCCAGCCCTCTAATAGAATTTACATTTAGAGTCCTAATGTTTGAACAAACAAGTTAGATCTCTCTTGCTTATCCCATTTCATGCTTTCAACTCTTTAGCCGTGAGATAACAAAATCTATGGAGTAAGATGAGACCAGTCAAGATCAGCCTTTTTCATTATGTGAGCTTGAATGTCCAAGGAAATTTGTTTCTAACTATCAGAAAATAATAAGACAAGTAATTTTGGAAGTGGGATTCAGAAATATTTCCTTTATTCGAGCAAAGTATCTCACCACTGAGTATGTTGAATACAAATTTTTTTTTTTAATTTTTTTTTTTTACCATCTTTTCCAAGAAAGAATATGAGTTACATCTTCCTTGACAGGGTGACTCAGGGAGACATGTTCATGCTGACTGGGATGGTGGGCAGAATCACCTTCTCTCTTTAAATTGATTACTTTTATAAGTTATGTTTCTAAGTATATTTGACAGTGGTACATTATTAAATTCATAAGTTAAATGTCCAGGTGAAATACCTCTACTGGAGGTTCAAAGGACCTCCTTATTATACTTTAAACCATAAATGTCAAGTTTGTTCACAAATCAACAAAAAGTATCATATAAATAAAATGGAGCTTGGGATCCAAAGAACTAAGATTATGCCAGTTCTGCTGTTAGTACTATGGCTTTAGAAAATTTTATTTTGTTAGGGCCTTGTTTTCCTGATTTGTAAAATGAGAGGATGATTAGTGTTCTTTATTATTTAACACTTTTATGTTTTCAAATGGGAGAAAAATGTACCATACTTAGATGGTAAAATTATTTTATATGGAGTTGAGAACATATTTTAATGCTAAACTGCCACTTTCAGAGTTCTTATTCATTAGAACACAGACTTTATTTTGAATAATAGTAAGATATGGGCTCCAAAAATGGCTTGGTATTCATGGAATTGATTGTATATTACGTATAAAGTTTCTATTTGATGTAGAAGGTATCAGGAAATTGCTGGAAGTTTTAAGAGTGAAGCAACATTCCAAAAAAATGGTGTTTGGGGTAAACAATAATTTTGATCTTTACATATAGAGGTAGACTTAGGAGAAAAGAGGTGACTAGAGGCCAGATAGCAGGTAATAGAGTTCAGGTTTAAAGTGGCACCTGTTAAAATTGTTTAGGAAGAGTTAAATCCTGAAGATATTGAAAATAGAAATTCATAAAATTTAGTGGTTGATTAAATATGGGGAACAGTAAATAGATCAAAGCAGTAATTCCAAAGTTGTAAACTTAAAGAACCAGAGAAATCAGAGTATTTAAATTAAGAAGGAATTATTATTTTCTATAATCCAGGAGGCAACTAAAAATGTCCCTATAGACCTTTGGAAAGAGGATGAAAAGTGTAAATGATCTGTAGCTATTCCCTGTGCTTAAGTGGTAAATAAAAATAGAAAGGTAGGTTCACTCTGGGAGGAAACATGGAAGTGGATTAGGAGCAGGGCAAAGGACTGAATGCTGGAGAATATGCTCAGTTAAAGAATATAAAAGAGCAGAGACAAGGAAGAAAAAGTATAATAGAAAAAGGGAAATAATAGACAAACAACAGAACCAGTGCTGGGGAAGTGGGTAGAAATTTAGCCAAATCAGTGGTTTAACTAGTCGCCTGAAAGAATGAAAGGAAAAAGTAAAGTCATGAGCCATCTAAGGAATTAAAAAGTAAAGAAAAATAAAATGAGCGTTTGAATGGAACTTTAGGATTGATTTTCACAGGAATTCTATTAATTAACTTTCGTGTTCACATCCCGGTGTGGTACTTAGAACTATTTTTATTACAGGTTCATATATGAGAAACAAGCTTAGCATATTTTTAGGGATGTACAGAGACAGGACTTGAAAAAGTTAGAACTGCTGCCTCCTAATCCTGTTTTTTTTTTTTTTTTTTTTTTTTTTTTTCTGTATGGGAGATGAGGATACTAGAAAGTGTAAGGAAAGCTGGAAGGCTGAGATTTTAGGACAAATGAAGGTGTTCTTTTCTGGTGTTCACTTGAGCAATAAGAAGGCTCAGGGAGAGGAGAGCGGGCACCTCTGTCCTGTTAAGTATAGATTTGGATCAGCATGCAATGTCCCTGTGGGATGACTGATATTTTCTACCATAATAAGAAAATAATTTGAATGTTCTGTTTAGAATGTGGTTGACAGTTTAAATATCTTAATGTGGTGTTAAAATACTTTCTGACATTTAGTATATTTGTAGGGTGGTTGTCTCAACATATGTAAATGCCTTCCACATTCACAAGTCACATTGAATTCAGAGCAATGTTAATCTGAAGGTAAGCTGTAAGCCTCTAATAAATATTGCATGATCTGAAAATATTGTTTAACTAAGTGGGGGAAATATTCAAACATAAGCATATCCAACACTGTGAGGGATTTAGTATCAAATTCAGTCACTATAACAGCATCACAGATCATTGAAAAGGGAACTAGAAAGAGTGCCCCACGAGGGCCGGCTGAATGGCTCAGTTGATTAAGAGCTCGCTCAAGAGTGCGAGCTGAGCTCTGAGCAACGGCGGTTCCATGCCCAGCCCGAGCTGAGTTGTTGTTGAGCTGCCAACAGGTGGCAGGATAGCTCAGCTTAAAAAAAAAAAAAAAAAAAAAAGAGTGCCCCATAATTTTCTGGCCTTTTTTCTAAAGGTTAATATTAAGGCCAGCTGAGTGGCTCAGTTAGTTAAGAGTTGGCTTAGAGACAAGTTCTGAGCAACAGGGCTGCCAGTTCAATTCCCACACGGGCCAGTGAATGCTGCACTGTTGTTGAGCTGCCAACAGGTGGCAGGATTGCTCAGCTGGTGTAACAGTAAGATTGCCTGTTCGATGGTGGACTATGCCCACCTGCAACTAAGACTGAACTCAGCACCTTGAGCTGAGCTGCTGCCCAGATGGCTCAATGCATAGAGCTGCCAGGTTCAACTCCCACATGGGATGGTGGCTATGCCCACCCGCAACTAAGATTGAACACAGCATCTTGAGCCTAGAGGCCATGAGCTGTCGACGGGAAGCCAGATATCGACTGGCGCCTTCAACAAAGAAGATTGAAGAACAATTTGGCTGGTCCCCCTCCCCAATTCCCCAACGCTGTTCCCCTCCCCCAATTCCCCAATAAAACATTTTAAAATAAATAAATAAAGGTTAATATTAAAAGAAAAACACTAATTTGTCTTATGCAAAAGTAAAGATTGTTATTTATTGTGCATTTCCTGGATTTTGTATATGCATTATTTTTTAGGTTACTACGTGCTATCTGATAATGGGACACAAGGGTGTTTTTTCTTTCAGCTAATTTCTTTGGTACGATTTTGTAATTTCTTTTGTCTTTTATTACGTCCCAACTTCAGTTTCCATAGGAACAGGATCATTCAGAAAGTTATTTGGGGCTCTTTCAGAATGCTGAGCCCAGGATTCCTGAGCCCAGGCACTTACAGCTTCATTAATATGAGTCCCTGTATTATATCATTTGTTGACATAAGAAACATTCAAACCTGTAGAGAATTTTTATGAGTTTATTTGAGCCAAACTGACAACAGCTGCTGGGAAGCAAAATCTCAATGGATTGAGAAAATGCTCCAGAGAATGGCAGTTTTGCAGTTAATTTATACATTAGAATCAAAGGAAGAAAGGCAAAGGGGGTTCACATGAAAGTCATTTGTGGTAGATTAGGGAGGGAGGAGAAAACAAAGCAGAGAAATCTCTGGGATTGGATAAAAAGCAAAATGGAGAAACATGTGCTTTTTTTACATTGGCAGCTACAGGATGTTATGTGGGCAATAAAGTAACGGGTGAGGTGGCTTTGTGGTAACCTGCTCTGGTGCAGTGGGAGCTGGAAAAGGAGATTACTCTGACATTTCAAAGGTATGTTATCTTAGATGCAAAAGGACCATAGATGGCTCACCTAAGGCAAAGATTGACCTTTGTCAAAGAAGCTACAGGCCTAGGACGTGACTACCCACCCTGACCCGCTTTGAGTTAGGAATTTCTATGTTCAGACCATCCTCTGTGGTTACTTTCAGTCTCTGAGTTTGGAGGGCCCATCATTCAGGCCTTCCCTGAACTTGTCAGGTTTAATATGTGGCCCCTTTTTCATCTACACTTTAAAGGTGGGGAAAACTGGGGTATGGTTTCATGATAGGTTTGCATTTTCAAATATTTTTATTAAAGATTTGGCTCAAAGAGGTTTAAAATCACTTAAAAACATGATAGAACATGCCTGAAAAAAAAAAATATATATATATATATATAGGCATACTATTCTCTGAAGGAAACTTAAGAGACATGAGTTATCCCAGTTAAACTTATCAACCTCGGTTAACTGTTTCTTAGCTGAAAATGTTATCCTTTGAACTACAACATATTATGAATAAGAAAAATTATATTGGGCTTTGATTTAGAGCTGTAAGTAAAAGCCAAGAGAGAGGTAAGACAGAAAAATAACAGAATTGAAAAGCCTCCAATCTGTACAAAAACGTTCATGAATGAATCCTGTGTCCTCTCTAATACTTCCTTTGTAGTTTTGTTGTCACCAATGGAATATAATGTAGATCAGAAGTTTTACATTTATAATAGACTCCTCTCTCCTCACCCATCTGTACTTTAATGTGTTTTTTTGGGTGTTTTGTTTTGTTTTTATTTCAGATAATATTTAGTCAAAAAACCAAGCTGTTGAAAATGGTGTTGGTGGTACAATACTATTTAATTCTTTTTCCCAATGGGTGAGAAGTCAGTTCTGATACTGCCTCATCACCAACGGAAGTGCTGAGACTGACTACATAATATCAAAATACCTGGTTGCTTCTGTCACAAATCCAGCCATCCTACTGCTATAGAGAATAGCAAGCAGCCATTTTGCCTAAATTATGCTATGACAGCGAGACTTTTGCATGCCAACTTTGGACACAAATACCTTTGTCCATCAGAAACTGGATCTCTAATAATACATACTCATTTTCTGATCATTTTTAGGATGCAGCTCTGAGGGTCCCACTGATTTGAATGCATGCAGGTTATGTTAGGCAGTTCAAGCTGCTATAACAAAAATACCATAGACTGGGTGGCTCAAACTACAAACACTTATTTCTCACAGTTCTGGAGGCTGGAAGCCTGAGATCAAGGTGCTGGCAGTTCTGTGTCTGATGAATCTGGCTTCCTAGTTTCAGACTGCCAACTTCTCATTGTGTCCTCATGTGGCTTATAGAGCCAGCAAGCTCTCTGGAGTCTCTTTTCATAAAGGCACTAATCCTATTCATGAGGGTTTCACCCTCATGACCCAATCACCTCCCAAAGGCCCTGCCTCCTAATACCATCCCAGTGGGGTTAGGATTTCAGTATATGAATTAGGGGGTAGGGGAAGGCCACAAACATTCAGCCCGCAACAACGATGTTCATTAAACCATTTCTTTTACTGGTCTAGTTGACTGACCCTAAAAATTGCATTTTGATGTTAGCTTGCAGTTGGATGTTTTTAAGCCAATTTTGAAGTAAAAAAAGAGAATTGTCTTTACCGAAAGAAAAGGGAAATTATAGTACTCGGATTTAGAGCCTCAGAGAAATCAGAGTCACTAATATTGAACAATCTTGCCTGACAGTTGTAAAGTACAACAGTGAAGGCATGCTGCCAAACCATTGTTTCCATGTTCTGCACTTCAGAATAAATGGTTCTTGTTCCTTTGGCTTCCTGAAGACTAATCAAAGGAAACAATAAGCTGGGAGAGTTTCCCAGAGTTACCAAATCTCTTCTGGAAGCATTTATAGTAATAGAATTTAATTAATAACATATGTATGAAATGTAAGGGCTAAAGTTTTTATGAATTATTAGCCATCAGGAGAGTTGAAAAATAAAATTCGTACAATTCTCATATTTTAGGAATTGACGTTTGAGAGAGAGCAAGTGTACATGAGCCAGCAAGTGCTAAGTTGCTGGTCATGTAAATTCCTTATTATTTTAAAGATTGAACTATCAGATAACGGAGACCACTTTCTTTCTTGTGGGTAGTCAAATCTCTAAAGCTAAATAAACTCATTAATAAGAAGAAGTCCATAATTGTGTGCAGGGATGGATTATTAGTACCCTCACAAAAAAAAAAATTAAACAAAAGAATTTATTTTTTCAAATTTCACAAAATGTGCTTACATTGGTAGGCCTTCTCCACCCCACCTCACCCCAGGGCCTCTTGAGGTGCCCATGCATGTGAGAGACCCAAAGCTTTTAAGCCTCATTAATTTCCTGGTTATTCTGCTTCCCTTTATGTGTTTATTCATTATATTTTATAAATCTTCTAATTCAGAAAAAGATTGAAAACATCAGAGGTACACTGTCTTCTTTTGAGAAATGCAAAGATAACTGCATTTGCAGATAATAAATTTAACAAATTCGTGATATTAGAGAATCTTTTTGACACTTTTTATACTAATTTCTGTAAAACACTATTTGTATTCATAACTTCATGTTGTGCTTTCAGAAAAAAACAACAGAAACTTTTGATGCGTTACACTGACTCCTGAAATTCCCTTAGTAAGGCCAAGAAAAATAACTCTGAAGGTATTAAGAAAATTTAAAATTAACACCTGTGTCATGTAGGAGGTGGAGAATGCTTAGTAGTTGGTAGAGTGCTACCTTCTCACATATGTTGCTTAAGTGGATTTATGACTATCAAATGACTGTGGAATAACCATTTTACCCTCCCCTGACCCAAACGGCCACTGAGTAATCTGTTAGAGGACATTTTGTGCAAGAATTCCCAGATTCCCACACCTTGGTGATTCGGAACCAGAGTTGAGAACCCAGGTTCAGAAACTCTGCGTTAGCTATTTGTCCAGAGCTGATCAAAACTCTAAAGAAATGATTTACATTACATGCTCTCAAAAATTACTTATTTAATAATAATATTAGTATATTCATTTCTGCTGAAAAACATAACTATTAAATACTGAACTTTTAATCTTGAAAAACCATATTGAGGTTTAGGAGTTAGTAACCATAATTTCAGATTAAAAGACAATGAATGATTTTAAGCTAAAATGTCACTAAGCTCTCAAAGCTTGATGCACCATCTCCACTGTAAGGATGTGCCTGAGACACAGCCCAGACCACAGGAGACCGTGGATGGGGAGAGACCCTCAGGTTTGTTATTCTTCACCTCTCGCATTTTCGTGCTCTTCACCATTACATTATGTGTCTATGAGTATTTTCATATCTGACATCTTTAGTAATGATTTCTTATTTTACACTCATAAAATTTTAGGGCCATTGTTTCTTGGCACTTTAATCTAGGGAGAACCAATTAGAACCTAGAATGGTCAACAACCATGCCTTTCAGGGAGTATTTGATATTTATTGGCATCAATTTTAAAAATGATATTTCTTCATCTTGTCTTGAAAGTCTACTGGATTTGAGTTGACTGTTGTCATCTATATAAAATCTATAGTTAGGGCCGGCCGAGTGGTGCAGTGGTTAAGAGCTGGCTTGGGATGCCAGCGGCCCTGGTTCAGATCCCACATATGAGGGCCAGTGACACTGCCCTCTAAAATAAATAAATAAATAATAAAATTTATAGTTATACCACGGGCAAATGAGTGGTATTTGGCTGAGATTGTCACTTGGAGAATATCCAAGAAAGACCTCAGAATCCTAAAAATGTCTTCTTTTATTTCCTACTGGGGAGTACATGATAAGAAATACAGCCATTGATGGCTTTCTGATGATATTGGCCACCATTAAACATTTGAAGATGTGCTGAAGGCCATTTCTTTGAAACTTTTGAGACTATTTTACAGTAAGAAGTTGATTTATTTACTTCATATCTAAAAATTACCTGAAAAATTTTATTGTCCAATTATCTGGGTAACAGAATGCCCTGGAAATCTCCCTATATTTACTACTGCATATAACATGTATAGAAACAACTTTATACTTAGTTCTGAAACACCAATTGTCCTTCTTGTACGCAGATGATTTAAAAAGCAGAAACAAAGGACCGGCCGAGTGGTTCAGTTGGTTAAGAACTCGCTCAAGAGTGTGAGCTGAGCTCTGTGCAACGGCAGTTCGATGCCAGCCCAAGCTGAGCTGCTAATGAGCTGCCAACAGGTGGCAGGATAGCTCAGCTAAAATAAATACATACATACATACATACACACATACATACATACATACATACAAAGCAGAAACGGGGAGGGGGCATAAAATTTTGAGCAGTATGTTTGGTAGGATCTAGTACATGAAGCAACCATTTTTTTTTTTTTTTTTTTTGAGGGCAGTGTCACTGGCCCTCCTACATGGGACCGAACCGGGCCACTGGCTTCCCAAGCCAGCACTTAACCACCGCATCACTCGGCCGGCCCCCCTTTATTTTTTCATTCATTTTTTTTTTTTTTAACACAAAACACCTTTATTACACAGACTGAGCTAGGAGGGAGGAGGATTTATTTGCCTTTCTGAGCTTTGATATTCCTCAGATAGAACTCTAGCTCCTTTCCCTCTAGCAAATAGCCACCTGCTTGGCTACACTGGCCTGGTATTGGAATGATGCAGTATATAATAAATATACAAGGTTTATTCAAATTAGTTCATTCATCATACATATTGCCCATTAACACTTGCACTTGAAAAATGGATGTGAAGCCATCTGCGGATTGTCTGGCAGTGCTGTGTTTGGTGCTATTTTCTCACAAAGCCTTGCACTGATTGAGTGGCAGTAGGGGTAGGGGTCTGTGGTGCCATACTAACAAGATGTGGCCACACATCTTGTCTTCTCTGCCTTCTAGCGCTGGGACCTTGAGTGAGCTGCTTAACCTCTCTCAATCTTCACATCTGCAAATGAGGATATTAACACAGTGGAGTCACATTTTGCTTAGATGCTAGGCTCTTAAGGGGAAAATTTATTCATAGTCAAATCACCCTTAAATTCTGTAGGTCATTAATTCACCAGGACATCAGCCACGGGTAGCTCTAAAGTTAAATCGTCTTTCATTTCTCCTTGTAGTTTTTTGTGGCTTCCTTTTCTCTGAAAATAGGGTATCAAAGTCTCATTAAGAGGAAGGACCAGAATGTCCTGGTTGAGAGCCTAGAAGGACATGTCTGTCTGTGTCCCCTTGCCTCCTCCTCCTTCCCTCCCCATCTTTCTCCCTACTCTAATGATAGTGAGATAGATGAGTATATTACCTAACTCCTAATTCCTGCCTCATTCGGTTACTTTCTATCCATATAAAATTTATCCATAATAAATAGTGGGTGACATTATTTTGTTACTGCTAGCCTTGTGCATCATTTTTATAGTTGGTAGTGTAATAATTGTATATCAGTGATGATCAAAATCACATGGCTATTAATTATTATTTTTGAAAATTTATGAAATAACTTATATCCACAGTTTTTATAACTAGCTTTTGTGCATGTTAGTCTCTGTAATGTTTTTAAAAAACAAATAAACCTCTATAGCATGTCAATTTTTCCTAATCATGTTTTTCATTAAAAGTGTTGATTTAAACAACACTTTTATAGTAAGTTTTTTTTTAAGTATTTATTTTTAGTCAAACCAGATGATTTTAGGTGAGTGATAGACAATATAAGAACTTTTATTCTTACAGTTGGAGGGGAAGGAAACACAAAGGTTTCATTTGACTTGACTGGGAGTTGTTAGCAGTTATGGAAATAATCATCTCTGAACCTCATTTTATGAACTTCTGCCAGTGACTTTGGCACACACCCATACTATTAAAGATGTTTTGTAGCTAACTTTAAAGCAATTGTTGACCTCAACTATTGGACCTACATGACAATTTGTTTGTTTTCCTATTTAACTGATTCTGGAAAAGTGAAATAAAAGTCAGTTCAAGAAAGCAGCCAACAGAGACTGTTCCTAACATCTGTTAGTGAAATGTTGATACAAGAGCCTACATTTTGTTTTCATAAAAGGAGTTATTGGGTGCAAATTTTAAAAAAATAAAACTGAATTCCAAGACTAGAAAGGCTGAAACAAGGTAGGAATCTAAAATAAGTAAATGTTCTTTTTTTAAAAAGATTTAGAACTTTCTGTTTAAATAAGTTCAAAGTAAGTGACCATGCATTTAAATTATTTTTACCTTTTTAACAGCAAACCTTGTAGTAAATAGAATTAGAGGAAGCAAGGTAGCTAGGAGGACCCTTAAAGTAACGGAAGTAAATATTCAGCTACCAGGAAATACTACCTATTTATTAATTCTTTAAAACTAATCCTCATTATAATTTTTTGGTCCTTAGAGTTTCGTCAATTCAACCAATCCTCACTTTTTTAGTGTCTGGGACACATTCCCCCCCCCCCATTCAAATATATACATATAAAAGCTAAGAGGACTTAATAAAATCTGAAGTAAACAGCTGTCATTTTCCATAGAACTTTGAAAGTGATTTTTGAAAATGTAAGAAATTTTTCTTAAAAGGAAGTTTAAGCAAGTAGAAAAATTGCAAAGGAAGGAAATTATTTAACCCAGTCCTAAATCTTCCAGTCTCGGGTTGGCCTAACATTCGCCTCAAATGAAAGAAGCCCCAAGCCTCCTGAAGAAAATAAACACTGAGTAGGCAATGCGGTGGGCGCTTGAAAAGTTCAAAGATAGAGTGATGCGGTGGGAACAAAGATTATCTCTTCCTATTTTGCCCAGGTTTTTCCTCAACTGGTTTCTAGGGAATATGAGTCTTCATTGTTTTGTCTAAAAAGCACTAAAATAGTTCAAAAATCACAAGAAATGCCAGTCTTAATTGGAAATTCTCTGAGGGCACACTGCTGAAGGAGAAAAGGCTTTTTCAAAGCATGCTTTGAGAGTTTCACAGGATAATGGTTTGGAATGACAATCATTGGTAAAAGCATTCATATCATTTAAATTTAGGTGTCCTCTACCGAGAACACATGAGGCCCTGTCTTTTCTCCAGCTCATTTAGAGGATTCTGGCTTGGCCAGCATAGCGTCTTCCCTTCCTCTGCTCTCTGAAGATCCGGACCCTCCCTTTGGTCTCTACAAAACTTAAATTGGGGAAGGAGTGGGTGGAGAAGCTGGAAAAGGAAGGCGTGAGGAGGCGGGGAGGGTGGAGTTCAGAGGAACATGGGACATTTTCTGGTGTGTGACAGCGTGAATGAAAAGGGGGAAAAAGGATATTTTAAACGGTTGTGTGGGCCCCTTCATGGCTTTTGAAATACACAAGCCAAAGAGTTAAATTAGACACTACTCTTTGGTGGCCCTGACACCTCTCTAAGACTGAACCACATGGGTCACTGCTTTATGCAAATATATTTACAGCTGTCAATAAAAAGGATTAGTTCAAGCCTACGTTCTTCATCTAGACAGCAGGTTTGCCAATTTCCCTAATGAAGATGTTTACAAATTAAAAGTATAGAACCTGAATAGGTGAATAATATTTGACAGGGGACCTAGATATCCGAGGTCTGTAGATTTTTGAGCTTTTCTTTGCACAATTTGCTCTCCAGTCTTCTAAGGGAGAGAAAAGAAAACATATATTCAGAATAGCATGTTCCTTAGGACTAATAAAGTCTAGCACACTGAAATACTAATTTCCATGTTAATGTAAATATAGATAAGTAAATCAAAGGGAAGATGCTATGTTGTATGAAAGATTTTTCTCTCCTTCCTAGAAATGTAATAGATTATTTCATAGTTAAAAAAAGTTGATAAGACTTCCTCATAGGAACTTGCAAAATCCTTGAACTCATGCTTCTTTGCCTTCCTTTAGTCTATTTGTTTATTTCATTTTTTCTTTTTTTTTATTATTTTTTTATTGGAAGGGCAACAGTGTTGCGGAATTGGGGAATGGGAACAGCCAAGTTCTCCTTCAGTCTTAGTTGTGGAGGGCGCCGCTACCTCAACTCCAAGTCCAGTCACCATCCAGCCACCTGGCGGCAGCTCGCAGCAGCTCGCAGCTGCTCAGCTCAAGGTGCCGTGTTCCATCTTAGTTGCCGGAAAATGTAGGTCATCATCCCATGTGGGAGTCAAACTGGAAGCCTTGTTGATAGGAACATGTGCTCTCCCCAGCTGAGCTACCCTGCCATCTGTTGGCATCTCAGCAGCAGCTCATTTCGGGTGCAGCTCAATGGCCTATGTGGGAATCGAACCAGCAACCCAGTTGCTCAGAGCTTGCGCTCTTAACCAACTGATCCACTTGGCCGGCCCTACTTGTTTATTTCTATTCCTGGTTCTTCAAACCAGCCTAGCCGTAAGTTTAGAGCAGTGGTTTTTCAGCCAGGTATGATCTTCCCACCTCTATCCTTAGCATTTGGCAGTATCTAGAAACACTGTTGGTTATTATGACTTGGGGTACCATGGAGGGGCATGTTACTGGCATCTAGTGGGTAGAGGCCAGGGATTCTGCAAAACCTCCTACAGTGCACAGGAGAGCCTCACAGCAAAGAATGATCTGGCTGCAATGTCAATAGTGTCAAGACTGAGAAACCCTCGCCTGGAGCCTGCGCTCTGAGGTTACCTTGTCCTGCTTCTCCTGTAACAGCCTCTTAGCTTCCACCTTCTGTTGTGCTTCTGAGCCAGTCCTTTGCTGTCATTTAACCACCAATTTCTCAACTTGTTTAACCTTCATTAGACCAATGGACCTTTCCACCTGTCATGTGCATTTTAATGTGCAACTTGCTCATCATTTAGCTTGCGGGGACATGAGGTGTGGCCGGGTATAGTAGAATAATAACCTCAGTGGGCTTTGGGTATAGACTAGCGAAGTTCAAATACCACCTCCACCAATGACTACTTGTATAACCTTGGCCAAGTTTCTCACCCTCTCTGTGCCTCAGTTTCCCTGCCTGAAAAAAATGTGGATAAAAAATGGTGCCCTACCACAGAAAATTGTTGTGAGAATTAAATGAGTTAACCCTTGTAAAGTGCTGGGAATGTTGCCTAAGATCTAAATGCTTAATAAATGTTAGCTATTGTTATTATTTCTCAAAGAGCTTACTAATATCCATATTCTCCAACTCACTTCCTCCTCTCTACCTTTAGGCTGGGGAGAAGGTATATTTTAGTGAGGATGATTTTTCTTAAATGTTTGTATATACTCTGAGTCATTTTCATTTCCCTTGTAGCCAGGGTTTCTAAATGTGGAAAGGCAGGAAGTACCCTCCTCTTCTCTCTCTCTCTGGTTTTGGCCACCTGCATTGCCTCCTGAGGCAAAGAGCACTTGGCCACATGGAGGTGGGGGAGGAAAATATCCCAAAGCGTCGTCTTGGATGACACACAGTTCTCAGTCTATAGATGGAAACTGGTGAGTATATGGATGGGAAGATGAATACATTAGGGGCAACACCTGAGTTTCTGGTATAAGTGACCATGTGGATTGTGGTGCCTTTCACTGTGATGGGATTCGGAGAAAGAAAAACAAAGTTTGGGTGTAAACCTATAAGGTTATTTTTGCTCATGAGTTTGTGGTGCTTATAGGAAATGGGGATATAGATATCTTGCAGAAAGAGGAGTTTATGAACTTGTTCTCAGGAAAGAAATTAGCTGGAGGTACAGATTTAGGAATTTAGAGCAAATAAATGGTAGTTGAGTGAATGAGATTATAAGAGTTTATATAGAAAGGAGTTAGTTGAGTCAGAAAAGCAGTTCCTGGACGGATGGATGGATGGATGGATGGATGGATGGATGGATGGATGGATGGATGAATGAATAGAAAGAGCAAGGAAGAACCCACAAGGGAGACAGAGTGAAGACTAGAAGAGAGTCATGTCATACAATCTAAGGAAGTCAACAGAATCAGATGTCATAGAGAGATCAAGTAAGATAAAAAATGAAAGGTGTCCATTAGATATGGAGACAAAAGTCATTTTTGCCTTGGTGAAAACAGAGTCTCTAGATCATATGCAGACAGAAATCAGAGTGTAGCAGGAGCAGAAAAACAACATTTCTAGTAAATTGTAGAAATATATCTTTAAGAAATCACCTTTAAATTTTTATGATCATTTTTTAATTTGGTCTTAGGTTATTGCATATATGTTTTTCATGAATAGTGAGAGACAACAATTGGATTGTTTTGCCTAAATTGTTTGCTCAAAGTAACCCACAAGAGTGCTTTGCATTATTCTTATTTTGAAATTATAAATACCAATCCAATATTTTATACTTACAATACCTTCCAAAAAGAATTGGTTGCCTTCAGGAACACTTCATGAGTGTCATTTTGATCTGACCCCCACTTACTGGATTCTTCTCATTAGTATACAATAAAGAGTGGTATAATATATTTGTTTAATGAATATTTATTGTGCCTTGCTTTATGTCAGGCACTGTTCTAGCTCTTCAGGCTACATCAGGGAATGCAACACACAAAACTATTTCCCTGGTAGCATTTGTATGTTAGAGATAAATACTTATAAGGAATGATTTAAATTATTTTTGAATATGGTCACTCAACTGGACGATACCATGATATCCATAACACAAAGTGATACATATCAAAGATTGAATTAAAAAGTTTTAATTACTGGTTCTGCTACTTTTTGGTTTAAGTCTTAGTAATATCTATTCATAAGGTATATGAATGTCTGATCACTGTGCTGTACAACTGAAACTAATATAATATTGTATGTCAATTGTAATTGAAAAATAAATTTTTAAAAATTGAAAAGAAAATAATGTCTAGCTGAGTATTGAATTTTACAGAATAAAAAAGAATGTAAAAGCACTTTTTAAAATGCAAATTTTATAAAAGATTATGGGAATGATGATATCTCATCATCATCATCACCATCACCGTATAACTATCAGATCTCATTAGCCACCATAATCACCAAAGTGACTCATTTCTATATGATCTAGGTGTAGTCAGGAATAAATACATAAAACAATTTATACCCTTGAATGGGATGCTAAAAATGATTAGCTTTTATTGGGGAAACACTGCCTTGTGACACTAGATTGCATATTAGCTGAATTAAGGATATAAACTCTTGTTTAACAATTGGGCTTGTGAGAGTGTGTTGCCTGTGGTGGGTCCCTAAAAGATTTATGGGTTCTCCTTTGGGAAATGCTTAAAGGGCAAAACCACAGTACAGAAAGTGGAAGAGACATATAATGGTTTGGCTTAGTTTCTCTTCTTTTGATACTGTAAAACTTACATATTATGAATTGTGTGAAACTGTTACTAAACTTGAGGCCAGTGTTCTTTAATAATACATCACATTCCCACATTTAAAAGTGGCCTTTTATACTATTTTAATTATCCTATCTGTTTTAATCTTCCAGATCATAAGGCCTATGGACTCTCTGCCCCAAAAGACCATAAAGTAGTCACAGCAATAGAGTACCAAGGTAGAGTACCTTACTGATTTTCACGGACTGTGTTGTTTAAATGACTCATGAGTATGACACATGTGATGTTATCTTTCTATTTGTCCAGGCCCTCTGCCTCACCTCATACTAATTCTTCTGCCTAGAATACTGCTCCCTGCCTAAAATGCTGCTCCCTACTCTTTCTGCCTTGAGAACTCTTTCGCTACCCCTTCATGGACATTTTGGACATTCAATGAAAGACCTGATGTACAAAGAAGGTCTCTTATTACATAAATTATTTGCAACAAAGCAAATCTAATTTGTGACACTGGAAGATGGAGATCTTGCAAAGTTTCCGGCCAGCTAGACAGGGTAAATGGAAGTTAACACTGCAAACCCCACTCTACTTAATGTATGTAAGATGGCATTAATTTAACCTATTTTGGGGTGCCATTTCATTATTTATTTTAGTTTTTTAAAAATAATTATAAGGGGGAGTTGGTATTGAATGGGTGTAAAGTTTCAGCTTTGCAATATGAAAAAGTCTGGATATTGGTTGCCCACCAAAGTGAATATGCTTAACACTACTAAACTGTACAGTTAAAAATCATTAAGGTGGTTAATTTTAAGTTATGGATATATTACCACAATTTAAAATTTTTTAAAGGCTCTGATAAGCAAGAAAAATTTATGAGGGCTTTTATAAGTTTACTTCAAATATTGTATCAAATAATTGTGCTAAGGATCTTTTACCTAGAACACAGTTAAATAATACTAGGCAAATAGAAGAATGACTGTTTCTTGAATGTGATGCTTGTTTAGGCCAAATATTGTAAACATTTAAGAAACAAGTCCTGAATGCCTGATCCCTCTTCTTCAAGCATGTCTTAGGTTCCTGGATTTGGAGAGAGATAGGTTTGAAGGAAAGAGGCAAAGATTAAAGAAGATGACTGGGATGGGGAGGAATTAAATGAAGTAGTATTTAACCAGTGTTTACAATCATGCCTAATAGCACTTATTTTACATAATTAAGATAATAAAACAGCCACTCTTTATTATGACTTAGTTGTAAATGAGGAGAGGTGGGAAGAGGAAATTAATGATTGGGAGTAATTTGGGACTATTGGGCGCACTTATGGGACAGATAAACAGGGCTGTACAAGATAAGATGCCAAGGAGCCTGGAAAGGCCAAAATAGTGAGCATAGTGAGAGGAAAAGATGGGTCAAGATGTCCATGGGACAAAAGCAGTGAAGTTAATTTTACTTACTCTTTATTTTCTGGAGGTTCTTACTGTTGGGTCCATCCAACTAGATACCATGGATATACATCACTGCCTCCCCAGGCCCAATGGCACAATATCTGAATTAGGATGCCAAAATCATACTCTTTAGTCTTATGTTTACTTTATTTTACTGTATTGAGGTGAAATTCACATAATGTTAAAGGGAACAATTCAGTGGCAGTTAATACATTCACACTGCTGTGCAACCCCCATCTCTGTCTAGTTCCAAAACATTTCTATCACTCCAAACTAAAATCCTGTACCATTTACATTCCTTTTCAATGTGTGTTTTGTTTTTAATGTAGAAAATCTTTTTGTATTTTGACTGTAGTCAAATGTTAGTTTTATTTATCCCCAAGTAAGTATTTTCTATTTTTTAAAATTTTATCTCTGCTCTTTTAAACTAGGAATTACATTTTGACTCTATTATATATGTGCCCCAGACACCCCAGCTCGGCTATCCATAAAGCAAAAATAAATATCTATCTTCCACATTTTAGTTTTAGGATATTTTTTGCGGTAACTTAATTTTAGTTGAAGTCTAAAATATTTTATGATTTGTCTACATGTGGGTTCCACCCAATTCATTCATTTTGTTTTGTCTCTTGTCTCTCTGATGTCAACAAATCGTGAATTAATTCCTTCTTTTTAATGCAATGTTCTGTATCACTTCCCATAGTGGTACCAAAAAGCATAATGAGACTGAAATGAAGGCAGTTTGTCCAGCCTTATAAATTATATAAGCAGCTTACACAGAGAGTGTCCAACCCTGAGAGCTACAAATTAGTGTTTAACAGCCTGCTTTTCCCGACAAAAGTAATTTCTGATAATTCTTAAGAGCCACTTTGATAGCATCAATTCTCTCTGTGTGTTATGTAAGATTTCGATAATTTTTAACTTGAACACAGAGAATAAAATCAAAAGATAGCAGTTCAGAATCCTAGAAGAATTAAAATTCACAATGATTCTATGTCTTTTCTAAAAGTGACTACTCTGCTACATTCAAACTAATTGTTGCTAATGCTTTTACTAAGCAAAGAAGGATCTTTTCTCAATCCAAATGAAACACACTTTTGGCAATGAAATAATCATCTTAATGGAACAACTTGATGCATATTTCCGTTTCAATATGCTTTATTTTGAGAAAATATGATTTATCTCTATATTATTTTCTTTGCTGTCTCAAACAGAAGTAACATTTTAGTTCAAATTTGTGATTTTTAGGTAAGTTTATGTTAGTATAAAGCTTGGATTTTTATTATGTCAAGGCAAGCTTACAACTACAACTAAGAGAAGTTTCTCCTGGATGCAATTAGTAATGACCATTTATGGAACACATGCTATAGGCAAAGTACCATGTGCACCCAAGTATATAAATGTGTCATCTCTCAATCCTTACAACAACTTTGTGAGATAAGTAGTGTTATTTTATTTTATTTTTTTTTTTCATTTTACAGATGTGAATATACTGGTCAAAAAAAAGTTAAGTAATTTGCCCCAAATCACAGACTTAGTACATGGCACAGGTCCAACTCCAAAGCCTGTGCTTTAAGCTACTATATTATGGCAGAATAACCCTGAGGGCTAGATGCAGATTTATGCTGACCCCCAGTGTTAAATTTGGTCCCCAGTGAGAAGAGAGAGGAGAAGAGTCCATGGTAGTTAGATTCGAAGTTCACCTGATTCTTTATCCCCACGATTCTAGTAGATTTACTGTTTCTCATAGTTCTAAAGGTCAAGATGTTGTTGCCTTAGGATCTAGGCACTGACTAGTTCCTTGCTTGGAACACTCCCGAAGAACAACATGGAAAATTCTAAATTTGAATTCTAGGGTATTCTAATTTAAATTCTAAGGAATGCTAATTCCCTCTTTTTAAGTCTTTGGTCAAATGTCACCTTCTAAAAGAGGTGAACTCTGACTACCCTAATTTTTTAAATTGCACCTCTCTCCCCCAGCACTTTCAAAGTCCCTGTAATTTGATCTACTCTATTTCCATAGCACTCATCACCTCCTAACATATTATAGAATTCACTTTATGATGTTTCTTGTGTGCCTGACCCATCCTGCAAATTGTAAGATCCAAAAGGGGATATATCTTTGTTTTGCTTACTGATATAGCTCAAGAACAATGCGGGACACGCAGTAAGTACTAAATATATTTTGGACAAATTGGATAGAACATTTCTCCACATTTTACATGGCCAGTGTGAGTGAGGCAGGAGTGGAGTCCCTGCATTTAGGAAAATCATGGGTTACATTTTCGAATATAATTTCTACAGAGGTTCTCCATAGAGCAATGAGGACACAAATTAGGAAGAATTTGCCAAAAGGTGTGTGCGTGCGTGTGTGTGTGTGTGTGTGTGTGTGTGTGTGTTTAAATAAATGAAACTATGTGATTGAGTATAAACTTATTCCTAAGACCTAGGAGTGTGCTCTAACAATGTGTGTGGGCGTATGTTTAATTGTTGGAAACTCAACAAAATACGGGAAGGAAACCTATCTAAAACTCAAGACTCCGGGAAGTCACCACCCATTCTCCTTAATCAACAGAACAGAACTGTGTTTCCTTAGACAAATCCCTCAGCACACATTTGTCTTTTAGCATAATTGTAAACACATCTATAAAATGATGTCTCTTTGTAATGTAAAACCTGCTTTTAAAACTTCAGGCATTCTTAAGAACAACTTTTGGGGTTTTTTTTGTTCCATGTCTTTCTTTGTCCTGCTTTCAATTTTCCATTGTATTTTATTCTATTTCTATATTTCTAGTGACGTGTGGACTAAAACACGTACAAACTACATATAACAAAAAGATCATAATTATATCATACAGAAATCATCAATGGATTAATATTTTCATGCATATTTATACAGACCTTTTGTCCCTACCTTTGTATACATTTTTAATAAAACCTGGGATAATATTTTAAGTATTCCTCTCTAATCAACCATATCATGTAATATCCTGAATTCTTCTGAAAAATGTCATCAAATCTGTTTAACATCAAACTCAGACATTATATTTGAAAGAATTTTAACATAATTGCTCTTCTAGTTAAAGATACAGTGCTTTTTGGTCAAACTATATGCATTGTGGGGACAAAAATAAATCTCAGAAATATGAAGTTGACACTCGGGAGAACGTGGCTGAAATATACTTTATAAATATTTAGACCTGGAGGTTTCCATTTGGCAACTCAAAGCAGTTGGCAGTCAGGCACTGGGTTTTCCCCCACTCAGTTAAAAAGAGGAGGTTCCAGGAATTCTTTAATGATATAACTGGAGCAAATTTCTTGTCATTAAGTGACCTTAGTGAACTACATTGAGGAAAGTAAGCTTGATGCCAAGATTAAATATTTTAATAGCTTATCTGGATTGAGGTAAGAGGTAGGGATCAACAATTCATTAGAAGTTCCACATTGGGTTTGTAGGAATGTATTCGTAGAGAGGGTTATCAAAGAGGGGATCTGTGTGAAAATGTAGCATGTTGAAGGAATGTTGTGGGTTTCCACACACTGTGAGTATACTTATTCCAGTCTGTGCTGGACTAACGTGCCTTTCTTGGGCACTGGATGGGAAGAACCCTCTGCACTTGTCATATTGGACTGAGCTTACATTATCTTTTTGCCTCTTTTTCCAGCCTATAAAATCCTCAAAGACTGATAGTAGAAAGAATAAGATAAATAATTAATCATAGCTGCCATTTTAAAGTACATACTATGCATATATTATTATATTTAAAGAGTCACAAATTCTATGAGCTCCTCTTATTTTGCAGATGGTAACTAAGGCTCAAGAATTAGGGAAAGTAGCATAGGGTGACACTGTTATTATGTGGAAGAGCTATGATGCTTTCAGTTCCTCACTGGGTTAAACCAACACGGTACCTGTTGAGGTAATTTATGAATGAATGGATGGATGAATAGAAATATAAAGGAATAACTTAAAGGTGTTAAAAATTAATTGCTTAATTAAGTAAAATATAATTTCAGAGGACAATTAGCAAATCAGTATTTTTTGTTGTTGTTTCTAGAGGTTATTTTAGCCTGTAAGTACCCAAAGAAGACCATTGCCTTCAGGTTAGAGTGGAAGAAACTGGGTCCAAGTGTCTCCTTTGTCTACTATCAACAGGCTCTTCAAGGTAAGAAGCTATGGACTTACTGAGACCAGAGCAAGAGAACAAACACCAAGCCCGGATGCTTGAATTTTCAAATGAGAACAGGACATGACTGATAACTGAAAATGTGTTTTTATAAGTGTGAGATGGAACCAGCAGTGAGTGACTGAGACCGAGAACACAACCATAGAAACAGAGAACAGAAAACAGAAGTAGGTGAACCACTGAGGTCCTGGGCCTTTCATTTCTCAGCTCAGTCCTAGAAGGTATAAAATGCAATTGTTCTGGGCCGGCCGAGTGGTGCAGTGGTGAAGAGCTGGCTTGGGATGCCAGCGGCCCTGGTTCAGATCCCACATGAGGGGCCAGTGACCCTGCCCCCTTAAATAAAAATAAAAAATTTTAAAAAATAAAATGCAATTGTTCTTACTGGCCCAGTAGATTAAACTCTCGAGAGAAAAGATAATGCGGGGTTGGGATGGAGGGTCACTGCTCGGTTATAATAACTTCCCCATATTTCCATATCTCCATCTAGAAAGCTAGGCCATCACTGGGAAGCTTAGGGAGGGTAATGCAACCACCTTTATCCATTGTTTTCTTTTCAAATTGGTTCTACATTTCTTTCTACTCCTTGTTCTTTCTATTGAATATGTGATGAGCTTTTTAATTTAATGTGTTGATAATAATGAATGAAATGCTATGATGTCTGGGATTTGCTTCAAAATAATTCAGTGATAAGAGGCATGGATGAAATAAACAGGCCCTTGCATTGATTACTGTTAGCTGGGCTGATGGGTACAATGAAGCTCATTTTACTATACTCTCTAATTTTGTGGATGCTTGAAATTTTCCCTTACAAATATTTTAAAAGTTGGAAATATAATTTGACAAGTATAATAAACATGTTATTATTTTAAAATACTATGTATTACTTTAATTTTAAAGAATTAAGCAAGCAAACAAATGTTTAAAGTTCATGTATATATAATTTAAAATATCCCTTTAGTTATCCGAAGACTTCGGGGTGCTAATGGCACAGCTGTCTTTACTTGAATTTTCTACAGTTACCAGTTCTGGCATCTGAACATTATACAAAACACTATTTTAATTCTATGCATATTACTATCAAAAACTAACTAAAAGAATGTTTTTAAGACCCCATCCCCCCTTTTCTTTCTGGAATATCATGTAGGGCACCACACAGCACATAAAGTTACTAATCCAGCTAAGGAAACTAGGCTCTCCAGTACCTTTGGAAAACAGGAGTATTTTTTATAAGCCTGTTAGAAAAGAATTAGGCAGGAATGAAGGCTGAACTTTTTAAAATAAAATATGGGAAGATGAAACTGAATATTCTTTGATGAACAGTACGTCATCCCAAAAGAAATAAATGTGAAATAGCAGCACCCGTACAGCACTTTTAAGTTTTGAAATTGAGTGTATTCACAGGAAAAGAAATTGCTTTGGTTACTGAATGAAGTGACTTGAGGAAGGCAGTAGACAGGTTACGTGTATTGTTATTATTAACATCTTTGTCTTCTTTTTCTAAAAGGTGATTTTAAAGATCGAGCAGAGTTGATAGATTTCAGTATACGGATCAAAAATGTTACAAGAAATGATGCCGGGAAATATCGTTGTGAAATTAGCGCCCCATCTGAGCAGGGCCAGAACCTGGAAGAGGATACGGTCACTTTAGAAGTATTAGGTGATGTATTTATATCTGTGTGAATGCTGTTCCCCACCCCTCCCATCACCCAGCCCTGGGGGCAATGAGGCAACTCAGGGGCCCCCCATCAGTCCATTCCAGAGACCACCGGCAACACCTACACAGCCTTGATCATTTCTCACTTCACCTCATTGGCTGCTGAAATTTTACTAGTACTGATTCACTATCACAAAATCTCTTTTTATTTAAGATTGAGGTATTAAACCTTAATAGTCCTACACTGGACATAGGAGACTGTTCTCCAAGAGTTTACTTTGCAATAGTTTTCAGCATATGTAGTATTTCTCCTACCACATAAAATAATATCACATGAGATGATAGACAAACAATGGAACAAAATAGTAGACCAGGGGAAGTATTAGAAATTACTTGGTAAAGAAAGGAAATTGGCATTTATTGTGCAGCTAGCATATGTTAGGCCCTTTCACTTGGATAATTTTACTTAATCTTCACAAACAATCTGACTTTTACAGATGAAGAGACAGAAGTTAAATGATTTCTCCAAGGCTAAACAGCTAGTAAGTGTTTGGACCAGGATTAAGATCCCAGTGGGGTTAATTCCAAAGCCAGCATGCTTAGTTTTTATAAGAACCATTGGGAGATATTAACAGCTCATGATGACAATCGAAGGGACATGTTCTTTTTCCTTCATAGAGGTTATTATAAACTACCCACTTAAAGGCATAAAATAACTCCTCTTCCTTTTTTTAATATAGTCCAGGCTCTTTTTTAAAATAGTAGTGAAGTATCAGTACAGAAGAAATTCAGAAAACAATGCAGGAAACTCAGCTGATGTATTAGTCTTCTATTAACTGACATAACAGATGATTGCAGACTTAGCAGCATAAAACACCACCCACTTATTAGTTCACAATTCTGCAAATCAGAAGTCCAGCACAACATGGCGGGGTTCTCTGCCCAGAGTTTCCCAAGGCTGAAATCAAGGTGTCCACTGGGCCAGTGCTGGGGAAAAACCCATTGCCAAATTCATTCTTGTTGTTGGCAGGTTTCAATTTTTTGTGGTAGTAGAACTGAGATTCCTGTTCCCTGTTGGCTATGAGGGGCTCCATGCTCAGCTCCTAGAGCCACGGCATTCTTTGCCATGCCGCCCTCTCCATTGTCAGTCCAACCAAAGAATGTCTAGTCCTCTTGTGCTTTGAATCTCTCATTTTCCCTTTTGTGACCAGCCAGGGAAAACCACTTTTAAAGGGCTATTGTTTAGGTCAGTCTCCCTTTTATAAAGACAGTGAATTTGGGGCCTTAATTACATCTCTAAAATCCCTTCAGAGTAGTACCTAGATTAGTGTTTGGAGGAATGAGACAAAGTGTGTATATAGCAGAGCTGAGGAACTTGGGGGACCATCTTAGAACTCTGCCTACCACTTAGAATTCTGGATTTTCCTGGATTTAAGTCACCTGGTAAAGTCTGGTTTACTTTACAAACTCCTGGGACCAAAATAAGCCTAACTCCGGTATTCTCTAATTTGGCCAATTCTAGGCAGAACAGGATTTTAGTGTAAATACTGGGACTGAAAAATATACTCAGGTTTGACTTTTGAATATAGTTGGTAGTAAGACATTAAAACCATTGGTAAAGAGAAGAGTAGAGATTGTGTATCTAAAAAAGAATAGTTGTTATATAAGCTAACATGATGCTTGATATTATAACAAAAGCACTCTCAGTGAGTGGCTTAACATAATAGAAGTTTCCTTCTTGTATAAGTAAAGTCTGAGTAGTTGGAGCTGAGATCGTAATGGTGGAGCTATATTATTGTGCTTCATGAAATGATTACAGACCCAAACTAATGTAGGTCTGATACCTTCAATACATGGCTTTCTGAAGTCACTATCGGTGTTCACACCTACTTGTAGTGGGCGGGGGTGGAGAGTGGATGAAGGGAGAATTATGCAGGAAGCTTTTGTGTATCAGGCCTGGAAATGGCATATAACACTTTTCCCCACATTCCATTGGCCAGAACCATGCATATGACTCCATCTGGCAGCAAGGGAGCTGGCAAATGAGCTGTGTGCTCATGAAAAAAGAAAATGAGCCTCTTGAACAAATAGCCAGTCTCTGTCACAGATGCCTGATAGGTCCACCTTTATTTACATGGTTGTTAAAATCCTTGTTGAGCCTATAAATAACCAATACTGTTTGGCTTCCATCCCTCAGTGGCTCCAGCAGTTCCATCATGTGAAGTACCCAATTCTGCTCTGAGTGGAACTGTGGTAGAGCTGCGGTGTCAAGACAAAGAAGGAAATCCAGTTCCTGAATACACATGGTTTAAGGATGGCATCCGTTTGTTTGGGAATTCAAAACTTGGCTCTCCAAGCACCAACAGCTCATACACAATGAATACAAAATCGGGAACTCTGGTAAGGTCATTTCAAGCATGGGCCTCATAATTGTTCTGCATTCAGAGAAAAACAAAATTATTGGAACTGAACTGATGGACAATAGAGGGCTGATACCATTGCTTGTTAAGCAGAGAGAGAAGGGGGCGGCAGGAAAGATGGTGGTCTGTGCAGAGAAGTGACGGAAAGGGCTGCTATGGGAGATGGGAAAACAGTAGAAAACAAGGGAGCTGAGCACACAAAGGTCTCAGTACGTTGATCAAGGCCAGCCAAGGCTGATTCATGATGGTGGACCAGGCAGCTCACTACAGTTGCCTTCCTGGCCTGGAAAGGCAAGTAGCACAGTCTCATAGTTACAGTATCAAGGAAATGCATAAAATTCTCTTGGAGGGCAGGCCGTGGCGCGGCGTTTAAGCGCTGGTTTGGGAAGCCAGCGGCCCCCGTTCAGGTCCCACATATGAGGGCCAGGAACACTGCCTTCAAAAAAAAAAAAAAATTCTCTTGGGGATGCCCAGACCCCAGTGCCAGCCGTGTGAGTATAGTGACTATCGCCAGCCTCTGATAGGATATCTGTCTGTGCCATTAAACTCTTCCACGACTAGATCAACAATTGACTCTGTGACTGCAATATTTACTCCAGATTTGCTGATTGTTTACCCCTTAAAATACTCTAATTGAAAAGTTTTCTTGGGGGTACTGGCGGAAACCTATAAATAAGCTCTTTAAAGTTAATGACTTTAAAAATAAAAGTATTTTTACTTTTTTGTCTCTGGCTTTTCCAGGTAAAGGTGGGAGTAAACAAATAAAAAAAAATCATTAATTAAGCTTGAAGCCTTTTGTTGTTGTTATGCCAAATAATATAACATGTCAGTTTAAAAATGTCTGATTTCCAGTAATACTGAATCACTACAACCATTATCAAAAAAATCTTAAAGGCATGTTAATAATAATAATTTTAATGAATTTGCAAAGGAGGGTATAATGTTTCCTTTCATTCCTTCAGTCTACAGGCACACAGGCACACAATATCATTTAAAAAACTAGATCCCCTGGTAAATAACAAGGCATTTTGACTAAGTGGTTAAACAAGAAAGCACATCAATGGATGTGACTACTCCCTGAGGAAGGCACGCTGTGGCCTCTCTCAGCGTCAGCAGCCTCTGTCAGCAGGTCCGAATGAGTTTACACTGAGTAATTGGGCAGAAAACCTGCTGTCACACTTTGTTATATTTACTTTTCAAATTTATGTTTTCTCAAAGCAAGTGGTAAGAGCCCGAAGGAAAGTCAGAAATGATATAGATTCACCTTCCTCAGTTAGCCTCAACCTTCGAAGTATCTTGTGATGTCAAAGGGATTCACAGGGCAGAACTAGGGTGGGTTATTTTCTAAGAAATAAGCAACAGACAAAGGCTCCAGTGTATAGATGACAATGACACCCTTTTTAATTACCCTTTAAAATGACTAGAAGATCACTGTTGGTTTTCGTCTCACTTATTGTTTGCACATAACTTTGGCCTCGAGCTCATACTGAGTAATTTAAGAGTAGTCTGTTTTGGGGCCGGCTGAGCGGCGCGGTGGTTAACTGTTGGCTTGGGATGCCAGCAGCCCCAGTTTGGTCCCACATATGAGGGCCAGTAACACTGTCCTCAAAAAAACAAAACAAAACAAAAAAAGAGTAATCTGTTTTGGAGCTTGACTCCCACCACGGTGAGTATACAGAAAGGAAAAGTATGTGGGTAGTGGCTAAAGAAAGTTAGCGAGGAAAAGGAGTTAATAAGTCAAAACTCTGCCTATTTTTAGGAACCTATCTTGCATGAGGATCAAAGACAGGGAGGCGGTGCTCCTTAGAGGTCCTTGGCTCCCATGGATGCTGTCAGCACTGACCACTGTGGTGGTGTGACAGGAGGGCACTGAAAGAATGATTCTCAGCAGCCCTCTTAGCGTCTGCTGGTCCTTGCGGGGTCCTTTAAGGTGTCAGGACCCACTGCTTTCATCCTCTTCTTCCCTCCCTCCCTCCCTTTCTCTCTTCTGTCCTGTCCTCCTGCCTTCCTTCCTTCCTATCTTCCTTCTTGCCTGTCTGCCTGCCTTCCAGTTTTCTGTCTTCTTTTCTGTATTTCTAGCTCCATCCCCATCTTCTTCCCTCCCTCCCTTCCTCTTTTCCTCCCTCCCTCCTTCACTCCCTCCCTCCCTCCCTCCCTCTATCCCTCCTTTCCTTCCTTCCTTCCTTCCTCCCTCCCTCCCTTCCTTCTTTCCTTCCTTCCTTCCTTCCTTCCTTCCTTCCTTCCTTCCTTCCTTCCTTCCTTCCTTCCTTCCTTCCAGAAGTTAACCAAGGGGCTAAAACTATTAATAACAAGTATGAAGCCTATTATATCAAAGTCTTCCCTTTCAGTTGCTTACCTTTCAGCAGAGAGTAGACGGGGCAAGGGTTGCACTTCATGTTTTCAGAATTTTCAAAAATGTTACAACCGATAGAATTTGTAATCCTATGAACTACATTGACCCCGATTTTCCTAGGCACTACATTACTTCCTGGAAGTAACTCTGGCTCTTTTGGAGGAAATGTTACTGTTTGCTGCTGCAGTGAACTCACTTGTGACTTAGGAAAGTGAATCAGCCCTTTTAGCCAAGAAGGCCTTCACTTATAAATGGCATTTTTTAGGAGAATTAGAAATACCTAAAATACTTACTACTACGGTATGCTATATACTTTTAAAAATGCCCACTGCCTTCCTAACTGTACTACCTTCACAGTATCACACACACAAAAGATACTTCTCCATAAGTCTTTCTCAGTCAAATTAAATAGGAGACTTAGCTATTTACGCTTTGAAGGCATGGAAGATTTTTAAATTAATAGTAAAGTTATAAGGTTTTAAGTCATTGAAAAAGAAAGACCAACTTAATGCTAAAATTCAAGGGGCACACTTATTTTAGGAGTCTACTTTTAGATTTATTGTTTAAAAAAATACATTTCTTTTTTTCTTCCTCAAACAGAAATTTAACACTGTTTCAAAACTGGACAGTGGAGAATATTCCTGTGAAGCCCGTAATTCTGTTGGACATCGCAGGTGTCCTGGGAAACGAATGCAAGTAGGTAAGCATGAACTATTGGGAGGAACAGACGGTTTGCAATTAGAACGTGCAAGTATTTAGGGGTGGAAGGAGCAAGGGGTACGAAGGCCTGAGTGATTGGAAGGATAAACTGGAGGAATGTTTAAAACTAGCTTGACACAATGTGTTACAAAGAGCAAATGTTGTTTTTAATCTATCTCCCAAACAAGCTAAGAATATTTAGCATTATACTTTACAAATTTTTGAATTTTCCAAATAATTGTTCTGAAATGATGCTCGGCTGAGCAATCTTCTTTCAAGCAAAAGCTCACAGTCTTGTAAATTACTCGGGTTCAAGAACTCAGTATGGGGGTTCGAATTTCAGCTCTGCCACTTACTAGCTACATACCCAGGCAAATTATTTAACGTCTGTGCCTCAGTCTCCCCAAAATGGAAGTAGTAATATACCATCCTATAGGGTTGTTACGAGGATAAAAAATAATACCTGAAAGGGTTAGAATAGCGCCGGCATGCAGTGAGCAGTACGTTAAGTGTTGACTATTTTACTTGTTATCAGGTTATTGTTAGTATTCTTGATCCCCTAAAATACTATGCTTAGACTTATTGCAGAGTAGGCTGTCAAAAAGGACATGTTGAATATAGTTATGGATCCAGGTTGCTGTAAATGGTAGCTGCCATATATTATGTTACACATAATAACCTTCTTAAATTCTAATAAAATCAGTGCTCAAGAATCTTTTCAGCTTATATGAGTTCAGGGCAAACATGTTATTTTCCTCATTTTATTTTTAATACTTTGGTTTAATTCTTCTTTGCATGAAAGTGTGTGTTTTGAAAATGGTTGTGTAATAGAGAGGGATGAGCTTCGATGGTACCCAGTGGGGTTAAAGGTCACATAGAAGGGCTGCACCCTGAAGGAGAATACTGAGGGCTCCCCTCTGTTCAGGAGCTTCACCTCAGCTTTGTGGGGTCAGAAACTCATTTTTCCTGTACGTTTACAGGTGTGCAGGCACGTGTGCAGTAATATGTATTGTCTATGTGCAGTTAAACTCTTAGCATTTTTTTAAAGAAATTATAATCTTATTAGACTTCAAGATAGTCTATAAAGAATAAAATATTCAAAAGTATATCCTAATTTCCACAAGTAAGTTTGAATTTCTGGTCTTTTTTAAGTTCAGAGATACATATCATCCACCAAATTCATTCCAGTGTTGACATTTATAGTCAAGCATAAGCATTTACTTAAATTATCAGAAACTGTCTCTCTCAATGCTGCTTTGGAGTTATCATTGGAAAAATTCATTAGAACCTGTTTAAAATTTAACACATTCATCCAGTGTTTTCCTAACTTCATTCGTTGATATACCATCCTCATGGTTTTGACCATAACCCTGTACTCCCTACATGATTACTATTTATTTTTTCTCGAAATGGTCATGTTTAATTTTAAGACCTAATTGAGCCTCATCTTAAGAAATAATAGCTGTGATATCATGGTTTTGACATCCTGCCCTCATGCATTTTTCTTAGCACACAATACATAAATATATAACAAATAAAATGTGTGGTTTGTATTTTGCTGACAGTCCTACTTTAATTTGAATGTGATTTCTATATATCTACTCTTCCTGCGTGTAGGTTTGCTTAAAAGTTAAAATCAGTTTGTTTAATGCTCATCATTGATCCTAGGTGTTTCATGCCCTTGGAATTTACCTCTTTTCAAATACATAAGAATTCAGGAAACCTCATGTTCAGTTTACTTGGTGAATTATTACTAATAACTTGTAACCAAAAGCAGAATCTGTTAACTGTCCTTATAAAGTTCATTCTGAAGTTTAGAAAGAAAGTCAATCATGGGTTCATTAATTATCACAAGAAGACACCACTCACACATAGCATTTTAGCAGTTTGGCTCCATTCCCTTTTGGTTACTTCAAAGATGCCTTCTTTTTACAGTGGCTTTTCTTTTCTTCTAAAGAAATAACGCAAAATGTTTTCATACGTGTTACATTTTCTCTTGAGTGAGGTGTAAGATGGTTATGTGACTTGGTCAATATCTCACAATAAATGTCAAATGGGATGAAACAACTTACCTCTAACTTAAAGGTCTTCTAGCTTCCCTTTCATTGAAGAAAATAAAATTTATATCCTGACTTAGCACTTAAAGGCAAGATGGTTTTGTTTCGGTTTTTTTCTGTCAGAAGTTGCCTTTATGTTTAATCCTTCATAGATGCCACATTCATTGACAAAGTACAGTACAGTTTTTTTGTCATATTATAGCCCTTAGGTTGAACCCTTCATAAATGTCAAATTCATTGACTATTACAAAGAAAATAAGAGAAACAGTTTGGTTCTCAGGAGTTTCATTTAGTAATTAATTTGTCTTTGATTGTGATTAGTGTGGATTTTTTCCCCCTCTATGCTATTTTTTATCCAAGTAAATAAAAAAACTGATCTCATTGACCTCCCAATGCTCAAGCAATTATGAACTGAGTTTATACTAAGCAACAGTTAATGGTTTCTACTCTGGTGAAATTACTAAGCCTTTTAAAAGATTTGTCATGGTCCTTTCAAAAAAGAATCAGTTAATATTTCAGTGGTATTTGAGAAAATTAATAACACACTTGGCTTAGGAAAAAATTTGCAGATCAGATATGTTTATGAAAAGTAGGTTCACTTAAATAATATTTCTAAAAAACTATTTCCCAAAATATGCACTGCTTTAAAATATCTAAAATTACAGTTGAGGAAAATAATACCTAATATTTTCTCCAAATTATTTAGTAAGATGCTAATTAATACTTGCTTTAAAAGTTGAGACACCGCCCCCTTGAGGATCCCTCTTTTTTTTTTAATGTTTGATGAGTTTAATAACATTAAAATTAAAACTATCTGCTAATAAAATTACTACAAAGATAATGGAAGAACAAGCCTCAATCTGGAATAAGATATGTCCCATACATATAAGCAAGAAAGCATTACAATCACAAATAAATAGCATTTTTTGTGAAGATAGTTCAAAAGGATTATGCGCAAAAGACATGGACAGTCCTTTCACAGAATAGATAAATAAATGGCTAATAAGTATATGAAAAATCCAAATTAAAACTACAAAATGATACCATTTTTGTATCCTCTAGTTTGGCAAAAGTTAAGAAATCTGATAATACCATACACTGGAGGAGATTTGAAGTTATACGATCTGCTTCATCTGCTACATCCTGGGAATATAAATTGGTACCACCATATTAGAAAATAATTTGGCATCATCTCGTAACAATGAACACATGAATAGTCTCTGAGCTAGCCATTTCTTGAGGATCCCTCTTTTAAAAAGCACTAACAGGACCAGCCAAGCTGCTCAGTTGGTTAACAGCTCGCTCAAGAGTGCGAGCTGAGTTCTGAGCAACAGCAGTTCGATGCCCAGCCCGAGCTGAGCTGTCGATGAGCTGCCAACAGGTGGCAGGATGGCTCAGCTAAAACCAAACAAATAACAAACAAACAAAAATAAAAAGCACTAACATACATGTTAATCAATACGTAGGAATTAACTAAATGACGGAAGAGTGTGGCTCATGAAATCCTTGTGGAGTAGATTGAGAAATGTGATCCAAATTAAATATTTACATGGATTCACACATAATGGGATCTCACACCCAGAGCATGCTAATAAATTACATTGTATGAAGGGAGGTCATATATATATATTTAATAGCCTGTTACCTAGTTCTCTCCCTAACAAAGTCATATTCATCATTTTATTAATGACTTGAATGAGAGTATTTTTGATGCAGTTCCCAATTGCAGAAATATTAACCTTTGAAGAGTAATAATCTAACTCTTGGGCAATAATCAGTATCTGAAAAAAACTTCACAAGTTGGTACCATAGTGATTTCAAACTTGGGCCCAAAAAAGCCATCAGTATTAGGTTAGAGGAGCAACTACTTAGTAGCAACAGGAAAAAGTTTTGGGTAATTTAATTCATTTAAAATTCAATGACATTACAGTTTAATGCCTTATATGCAGTGGCATATATGTATATCCACACACAAGGCCATATAAATTCAAGAAGGAAGATATTTCTGACGGCTTTGTAGAACAGTGGTGTGGGCTTTCTTTGGGGCTGAATGAGTTTTCCATGATTTGTGAAATTGACACAGATGATGATATAGAGGAATTTTAAGTAAAATTTGAGAGGCAGTAGTAGAACACTTGAACTCAATGAACTTCAAAAATCACTTCCTATCTGATATTTAATCCAATGAACATTTATATCTCCAAATGAATGCAAGAGAATACCATGCATTTTATTTCCGGACCATACAACTTTTTAAAATTTAAGAGTCTTGCAAAACTTAGTTCTGTTACTATTTTCAATCAATAGTGACCCATGTTCTGAAAGGAGTTAGTTGAACAGTCTTCAAAAGCATGAAGCTATCCGTGTTTATTACATAGCTGCAAACGGGAGCCTTGTTGAACTTTTTCCATTTAATGGCTACATCCGTCCATCTATTTGACATGAATTCACACAGGGTGTATTTCGCATTCTAGATGATCTCAATGTAAGTGGCATCATAGCAGCTGTAGTATTGGTGGCCTTAGTCATCTCCCTTTGTGGCTTTGGTGTGTGCTATGCTCAGAAGAAAGGCTACTTTTCAAGTAAGTGAATTTCACTTTTCTTTGCTGGACAACGTCCTGTGGCTATAGAGTTTTCTTAATGAGATACCGTTTCTCTTAAGAAGTTCTAACCAACTCTGGAGAATATGTCTCATTGCTTTTTCTGCAGTAGAGAGTAGCCAAGATGACATGCAGGTGAGTCACGAAGCAAATGGGGAGGAAAAGCAGAGATTCCTCAGCCCAGTATCCCAGGCGACACCACAGAATATGCAAGAGGAGCCCCGGTGCAACATAGGGCAGTGATACTGAGACAGTACTATATTCATAGATGGATATTTATCATACATGGACATGTATGTAAGATTCTTTTAAGTTAGGAATTGTGTATCTCAAGTGGTAAACGGACTTCTAGTTTTATGATAAGAAAATTTTATTGAAATGAATCTGTGAAATGTTTTATCAGTATAGAACAATTGAATATTGAATGTCAAATTTAGCACAACTATATTTAGAAGAGAATTGTTCAATAAAAACTAGATACTGGGCCAGCCGAGTGGCGCGGTGGTTAAGCACTGGCTTGGGAAGCCAGCGGTCCCGGTTCAGTCCCACATATGAGGGTCAGTGACACTGCCCTCAAAAAAAAAAAAAAATGATACCTACTATTTTAGAGTTCCTTCTGAACAAGATTTTTAGATCTTTAAGTTTAGACCTCTTGTCACTCCAAATCCCCTTAGGTGATAGGTTTGACATAAATGAGTGAGATTAAAAAATAATCTGTTTTATTGTCTTAATGCATGTCTTTTCTTCCAGTCTTTAAAATTATCTGAGAGCTCGAAAGCTGCAGAACTCCATCAACTGTATTGGAAATAATATATGGAGTAGAATTTGTTAATAGGATAATAAATTTATAACATGAACAAGTTTTAGACCTACTGTTTTATAGTGAACATTGATTTTGGAATTTAGGTTTAAAATTTTTTTATACCAACTAAAAGTTAAATTTAAAAGGGGTTTCTAAAATACCTATAATTAGGTATTAAGTGTCATAAAATGTTTCCACGTACATGGTTTCAAGGATAGTCCCTATAATTAAGAATAATGGCGGGACAGCCGAGTGGCTCAGTTGGTTAAGAGCTCGCTCAAGAGTGCGAGCTGAGCTCTGAGCAACAGCTGTTCGAGGCCAGCCTGAGCTGAGTTGCTGTTGAGCTGCCAACAGGTGGCAGGATGGCTCAGCTAAAAAAAAAAAAAAAAGAATAATGGCTCTGTAAATTAATAATAGTTGTTCTTTTGCATAACACTCCAATCTAGTCCAGGGTAACTTCATGAATGAATCAGGTTAAGTCCCCCTGCTGGTCACAAGGGAAAGTACCAGACAGATAAAAATGGCTCACTCAACATTCTTGTCATCTGTATCTTTACTTGCAAAGAATATCTGAGTGTTTTTATTGAAGACTTGGTACACAAATTTTTCTTAAAATACTGAATTAAGGATTTGAATTGGGGATTTGTGGTTCATTAGCTGAGAATTTTACTCCCATTTTTATCTGGCAGAAAATCTACCTAAGAGAGCCATTTTCTTGAACTTGCATTTTAGATGGGTTGGCATACTACAACCTGTGGTCCAAGTCCCGCCTGCCACCGCTTTTTTATGAGCTAAGAATGATTTTTACGGATGAACGTTTGCAATCTATCTGATAACATGGAATATGAACTTTGAACCCCAATTAACAGGAATATTATTCACCACAAACAATTCCATTCTAATTAGTAGACCTGTACTTTGATTATTATTATTATATTTTGAATTTTATCAATAAAAATTTGGAAATTTGTTTTCTCTTTTGTTATATAATAACTTACCTAATACCCTCAATTTTATCTCTTGGCCCACAAAGCCTAAAATATTTGCCATGTGACCCTTTACAGAAAAAAACTTGTCAACCCTTGATTTAGAAGGTACAGATGTCAGCAAGTGAGAACAAGACTGAGAAAAGAAATTCAGCTTCAACTCATTTTTATATGAATCTGTATCATACCATATTAACTCTTGTACTAATGATATACACTTATTTTTTTGTAGAAGAAGCCTCCTTCCAGTAAGTATGCTTTTTTAAAATGCATGCCTTTATCCCCTAGCAACAAATTTTCTGTTACTCATCTGTTCAAAGTCCAACGTGGGAAATTGCGTTATTTGTGAAGGTTTTTAATCCTATGGAAGGTGACTCCAGTTCATCAACAAGTACATCCCACCTCATGCCTGCCTACTTGTCAATGCTGTTTAGTTACCTGGAGGAGAAATACAGTCATTAATTTGACTTCGTAGGCATTCCCATAGTACTACTTAAAAAAAATATATTTGCAGTAATTTGCTAAATTGAAAATTTTCAAATAAGATTTTCCTTAACATTCATTTTTACATTTAATGAAACACCAATTCTGTGCCCAGTGCTGTCCTAGGGACTGGCAATACAGCAGTGAACAAAACAGGTCAAAAACCCTTTTGCTTTATTGAGCTTATACTCTAGTAGAGAAAGACGGGAAGGTCAACAAATGTGTAAACTCCACAGAGTGTCAGATTGTGAGAAATATCACGGAGAAAAAGAAAGCAGGTTAGAGAAGAGAGAATGCCTGGGGGAGGAGTGGAGATTGTCCTTGTAAATGGGGGCCTAGGAAGGGCCTCACTGATGAGGTGATGTTTGAGGAGCCGAGGCAGCAAGTCATGCAGACGTCCATGAGAAGAGTGTTCAAGCTGGGGGGAGAGAAAAGCTGGGAAGACCTCAAGGCCTGGCATGTTTGGAATATCTGAGGAGCATCAAGGGGACCAGTGAGGCTGAGACAGTGATGACAACAGAAAAGGAGATGAGTGAAGAGAAGCAGCAAGGGACAGATTATACAGAGCCCTTCTAGGCCTCTGTGAGGAGTTTGGCTTTGGTTCTGAAGTCATTGGAGGGCTTTGAGCTGACGAGTGGCCTCATCTTAATGAATTGTAGAAGCTCACACTGGCTGCTCTGTTGAGAATAAACTATAAGGTGACAAAGGGTAGGGAGAGCAGGGAAACCAGTTAGGAGACCAGTCAATAATCTAAGATGAGAAAAACAACAGCTGGCTCCAAAGTGGTGCTATTGGAGATGCTGAGAAGTGACAGTATTCTGGATATGTTTTTAACAACTTGCTGATTGATTGAATGTGGGCTTTGAGAAAAAGAGAGAAATCAAGGATCCCTCCAAAGTACTGAGAAGGATGGAATTACCTTTTACTAAGTATACACGATCTGAGGAAAACCAGGTTGGAGAGCGGCGGTGGGGGTAGGTGGAGAAGTCTGAAGTGTTTGGGAATTTTAATATCTGAGTCGCCTATTACACTTCCAAGTATGTAGAGATAATCAGTAGGCAGCTGAATATATGAATCTGGAGTTTGGGGAAACATCGTAAATAGTTAAAATTTCGGAGTCATCAATGCATGAGATCACCAACGTCCCCAGGTTATGTGCACTTGGTTTGTGACTGTCCTTCTTGTATGTATGGAACTGGCAGACCCCACTGAGTCTGTGGGCATTCCCTTCTGCTCTCAGCTGCCATTGGTTTCCTGTCCCCAGACTTGCTGTCAGTGCTGCCCTGTGAGCCTCCTGATATCTCAGGACAAGTCTTGAATGAGGTCCAAGTTATCAGGACTAGCAGTAGCCAACGGGGTAAGGTCAGAAAAGCAGGGTAGCTTCCGATGGTATAACCCCCACCCCCTTCCTGCCCCAGGCAATTGTGAGGGTTTCCACTCTGATTAAGATGGAAGGTAATTGGAGGGTTTTGAGCAGAGGAGAGGCATCATGTCCTATGTGGGAAAAGGGTGGCGTAGCTGTGGTGAGGGCGGGCCTTCTTCCCTTCATTCACATTGTCTCTGTGAACCCAAGCAGCAATCTGGGAGGCAATGTCTTTATTCCTGCACACATCTCCCATTTCTCAAATCCATGGCCCTCAAAATATGTTGGACAAGGAAGTGGATGTTGTATCAGTTTGCCAGGCTGCCATAACAAAGTGTCATAGGCCAGGTGGCTTAGAAAACAGAAGTTTATTTTCTCACATTTCTAGAGGCTAGATGTCCAGGATCAAGCTGTCAGTAGAACTGGTTCCTTTTGAGGGGTGTCCAGGCCTCTTTCCTTAACTCATAAATAGTCTTCTCCCTATCTTGATCTCTTCTTCCCTTTGCCCATGTTTGTGTCTCAATTTCTTCTTATAAAGACACCAGTCATATTGGGTTCGATCCCACCCTAATTACCTCATTTTAATTTAATTACCTCTTTAAAGACCCTATCTCCAAATACAGTCATATTCTGAGATACTGGGGGTTGGGACTTCAACAGTTGAATTTGGGGGCAACACAATTCAGCCCATAACAGATGACCAGAAGCCTAGTCACCACAGAAAATGTTTTTTCCATGGAAAAAGTGAAACTTGAGATTATAATCTCAAACTTTCAAAATGTTAAATGTTACTAAATTGATAAATTAAAAGTTCATACATCTGTTTTGCATATTCCACAAAAGTCTTTAGTATGCTAGCCCTAGGCTACAATTAGATACACAGGACTTCACACACACTGATATTTTTCTGCATGGCTTTCTCTGTGAACATTGTCTATAAATACAAGAAATTCATTTAGGATTGCTGGCTTCTTTTGTACCTGGCTGAGACAAATGTTCATCTTTCTGCTGAGAGAATCTGTGGAGGGAACATTGACTAAAAGAGGATTTGTATTTCAGAACTGGAAATGATAATGTAGTAAATATTGTCTTTTATATTCCACAAACAGGAAGAGTAGTTCTGCATCTAAAGACACTACAAGTGAAAATGTGAGTATTTTTAAAGCATATTTATAGAATGGATGTGTTTAAGGAATAGGGCAAAGAAATGAAGTAATTGTGTGGAAGTGATGAGTTTTCACTTTTAATATATACACTTTGTACTATTAGTGCCTACCGCTGGTCTTTAGAAGGAGCTATGTAAATGTTAGCTTCCCTCCTCTGTCTGGGATGGCATGATAAAGTTAGCTGGCATTTGTAGAGAAAGGAGGCTTTACCATACGATTATTTTTTTCTCATGGTATTTTCTATGATTAATCAGCCTCTTAGTATCATTATGTCTGGCATTATCAGCTGCATAAGGCACAAGTTCTCACAGGGTTACAGTGGCCAAGCTGGGAGCCAGGGACCTTGACTTTTTTCAGCTTGCCCAAGCAGATGGCTTCCACAGATCTGTGGGTCCAGGACCATCCTTCGGTTATTCAAAGAACTTAGAAATTTTGGGGATGTGGAATATCATCTACTATTGCTGAAGGAGCATCTCAGAAATCCTTGAATGGATGCAACTGTTTATCTAACTCAGATGTTTAAGGGAACGTAATTTAGACCTTTGGACTGTGGTATACTTTCGCATTCATAAACACTACCGTGAAGCAGTAACTACCATCATTGCTCAGGTTGTGCAGCTCTTTGGATGAACAGTCAATCTCGTAGATTATTTTTCTGGACTATAGTGTGTGTGGAGGTGGGGCGGTGACCCATGCTTTTAGAAGCCTAAGCCCTTTCTTGAGAAATGGAGCACTGGCTCTCTGAATTCCTTGTGTTCTATGGCAGGATTCTCATAGATTCCCTTTTACTAGAGTGGAGGTGGGAGCGTGGACATCAGTATTTTAAACACTTATTATTCTTATGGATGCTAATATTGAAGACCCACGTACTGCTCCATTGAGCTTTTTCTGACAAATCTCTTTTTAATTGTCTACTCCAGAACTTGCCCTAGAAGTCACTTTATTTTGTAGTTTGCTACAGTGAAAGAATATTATTCTTTAATGAGCAGGCAAGCAATATGTAACGCCATATCTGTTCCTACAATTTGTGGAAAATACTCCTTGAATGTGGAATAAAATAATCTTATCCCACCAAACAGTCAGAGACACTTTGTGGCCAAGGTGGACCAAAAAAAGCCTTTTACTTTTTCTTTGTCTGCCTCTCAGTTGCTCTCATCAGCTGATCGCTAGAGACTCCACTTCTAGTTTTGCCCTAGAACAGGGTTTTTGAAACTTGACATTTTCTTATAGTTCTTATATCAATTTGTATAAAAAAATGACTATTTCTTATCATTCTTATATACTGAATTCTTATGCTTTCACATAATTCTTTGTTGTGGGGAGCCGTCCTGAGCAATGGAGAATGCTTACCTGCACCCCTGACCTCTACCCACAAGATACCAGTAGCATGCTCCTGGCAGACAAGATTTCTCCTGCTCTAATTCCCACTCCTATCTCTTTATTCTTTAGGCAAAGTTTCAAAGATTGTTTCTCTTAGTATTTAATTACTTAATTCCCCTATAAAACAGATTTAATTAAATATATGCTGGTTTATACCTGTAAGATTCTTATAGTGGATGTAGCTTTATACTCACAAGATTTGTATTTCTTTAATTATGAATTAGCACATTATATTTAAACTTGGTATTTCTTTCTTTCCCTAGGATTTCAAGCACACAAAATCCTTTATAATTTAAAAGAATTCCACCTTTGAGATACACCAAAACCACAGTGGTTACACAAGTTATTAAAAGATTATAAAACTCTGCTTTGTCTTACATTTGCAAAGAGGTACATGTAAAGATGAAATTGGCATTTCATTATACTTTTTATGGTCGCTCAATCACTTGAAGTTGTTATTTTAAACAAATAATTCTTTCAGTACCTAAAATATAGTCCGGCTTCCTGTGTCTGGACTAAGTTAAAAGAAACGAAATACTCTGTAATACTCTGGGGTTTGTGAAATGTTAAATGTCCTAATTTCTAGAGAAAGTAACTGAGATATATCACATATTGATTGTGAAATTAATCCACATAGCATGCAAATATAAACTGCATGCCACCTCTGTGCAAAAGTCTGATTTAGAAGGTTCAGAAAATATTCTGACAGATGCAAAAGGAGCCTCTGGTCTCATTTCCATGCAAATCCTCTTTTCTCCCCTAATATAATCCTTCTGCTGCTGCTCATTTATCACTAATATATCCACAGAAGGCCTGTGGTGGGAGTGGGTCTTAAACCCAAGGATTTGCACTTTGTTTACCTTCATTTCTGAGAACCAAAAGCAACATGGAGAAAAAATACCTAATGACCAGAACTCACTCACCTGGTGTGTGCCATTGATTTCTTCATTAAACGTAATTTTGAGTCAAACCCAAGTGTCTTATTTCACCCCCATAGCTGTCTGTTGCTATTTCCTTCCCCTAAGACACCACTGAAGAGGATCAGTGACCTTAACATCAGTATTTGCCACTGGAGCCTACCCACAGAACCCTGCAGAGACCTTCCCTTCAGTGTGGTAACTTCACTTCTCTGTCTAGAAATCGTGCCGGGACATTCTAGTCTGGGCCAAGGCCCCTGCTCTTATTTACCATCAGTGGATTGTCAGTCCTGTTTATCACAAAGCTGGGGGTACAGAGGGGAGAAGTGGTTGTCTGACAAGTTAAATGAGTGGAGAGCTCACTGTGGTTCCCTGCACTTGGCAACCTTCTCTTTTCTAGAAGGCACAAGAGAAACAATGGCTGATGTGAAAATCGGGGCTAATCATCTGGTTTTTCAGCTGATTCCAAGGCCTGCAGCTAGTGTAAAAAAGTGAAAATCCCAACGATCCATTTAATAGTAAGAGCAGTCAGACCATGTGAAAGGCTTAATTATTTATAACTTGTTTTGATTATTTCTATTAAAAACAAAATATGGCTAGGACATTTCCAGTTCTGGGCAAATCTGATAAAAAGGCCACTCCCTACCTTTGACAGCTTTGAATATGGTTAAGCTGCTTTTAAAGGAGTCCATTCCTTTTGCCCAACAGGCAAAGCAAATCCTCGGGATTCAATGGACAAATGCATTATGAACTCACCCAGCATCTCGCATGTGCCTGGTCACCGGGTCACTGGGAAGATACCTGTTGTCAGACTGTCCCCTCATCCTTTACTTTTTTAGAAATTTTTATGTATTTATTTATTTTTTTTTTTTTTGAGGGCAGTGTCACTGGCCCTCATATGTGGGACCCAAACCAGGGCTGCTGGCTTCCCAAGCCAGCGCTTAACCACCGCGCCACCCGGTCAGCCCTCCCCTCATGCTTTTCTGTCGTATTCAATACGACACCAGTCCCTTTCAAACGTTTTCCTTAAAGGGCCACATAGTAGGTATTTTAAGCCATACTTATTACTATTTAACTCTGCCATTGTAGCACAAAAGCAGCCATAGACAATAATAAGGAAATGGTTGTGTTTGTGTTCCAATAAAACTTTATTTACAAAAAGAGCAAGCAGAGACTGATTTTGGCCCACACATAATTTCCCAACTCCTGGTGGTGAAACATGAAAAAAATACTGATCTATATGCTTTTGTAAGACATTAGGCTACATGTTGCCCAAGCTTTGATTTGCTTTGGTTTGAAGAATGCTTTCCTCTTGCATTGCCATGTGCCAAGGGGATATGTGAGTCTTAAAGATCTCTTCAGGCATTAACTACCAGCACACGAGGTCCACTTCAATTTAAAGGATAAATCCATTTTGTGGGGTAAAATGTGTAGTGCCTTAGATTTACTAATAGATAAAAGCTTCTTAGCCTTGCAGGGTAGAGGAGTCACCATATGCAGTGTTAACGTCTAACACTCCACGTCAAATAATGGCATGCATTATTTAAAAATATCGTATCCAGCTAAACAAAAATCAGTGTGAAGAATGCTTTCTCCCACACAAAGGCTACTCACTTTCCAATTATTAAAAGTACATCCGTCTATGTCTGGGCTTCTGTTTCCAGTTGCATTTATTTGAGGAACTTCAACAGCAACAATTGGTAAAATCCCATTATAATTCTTAGAGCATTTTATTTTCCTACCGTGAAATTCTATTATATAAGGATTGAGGGTCTAGAATCTTTAATAGCAAGTTTTAATTATTATTATTGCTGTTACAACTAGGTTTATCTTTAGTTGGGGGTTTAACCTAACTAAATCTGGAACAACTGGTTGTTTTTCAATACAGCTTTGTAAAAAAAATTCCTTCATCTCACACATGGTTTTATTAAAGTTCACATTAATAAAAATAGCTGAACTTGTTAACCTTTTAGCCCCATTTAACAGGGTTAAGAGTCATCGACCTATTGTTAATAAAACCCAGGAAACTACACCCTCTTAGCATCTGTAGCTACAAGGCTAGCTCTTTAGCTGCTTGAGATTAGAATCTCATCTCTCAGTTTGGATGCCTGCCAACCTCTCAAACTGGAAAAAAAAAATAAAAATTCTGAAAATAAAAAACCACAACTATTTACTGAACACTTTCTATATGTCATAGGTAAGGGTAGATGGAGGAGAGGGTGTATCAAATCTCATTCATTTTGACAATATTATAAAGTGGGCAATGTCATAATTTTACAAATAAAGAAACAGACTGGGGTCAGTGACTGAGGGCCAAGTTCACAGAGCTAAGTGAGGAATCGGTCCATGTGACCTAGGTCCATCTGATACAGGAGGTTTCGCATTAGATGTTTGGTCTTAGCCCCCAACATTCCTTCTAGTAAATTCTCCAATTCTCTGGCACCACACCTCCCCTTCATCCTCAGTAATCTCTGGCCCATGCATCCCTTCCTAGTCTCACAGCCTAGAACATTTTTCTGTCTTTCCTTTCTCCCTTACCCAGTCTAACTGCCACGGTGGGCCATTTCAGTCTCAGCCACTCTCCCCTCACCACGGATGCCCAACTCTAATCTTTTTTTTTTTAATATTGAAGTTAACATGATGAATAGATTTAAGTTCTATCATCACCACTACCACCCTTCGTATCTCTAAATCTCCCCTTCTTTAACCTCTCATTTATTCTTTGACTCCATCGTTCATTGGTACATTTGATGATTGTCACAACTTTCTATCTCAGGCTTTTGTTACTATCTCACCTTTTTTCTGGGACCTTCCTCCCTCAAGTACCCTCTTTCTTAGTCACTATTTCAATCTCTTCCTTTCTAAAAGCTCCTTTGTGGGATGGCTGGTTAGCTCAGGAGGTTAGAGCACAGGCTCTTAACACCAAGGTTGCCGGTTCAATTCACACATAGGCCAGTGAGTTGCACCCTCCACAACTAGATTGAAGATGACTAGACTTGGAGCTGATGGGTCCTAGAAAAACACACTGTTACCCAATACAATTTAAAAATACATACATACATGTGCTCACTTTGGCAGCACCTATACTAAGAATACATACATACATCATACATACATGAAAACTCTTTTGTCCTCTAGTTTCTACCTTCCCCCTACCCCATCAGTCAGTTACTGCCAGATTACTCTACAACAATCTTCTTTCTCTTTTCTCCCTCCCCCTTGCTAAAAATCTTTCACTGTTTTTCTTTTTTTTTTTTTTTTTTTTTTAAAGATTTTATTGGGGAATTGGTGGAGGGGAGCAGCGTTGGGGAATCGGGGAAGGGGAACAGACAAGTTGCCGTCTTCTTGTTCTTCAGTTTAGTTGCGGAGGATGTTGCTTCACTGTTGGTATCATCATTGCGCTCTTCCCGGATGAGGCAGATCGGTCGCTGGCCTCTGGATGTCGCTCATCGCGGCTATTGGCAGCTCACGCTTGGCTGCCAGCCGCTCACGCTGGCTGCGGGCCACTCACTGTAGCCTATGGCAGCCCACTGCAGCAGGGGCTGCAGCCCACACCATCACCGGGGCTCGCACAGCCCAGCTCCAGGTGGAGCTGTTGTTAGCTGTAGAGGGCAGTGTCACTGGCCCTCATGTGGGATCCGAACCGGGGCCGCTGGCATCCCAAAACCAGCGCTTAACCAATGCGCCACTCGGCCGGCCCTCACTGTTTTTCTTTACATAGTCTATTACCAAAATCTAAACTCTTTACTCTACCTGGAATTCAAGGCCTCCCAGTTAGTATCTAATAAATGCCAAGTAATTTTTTGTAAATCAAAAGAGCACTTGTCAAAGGACAATTTTTAAAATATTGATAAAATTTCTGCATAGATTTAGTTAGAATATTAATAAAATATTGTATTCTGGTTATTATAATCCTTCATTTATTATGCAGTTACACAAATTATTGCTTCATGAATTAAGGCTATAAAGAAATTATTTTTCTTGTCCAACTCCTTTTAGTTATTAGTTCATTTCCACATAGTTCTTAAAAAAATTTTAAAGTATTTTTTCGTTTTCACGTTTCAAAATTTCATTTTCCATCCTTTGTTTCTTGTTCTGTGTTTGGGACACTTAGTTAACAACTGATCAGGAAATTCAAGGTAAACTACAAACTCTTATTTGTTGATACTTTCTATTTAATCTTATTACTTTTTAATACATGCCATATTTTTATTTGACCAGTTGAGAAAAATGCACTAAGACATACTAGAGTATAAAATGTCTACTTTCTACTAAGAATATGCTCTCAAAACAAGTGAATATTTGAGTCAACAAAGGACCTATTTAACTTCTTTACGACTGAGAGCAGACTGTTTTAAACCTACATTTTATATTTTCAGCATTGAATGTGCTTTAAGTGCTTCTTAAAGATGGTATAAAAACAGATTTTTCTATGATCTGTAGTTGGATTAGCATCAGTAAATCAAACAAGTGTTGGCGAGGATGTACACTGCTTGTGGGATTGTAAATGGGTGCAGCCACTATGGAAATCAGTATGGAGGTTCCTCAAGAAATTAAAAATCGAACTGTTATATGACCCAGCAATTCCACTCCTGGGTATTCAGCCAAAGAAATTCAAAACACTAATTTCAAAAGATCTATGCATCCCTATGTTTACTGCAGCATTACTTACAATAGCCAAGATATGGAAGCAACCTAAGTGTCTATTGGTAGATGAATGACTAAAGATGTAGTACATTTATACAATGGAATATGACTCAGCCATGGAAAAGAAAGAAACCTTACCATTTGCAATATGAATGGAACTAGAGGGTATTATGCTAAGTGAAATAAGTCAAAGACAAATACTATATAATCTCACTTATATGTGGAATCTTAGAAACAAAATAAACGAACAAACGAAACAGAAACAAACTCATACAGAGAACAAATTGATGGTCGCCAGATGGGAGGGGGTTGGGGGATGAGTGAAAATAATGAGAGATTAAAAAGTAAAAATTGACAGTTATAGTCATGGGGATGTGAACTACAGCACAGGGAATATAGGTAATAACATTGTAATAACTATGTATGGTGTCAGATGGGTACTAGATTTATTGGGGTGAATACTTTATAAGGTATATAAATAATCTAATCACTATGTTGTACTGAAACTAATCTAATATTGTATGTCAACTGTAATTGAAAAATAAATTTTCAACTTTTTCTAAATTTTAGGAAAACTCATAGCAAAGAGAATAAGGCAAGTTTTATAAAGATACACGCATATTCATGGAACACTATGTTGAGACTTTTTCTGTTGCCTGAAGGCTGAAAACCAGTGCCCCACTTTTAAAGAAAACCATAAATAATCTGGGTACAAATACCCCCTTCAATGCCCATGAAGGGACACTGGTCTTCTCTCCTTCACCCCACCACACAAGTCCATGCAAGCTGAAGCGTGTGTAGATAGAAGGGTTGGGAGTGGGGAGAAATGGAGAGAATGAGGCTGTCAAAATTGTGAGTTCCATTCCCCAACTCACCCCGCAAGGCAAGTAAAGAGAACTTGAAAGAGAATCACTTGCAAAAGTTGAAGGCACTTACCTGCCAAGAAGGAAATAGCTATTTGATCAGGGTTTGAGAAGCTATTTGAAAGGGTTGGAAAAAGCGATCAAGGAAGACATCAGTGGAAACGGGGCAGCACCCATCTGCCTGTGATTTCTTAGGGCAAGGATGTGTGACAGTTTCTCAAGTAGGCAGGCTTCCTTGGAAGTAGCTGGCCTTGAGCCTTCCTGCCAGTGTCTCCTTGAGAGCAAACATCTGAAACAAGACTGAATTGTACCACTGGGGTGGGAGCTGAGGGGAGTTTGGAAGAGATGGAGTTGGAGTGGACCTCCCATTGAAGGTAATCTGTACAATGGGGAGATCTAGCCCCTAGAGCCTCCAAGAACTCATACACGCAGCACCTAACCAGAGAAAGGCAGCATTCATAGGCCTGCAGGCAGCAGCAGAGAAACAGTGATAGCCCCAACCAACCCTTTTAATGAAGTAAAACTTGCCCAGCACAGCCCTCTTCGGTTACTATTAAAGGTAGCAGTAGATAATTAAGACGCATGTCCCTTTCCAGTTCTCTGTACCTTTCCTCAACTTGAATTTCCTCTTCTTATAAGGACACCAGGCAGATTGGATTCTGGCCCACCCTAGTGGCCTAATTTTAACTTAATCTTGTCTTTAAATATAATCTGTTTCAACTTCAACATGAATTTTAGAGGAACACAATTCAGCCCATAACACCAGGCAAGTGAGAAAAAAATCCATTTTAAACAGCTAAAAGCCTAGAAGGTAGAGGGCATTTGTAATAAACATATAAGGTGGCCGGCCCCAAATGACAAGAGCAGGGTGAGAGGTGCACTGGGCGGGTGACGTCACACATACACACTGGAGGCTGCAGTTGGAGCAGCCTCGCCAGAAGGAAGAAGGGGCTTGAGGAAGCTGAGGTGGTTAACACCATGACGCAAAGCACCACCACAGCACTGAGCTGGGAAAAGCTGTAAACGCAGTTCCGTGATGTGGGGCACGGAGAAGGGTGCTTAATGCAGCGCTCCTGCAGTCCTTCTCAAACAGAATCCCTTCTGTCCACATAATGAACAGGTTAGGATGTTCAAGCTAAGTCCAAATAGTGGCAAGACAGATTAAAAAAAAAATGTGTATGAGAAAAACAGGTGTGAGATTATAAAAGGTAAATTCAACTAAACCGAGTGGAGGAGGGAGGGACAAACTGCTTCTGGGACAACCCGGTGCCTGCTGTCCCCAGGCTGCGCTCCTGACACGGGTGGAGCAGAGCTGTTTCGGGGGTTAGGAAAAGAACCTGAGCAACTCGACTTCCTCATCACCTTTAATTAGTGCCACAATTAAACATCAAATTATTTCAAGGCCTACAATGTTTTAAATAAAAGTAGTTCAAGGGAACTGTCATTGCTTTGTTTCATTTGAAGAACACTGGGCAGCCTCTCCTACGGACACCATTAGAATGTATTTGGGGATCTTCTGAAAAAGGTATTTCTCAGCAGGTTTGGCTTCAGCTGGCACGGCACGCCCTAGAAAAATCTATTTCTCTTTCAAAGTGAGCTAGCTCATAAAGGCTGTTTTTGACTTTAAATTTTTAAAGAAAACCTTTAAAGGCTTACTAAGAATCATATGCATTGACATATATCAGAGAGATTGACAGCTAAAACGGGCACAGATGTTTTTCCTTTTTTTTAATATGTGAGAGCTATCTACAGTTACTGAAATTTGGAATTGCCTGCTATGCCACTCATTCAGCGCGTATCCTCTGGATCTTCCTTCGCTTGGGCAAAACACCACCATACAGCTTAATCTTTTAAAGGGAAGTTCCTTGGAGAACCTTCCTCCCCACCGGCCCCCGGCTTCCCTCCTCTCTACAGCGCTGTAACAGACTGAGGCCACAAGCTGTAAGGGGAGAGGAAAGACTTGGGTTACTGGGATAAAAGCATTTAATGTTTAAGGAGATGGAGGTTTAAACAAAATGGATATTCCTGTACATATTCAAAATTACACTTGAGTTTCCTGAAAAGGCTGTATAAACACTTCTTAGTCTGGTGTCCGATCATTCCTTAGGTCAGGCTAGCTCCCCACAGGCAGTAGGTCACACACTGAAAAGGATGCCTGCACGCTGAGGAGAATCTGGCAGGCAGCAGGCAAGTTATACTCAATTTATCCAAGTTCTCTACCTGCTTCGTTATAACCAAATGGGAAGATTTACAAACAATGAAGACTAAAACACAATTCAGCACACTCAAGCATACATCCAACATCACCAAATTTATTTGGAATCAGAATTAAAAGAACGTTTGGCAGCTGTGAAATGTATGTTTATTCTGATGCTTCTGATCAGTTGTACAACTTATTTAGGACAAATTACCACATAAATTTTACATTATTTCTTCAGGACGGGGGTTTATCGATGACTTCAAATTTGGGATCTAAGAAGAAAAGAAGATTCAAGCTTAGCCATACTGCAATAAAATGCATTAATCGACAAGGTTTCAATGTTTAATTCATCAATCTTTCAATTTCGTTTTTTAGTGAATACCTACTGTTTCTAAACATCTGTATGGAAATATAACGATTGCTAATGATTTATTCAGCACCTGTGATGAGCCTGACTATTGACTTTACATATGTCATTTAACTACAGCAACCAGATGAGGGAGAGGTTATAGTTCTTCCCAAGCATCAGATGGGACATAGGCACCGGTTAACTAAGATAACACACTTCCTAAGTGATATTGTGAGGATTCAAGATGAGGGAGTTTGATTTCATCATTTAACCTCTACACCAATGGCCAATGTTTATCTCAGAGCTTCTATGCACACATCACTGTCCCAATAAAGTCACATGTAGCTGTCATTTAATCCTCTAAACAATCCAAGTTAAGTATTAAAAAAGTACAAATATTTCCACTTAAAATGATCTCTCACAAGAATCAATCTGTGATTAAAGCGACTTACCTTCAAATTTGAAGTCAGGAAACGCATTCATGTCAGCTTTACCATACATCTGCTTAAGCTTAAACAGCTCTCTCTCCAAATCCTGCTGATATTCAGGACCAGTATCCACAGGTCCGCCAGACGACCTTTGTGTAAATGAACAAGTAAAAACTCATTTTATGTACTAGTTTACAAAACAAAAAGTACCTCACCATCAAGCTTTGATAGATCTTTTAAAGAAATTCATGTAGGGAAATATAAACTTTTCCAGAAGAAAACATGTATTTCCACTTGAATTTCAATTCAAACTATTTTAATGACAAGGCTTCACATTAAATGAGACAGCTTCAAACAAAGCTCTAACAGTCAAGGATTGTTAGCATCAAGGATACGTATCAAGTCAGCATTTCTCAGGGTCTAAGCCGCCACGAGGAGTAACGGCCAAGTCCACAGGCTCTGGAGTCCAGGACAACTTCCGTCTGAATTCAGCTCTACTAACTGCGTAAACCGGAGCGAGGCAGGATGCACTCGGAACTTCAGTTTCCACATCTAAAACTCAAAGTCCTCCCCAATGGTGGTATTCAGAGCACTGCAACCCCTGGCGCAGTGCCTGACACACCGTGAGCATTCAGTGCTATTACTGTTATCTGACTGAAATCAGCCACCATCAAATGGCTTTAAAAGATCACCCTAACTTTAGTTTTCTATAATAGGGGCCTAAAAAAGAAACAAATTATTTCCTACCCCTCAGAGGTTTTGTCATTTAGAAGGAAAAAGTTCACATGTTTATAAACATTTGTGCTGTAAAGGAGTCATGTGATGAACTTCAAAGACGGCTGAACTACAAGCTGCTGCAGTGGGGAGCACGACTGCTGAGTTAATCAGAAAAAAATTTCACTTTAAAAAAGTGGCATTTGTGACAGATCATGCATTTACGTCAGCCTTTAATTTGAGATATTCTAAGACTGGAAAGCAAAGCTGTGGAGGTGGGAAAGCACTGGCTGTGTGGGGAATACTAAGCAGTGTGGGCCCCGGATCCTGGCAGGCCCGAAATGTTCAGCCTGGGAGTCTGTATTTCATTTGCCAAGCAATGAAATGACAACATCAGAGTTGTGCTCTGGGAAGATAAACATCAGCACCGTGGACCAGCAGTGGGGCCCACTAGCTCTACTGAATTCTTTGCATGAATTCTTCTGTTTGTCGTAGTGTTACTGCCTGCCTATCAATGCACAAGAAACAAAAAATTCACAAGTGAAAATTCCGTCAAGGGTAATAATATTTTCACAGGTCTATGAAAAAGGCAAAGGGTCTTACTTATGTGACAGAATTTTCACAGAAAAATATAGAGCTCTGATTTAAGAACTCATTAATGATATTTCTTGTCACGGACCCAATTTCCTTCTAGATCGCCACATGCAATGAAACCTTCTGTGATAACAGAAATGCTCTCCATCTGTGCCATCTAACATGACAGTTGCCAGCCATATCAGGCTGGCGAGCACTAGATATGTGGTTAAGGTGACTGAGAAAGTGAATTTTTATTTAAACTTAATTGTAAGTAATTACAATTTGAATAGTCACATGTGAAAGCCAACTACTGAAATAAACAGTGCGGTTCTCATAGACCCTTCAACAGACACTTTGATGACAGTCTTTGAGCGCCGGTATCCACGAGCTTTACCAACTGCTTTGAGAAGACCCAGCTAGTCTCTTCAGTACACTGGTTACTAAATGATGGCTGTTACAACTTTAACATATACTCTTACGATAAAAAGGGGTCAGAAATCATCTGCCTCCTCAGCTGAGTGTTAAGTCTCCCAGCTCACTTTGTTCATTATTATACCCCAGGATCTAGCATGGTGACTGGGACAAAGTAGACACTCAAGGGAGACTTGTTTCTTTCACTTAGAAAATACTAGGCATGCTAATTCATTGAGTCACTTAATCTTTATAACATCCTATGAAACAGGTGCTGTTACCATCATGGCCATTTTCTGCAAGAGGAATCTGAGGTGCGGAGGTTAAATAACCTGCCCAAGGTCAGAGAGCTGGCAAGTGGCAGAGCTGGGCTCCAGCCTAGCCTCCGTGTTCAGAACACTTCCCCACGCTGCTGTCTGCACAAATGAATGCAGCCGACTGCTCAGATTCTGGGTATACCTGGGGATTGACTTCTTACATGACAGGCTTTTAAGGACAGTTAGACACTCAACCTCCGGACAGAAGACACTCAAATTCCTCAACCAGTCCTGCACACCTGCTTACTGAATAGTGTGATTGTAGGTAAATTCTACCACTTTAGCCTTAGTTTTCTCATAAATAAATGGAGATAACATCAATAAGGTTGTTGTAAGTTCTATAACTATGTCCTCATTTTAATCCCTTCACTCTCTCCTCCTTAGTTTTGGTAATGACAAAACCGTTTTAGTCAGTCATCCAGTCTCAAAAGTCGCAGTGTCTTGACTGTCCCTTTTACATTCCCAGTGCTATAAAGAGACAAGATTCTCATGAACCAATGCTTGGGTTATTATATTCTTCTAACATGTTTGTTTTCCCTTTTTTCTCATCCCAATTTCCCCAATACACTAAGATTAAAATTATCTTCCTAATATAATTTTGTTCCACCCTACCATTCTACTCAAAATCTTTTAATTTATCATAAATGCCTTTTGTATATCTTAATTGTCAAGTCTATAATCAAGGCCTTCCATCATCCCTCATTCTAACTGCATTTTAGCCTTACTGCTCCCTAACTCCTCATACATTCCTGGGAAATTGCGCTCCACAATTTCCCAAATATTCTCTCTAGTTTTCATGCCTTAGCTCACACCATTCTTTCCTCCGAAGAGATACCCTCCTCCTACCCCCATTTATCTGTCCAAGCGTCACACCAATTGTTTATAACCTGGAGTAGACCCCTGTGTATGTCTACTGATTTCCTTCTGTGGGTTTGAGACCCCTTTCAAGCTACAAGCAAAACCATGAGTAATTCTTCACTTTTTATTTATTTATCTTTTTTTTTTTTTTGAGGGCAGTGTCACTGACCCTCATATGTGGGACCCAAACCGGGGCCACTGGTGTCCCAAACCAGATCTGAACCACTGCGCCACTCAGCCGGCCCTTCACGTTTTATTTTTAAACTAGAACCATGACCCATAGCTATCCATGACATTCTCAACAGGGATGAATGACCTCAAACACTGTCTTCAAATACAAGATAAAACATTCGCTCTTCCAAGATACCCTCTAAAATGCCTCCGGCTAGAAAGCATTTCTTCCTATGAACTACCCAAACATTCAAAGTGCCAATATCTCAGCATCTAATCCATTTTACTTTATAGTGTATTTACTTGCTTACAAGTTTTCTACCCCTATCAAATACTAAGGATACTGTGGAAATGTAGTGTGACTTCTTCCTTTGTAGCCCCGTGCTTTGAACTGGTAGTAAACTACGTAATTAAAAACAAAACAAACAAATTTAACTATGAACTGATGTCTGCTGCTTTGCCAAAGATTTGGGGTTGCTCTTGATGATGGCTAAGTCATCATTCACCTCTAAACCTGTGTGGTTCTGTAATTATGTTTCTCCTGCACTTGCTTTATGCCACTTCAGAGTCGATTGACCTTTGATATTCCCAGAAATATGTAAGTATGGAAAAGGCATTAAAGAAAAAGTGTTACGTTTAACATTTCCCCCAAATCATGTCACGGAAAGGGCACTAAACTGAGTTAGAATATTTTGTTCATATGTTTTTCCCTCAATTAGTTTAATGACTTAAGGCTAATCAATGTCTAAAGGATTTAGTTTCTTCAAATAACAGTAAGCCCCTGTTATCTGTGATGGATACATGCTCAGATCCCCATGGATGCCTGAAACTGTGGATAGCAGCGTATCCTATATACGTACACTATGTTTTTTCCTATGTATACATATCTATGATAAAGTTTAATTTATAAATTAGGCACAGTAAGGGATTAACAATAACAAAATAGAATTACAATAATATACTGTAATAAAAGTTATGTGAATGTGGTCTCTCTCTGACAACTGCTCTAACAACTGAGATGGCTACTAAGTAACTGGACGGTAACTACACAGCACTGGATACTGACTAAACCAAGGAATGATTCACACCCGGGACCAGAGAGACAGGGCAGCAAGAGATTTCACCATGCTACTCAGAATGATGTGCAATTAAAACTATTTCTATAATTTTCCATTTAATATTTTTGGACCTAGATTGACCACAGGTAACTGAAACCACAGGAAGTGAAACCACGCTTAAGGGGAGCTATTGTATAGTTCCTAAATGAGTTACAAGATCCTACGTATTTCTATAAATAGACTCTAGTTTATAATAAATGACATTGTAATAAGGATATTTCTTTAATGACAATAAATTTAACGGGATTCTCCCTTGGAACTCATATAAAAAAGATAAAAATTGGGACTTAAAAGAAAGCAAGATCTTATCTCCTTCTTTTGAAGCACCTCATGAGTTCAGTGAAGGTCTTAAGACACGTTCAAATACCAAGTAATTTTTTAATTATCATCTCAAAACTTACATACTTTCAATATTTATATTTACACCATGGTTGATCATCTCCCCACTTACTGTCGCTTAGTTCTGTATTCTCTAATCTTGTCCACGAAGAGTTTCTGTACAGGATCAAGTTCCTTATTAAATGCCACTGCTGTAACACCAATATTCCTCCTCAAATGGACTGAGACTGCAGACTGAATGAGAGAGGAGAGTCTGAAGAGCCTCTGAAGAATCATGGTGACTCCGTTACTGAAAACAAGGACCAGAATGTTCATATACTTTAATATATGTGTAATTATGAAGTGCCTCTAAATACATCATAGTGGAAATCTAATTCTACTAATTGCAACAGAACCTAAAGCACATCAGAACTCAGTGAATGCTAAGAACAGTCACGTGACCACCACTCCATTCCCCTCTCCATTCGTCATTGCAAGTTTTTACTTCTTAACCAAAGGCTCTGGGACCTAGGAACGGTTAGGAACTCAGGCCTGTGTGTGGCTCCACTAGGGTGAGAGGCAAAAAGAAAGAACAACATATAGGAGGGGTGTTTCTTCTCTATGCACTTAGTCTTGGACCAGAGTAGAAATAGTCACGCTAGGATCTTAGAAAACTGCCCACCCCCAACAGGAAAAGAACAGCCCTGGCCCCAAAATAAATGTGCTAGGTTTCCCTGACCCCCTCAAAAGGCCAAAAGAGGGCTGGGCAGGGACATTGGAGATAGTTGCCTTAGCCAGGATAGCCTGGAACTTTCTACTTCACAGACCCACAGGGGAAGAAACTGCTGTGCCTGTTAAACCTGCAGGATTCAAGGCATTCTGTAACAACCAAATCTAAGTCCAAAAGAACCAACAAAGAAAAATAGCAACCAACCCAAGGGAACCCACCAATAAAAGAGAGAAAATCAAGCGATACAACCTAATCAGTGAAATAGAATTTGTAAAGGAGGTAAAAATCTGATTTTTAAAAATAAGGACTTAAAGGGCCAGCCAAGTGGCGCATTGCTTAAGAGCTGGCTTGGGACACCAGCAACCCCGGTTCGGATCCCACATATGAGGGCCAGTGACACTGCCCTCTACAGCTAAGATGGTGAACAACAGCTCCACCTGGAGTTAGGCTGCTGTGAGTCCCGGGGACGGCATAGCTGCAGCCCCTGCTGCAATGGGCTGCCAAAGGCTACAGTGAGTGGCAGGTAGCCAGCATAAGCGGCTGGCAGCCGGTGTGAGCTGCCAAGAGCCATTGTGAGCGGCCGTCCAGAGGTCGGCGACTGATCTGCCTCATGCAGGAAGAGCACAATGATACCAACATGGGCCAATGAAGCAACGTCCTCCACAACTAGACTGAGGAACAAAAGGGCAGCAACTTGTCTGTTCCCCTTCCCCAATTCCCCAATAAAATCTTTTAAAAAAAAGGACTTAAAGGCTTCTATCCTTCAACTTCTTGAAGCTAAAAGACATGATTTTCTAACTAAAAAATTTCAGTAGAAAAATTGGAGGATGATTTTAGTTGAGACCTCATTTAATGCCTTGAAAGATCAAAAGCAAAAAAAAAAATCCAAATTACAACAAATATATAGAAACAAATTCCAAAAGAAAAGGGATGAAGAGACCATAAGTAATTGGAAGAAATTTCCCTTGGATTAAGAAAGACAGTGTGTTAAAGTGAAAGGCTTACTACACCCTATTTTGGAATGGTGATAAGATTCACACCTCAATGTAGCCTGATAAAATTTCTGAACCTTAAAGTGAAAATCTGACATGCCCCTCCCCACAAATTACCTAATAATAACAATAACAACAACAACAACAAAACAATAACAGTAATCATCATCATACTGATACTGGACTTCTATTAAGTTATACTACTAATGCTCAAAATGTGGTCCATGGACCAGTGGTAGTGTACACACTGTGTTTCTGGTCTATAGTAATACAATTGGGAATAAGCATTTAGAAATCTTTAAACAATTTGACAATAATTTATATTTGTTGAATTTAATAATAAAAAATTAAGAGTTTGTATTTTGTGTCTTCATTATTTTGCCTTTCATCTCATTTTTCTGGTAATTTATTTTTTATTGTATTCTTCAAAAGTATCCAAAATGGTTGGGGGGAGAAGTGGCTCTTTACCAGGGAGTTTGAGAAGCACTAAGCTGGAGGATAGCGGAGTAGCACCGGGATTCTCAAATAGAGTGGGGGTATGCTCCGGGAGATATCTGACAATGACTGAAGAATTTTTGGTTGTCCTGAATGGGGTGAGTGTTACTAGCTTCTAGTGGGTAATAGCCAGGGATGCTGCCAAACATCCTATGATAACAGTAACAACAGCCTTCCCACAACAAGGAATTATCTGGTCCAAAATGTCAATAGTGCCAAGGTTGAGAAGCCCTGGAGTTCCCACAACAAGGAACTATCTGGTCCAAAATGTCAATAGAGCCAAGGTTGAGAAGCCCTGGAGTACCAACTCAAAACTACCCAAAGAACTCCCACAATCAAAAAATACCCTGTACCAGCCAGAGTGAAAGCTCACTACTTGAAAAAAATTAAAGAATTCATTAAATATCATTCCTATACCCCATTATAGAAAAACACTTGAGAAAAGACTGGAAGTAAACAACAAATGACTTTTAAGGTGCTAGCTGTTATCATTTCCATTTTACATACAGAAACTGAGGTTTAGAGGTAAATACCAGGTCCAACGTTACAAAGCAGAATCTGACTGATTCAAATACGTTTTAAAAATCATGCAACCAGATGTATATTTTTCCCTTCTAACAACGTAAGGACATGCTTATCACTCAGCAATAATGTCACCTAACATTTGTTGGGCCCTCAATATTTCTCGAAGTTCTTCCGTATTCTCTCCTTGCCCCCTACGGCACTATTGTTAAAAATCAGAAGAAGGTGTGCTTCTCTCTCCTGTAACAGATAATAAAACTGTGTCTAAGAAAAGGTTATTAAACTGCTGACATTCCCAATCTGCTCTAAGTCAAAATGATTGCAAAAACCATGTTGTTCCTACGGCAACATGGAAACACTCCATTTCATTTTTCCGATTTCTATCATCTAGGTGTCCAAGATTCCCAAAGCACACTCTAAGTCTGGTCCTTTTTCCTGAACTCCAAACCTATACATTCAACAGCTCTCATCCCTTCCTAAGTCCTACAGCGCCCTCACACTTAAAACTTGTCTAAAAAAAAATCAACACATCATCTCAACTATCAAAACTGGTCCTTTTCCCTTTATTTTCTTCCATTTTTTTTTTCCTCCACTGACTCAATATCTAGTGAGTATGGACTGTCCACCGGCCTGCACGAGACACGTTAATACACCAACGAGTGTAAAAGACCCATTGCTAAGTTCTCTATTCGGGTGCTATGTGGTGCCGTGAGAGCATGCGACAGGGGTTTGACAACCGGGGAAGGCCAACAGCAAGAAAAGGGTGCAGCCTGAGCAGAGGGGCCACGGCTCTCCTGTTGACAATGCTGGCGGACCGGCCAAAGGCGAGTCCTTTCGCTGCCTCTTTAAAGCATATTCCCAATGTCAGCTCACGATCCACCTAACGTGACCCGCTCTCTGTTGCCCTCCTGGAAACCTTGCTGTGCTCGCATGCGCACCCCATCAGCGTCCAGTGCCTCGGGGTTGTTTAGGTGTAAGACTGTGCAGGGTAAAGGGCGTGAAACACGCATGCCTACCCAAGTTTTAACAGTATCAACATTTTTAGATTGCAAACTTGAAGACTATCACCCCTTTCCTTTTAACGGTGTACATTCTGCTTCAAATAGTTCTGTACAATCTCCTGCGCGGACGTCCGGGTTGGGGCAGGCCTGGCTGCACACCTGCCCCGCATGACCTTGGGCTGCCCCAGCTGGGCTGCGGGTCCATGAACCCTCCCCCCCCCCCAGCCTCCCTGCAACTCGCCACAACCCTGGTTTGTCCTCAGAGTAGTATTATCAGGGTTCTATATTAAGGCTCCCGCAAACTTCAAGGCCTAAATGCGCCCAGGTCCGCAGTGACCCCGGGCCAGGACACCAAGGTGCCTGGGGCAGAACACTGCTCTCTCCTGAATGGTGAGGTAATACGCAGCCCAGCCCCTGTGAAGAAACCCAGAATCGGAGTCCCCAGAGGCTAAGCTAGTCCAGCTACCCGCCCCAGTCACCTTGTACTCAGTCCCGAGCTGCCAGAGCCACCACCGCCGCCACCGTTCTACTTCCGGCCCTGGCTCCGCCCCCCACCCGCCTACCCGCCATCGCAAGGCATCATGGGTCGCCGTTTCAGTCGGTCGGCACTCACCGAACAGGAAGCGTCTCGGAGAGAGTCTGCGACCGGACAGCTCTAGGTGAGACAGAAGGCGAACAGGAGGAGGAAGTAGAGGGTAAGTGCTTCCGGGTCCCCTGGCGACGCCGCCGCCATCTTTCCTTCGTCTCACTTGACCTCCTTTTCCCTTCTGGAAACCTTGCTGTGTACGCATGCGCACTTGAGCCGGCCTGTGCATTCGTTCAGTTCCTTCCCGCCCCACATCCGCGTCTTGTTCCTTGGGTTATTGGAAGTGTGTGAACGTACAAAGTGATAGTGTATAACAAAGCGGACTGGGGCGTTGTGCCCCCCCCGCCCTCCCGAGCGCCCCCATTGCCTCGGGCGTCCGTTTCGCGTCGCCTGCTGGGAGTTGTAGTCTCGCAACCGGAGGTGCCTGGGAGGCGGGAGGGGGGGGTTGGGAGTTTCGGCGCTGATTCCGCGGGAAGGGCCCAGGGGCCTCACACACTTGGAGTCGCGGGAGCTGCCCGTTTCCCCGGGAGAGACGCTGCCCGTGGCGCCCGCGTCGCTGTCGTTGCCGGCGGGCTGTGGCGTGCGGGCGGGGGCCGCAGGGCCGATCCGGAGCGCGGGTGAGTGCGGCCGTCGGGGCGGAGGGCAGCGCGGGCCCGCGCGGGCCGGCGGCGTTCCGGGGCCTTGTCCCCCCCGACGCGGCCCCCCCGCGGCCGCCTCTGTGTTTTGTTTCCGCTGGTCCCCGGCGCTGGGACTCCCATTTCCGTTCGTGGAGACTTGAGGGAGTCGGCTGGGGAGGGGCGGGGGAGGCCGTGCGGGGCGCGGAGGGGAGGGGCGGGGGGCGCGGGGCGCGGGCGGCGCCTGTCACCCCGAGCTGCGCCTGGCGCTCCGCGTGCCCTGCGCGGCCGTGGCCCGCGGGCTCCGCGATCGGGATGCGACCCGGACGCCGCCGGCCGTTCACGGGAGGATGGAAAGCTGGTGTCCTCGGCGCTGCGCTCTCGTTTCACATCCAGTCGTTGTCTTTCTGGAATTGTCCCAGAGCGCCTCGAAGCCGTGTACATATAAATATAAATACACACACACACACATATATAGTGTCCATTGCGTTCCTTTTCAAAAGAAACTGTAAGGGGCCGCCCGAGTGCCGCGGTGGGTAAGCGCTGGCTTGGGACGCCAGCGGCCCCGGTTCGGGTCCCACTGATGAGGGCCGGTGACACTGCCCTCAAAAAAAAGAAAAGAAACAGGAAGACAAAGGGAAAGCGATGTGTTCATGGAGCTTGCCAAGTTCTGTAGCTTTTTTCGTGTGCTGGAAGATACGCTGTTGGCGCGTGTTTGTAGTGAGGGATTCTAGTCTGATGAGGGTAACGGCAGGGAAGGCCATGCCTAACACTGAACCGCGTTACAAGGTAATGAGGGGCGCGGCGGGTAAGCGCTGGCCGGGGACGCCAGCGGCCCCGGTTCGGGTCCCACATGGGAGGGCCAGTGACCCTGCCCGCAAAAAAAAAAAAAGAGGAGTAATGTAGAAGTACACGCCATTCGTCTGGCTCGTGGGAGGAGCTTTAGAACGAGTCCCGTAAGGAAAGTGAAGAACTGAGCCGCCGTCACGTTCTTAGGCGCCGGGCTGTCTGATCAGCGTCCGAAGCCGCCGGCCAGCTCGTGCCGGACGAAGGGAACCAGCCCTCGTAGCGTTGGAGCCAGGCTTTCCAAACTTATTGGTGTGTTTTTTTTAGACATATTCTGACGCTAGGTGAACTTAGGTCAGTTGTACCTAGATTGCTATATAGCCTCGAAGTAATAAATACTGAGCTAGGGCCGGCCGAGTGGCGCGGTGGTTAAGCGCTGGCTTGGGAGGCCAGGGGCCCCGGTTCGGGTCCCACATGTGAGGGCTGGTGACACTGCCCTCAAAAAAAATAAATACTGAGCCAGATGTTCATGCCAGTCATGCGAGCAGGTGTGGGGGCTGAATACTAAATTGAAGCTGTTTAATCGACCTCCAGCTTCTATTTGTAAAGCTTCAACTCTACAGAAAAATTGGAAAAGGCTACAATGAGCACCTTCCCTCAGTAGAGGGCTAGGCTGCCCAGTGTTCACCTTTCTCCGTCTCGCTTCCTCTCCGCACGTGCACGCCTTCGATTTCTTCACAGATGTACGTGCTTTTATTTATTTTTTCTTAACTGCTGGCTTTATTTTTAAAGACAAAAAATGTCTTTTCTTCAGGAATTTAAAAGTATTTTTTAACTTGAGAAAAGGTGCAGTGGACCAGGCAGGCACTCCCAGATTACACTTAGGTATAATATATCAAATACACATTTTATGTGTATTATATATTCAGATTTTGACAATCCTGGGGAATGCGTTCCAGCAAAAGAGGAGCGAACACCCACGTATGCAGTGATATCAAAAGATTTGGATAATTGCCCACATCTCTCCTTTGCTTCTCAAGGCTACATTTAGAGAACTGAGAAACAAGATCAACTTAGAGACTAAGAGTGTTTTTTCCAAAAGTAGATGAGGTTCATTTTTTTTCTATATTCTCCACCTTCTAGGGACTGGTCTATAACTTTTTTGGAAGATGACAAGGTAATTTTCTTTTTTAACAACTACCTGTTTTAGTGCTTATATTATGGGGAACCACAGTTATCCCTGCTGGTAAGCCTTTAGGGCCATTCCTCAGCCTCTGCTTACTTCCTCATATACTTTTTTATTGTTTTCAAAGTTCCCAGAAAATTCACTTGTTTTTTTAATGATTTCCCCCACCCTCAAAGGTTATGGAGATAGGAGTGGACCTCCTCCTTACAGGCATAGAAAATGAAACAAAGATCTTCTGAAGTGCTGTTCTGCTGCAGACCTTACTGTTCCTCACTTTTTTTTTAAGCACAGAACAGTTTTTTATGATTTTGTGTGTGTACATTATTTTCTTGTTTTTAACGGCTACCAGACTTACATGGTGTATGTTTTCCCATTTTCTTGTATCGCAGTATTTTCTTACTATGGATACTTGTATTGTCCCCAGCTTCCAGCTATCACCAACAAAGCTGCCATAATCATCCTTATCAATCAATCTGAGACTGTCCCTTGAATGCTTTCCTAAGAGCAGGATTGCTGAGTCAGAGGTGTGAGCATGCTTGATTTGGGCAAGTGCTGCCAGAATATTTTCTCCAGAATTGCCAGACCTGTCTGGACTCCATCAGGAGAGGCACACGGTTCTTGTGTACCCATGTCCTTTCTAATTCTTTTCAGTATTTTACATTTTAATTCTTGCTATACACAAACACACACACACACACACACACACACACACACACACATACCCAACACACATGGTATAAAATGGTAGTTCCTTGTTTTAACTTGTATTTTTGAATGATATGAATTGGAACATTTCTTCATAGCCTTAGCCGTTTTGGTTTCCCCTTATGTGAATTTTCTTTTCCTATCCTTTACCTGCTTTTCTAAATTGTCCTGACTTTTGGGGGATTATTATCAACTAGTAGGAGTTCACTGTCTATTCCAATTTTTAGTCCCTTGTCACTGTTGGATATTGGAAATATCTTTTCCCACACTAGCCTATCTATTGAACATAAATCCTAATTTTCATATAGCCAGATTCACCAGTTTTTTTCTTTATGATTTATGTTTTTGGAATTTAAGAAATTCTTTTCTATGTTTGGACCACAAAAAAAATCCTTATCATTTTCTTCTATTAGCTTTATAGTTTTACCTTTCACATTTAAGTCTTTAAGGCATCGGGAGTCAATTTTATATGGTGTGTAATAGTTCTTATAACATTTTCATATTCAACATATTAATAGAGTGCCTATTAAGGGTGAGACACTGTTCAAAGCACTTTGTATACATCTGTAAACAAACAAATATCCCTTCCTGGGTGGAGCTTATGTTGTCCTACAAGGTTGATACCTCCTGGGTCACTACCGTTTTGCTGTAATGCTCAGGATGACTTTCACAGCTTTACACATAGTAATCTTAAGGAATAGACTTTACTGGTGAAAGGGAAGACTTAGGAGGCCAAGGTCAGAAGAAGGAAAACAAAAGTCCTTCATTCTTTTATTCCAAACAAAATTTGGCTGGGGCCTAGGTGGTCTGCTGGGTTTGCATGAGGTGTAGCTATCTATTCTAGTGGAGAATCCCACCCTCTTATTGTTCTTATTTCCTACAGTGGAGGTGTGAGAGTGACCTTAATGTGAGAAAGAGACCATTTTTGTACCAGGCAATGTAGATTTGGACGCCAGCTATTTAGAGACTAAATTGTCAGAAAACTAGTTCCCCAGCACTTGGCAATATTGGGACCTGAGGAGAGTTACAGCCCTTTCAAAAGTGGGAAAAAAGACGTATTAGTTTCCTAGTGCTACTATAAGAAATTACTACAATAATGTGCATATTGATAGTGATTTTATTTTATTTTGCTGTTTTAGAATATTGTACTTAAAAGGTATGTAATTTGTAACACAAATCAAAGCTACGATTAACTTTAGTTTCTTATTACTCTGTCAGTACAATGCTAATAAAATTCATTTCTTTATTCCACTAATAAAGTACAGCTTTTAGCTGAAAAATTGTAGTTTATTTCCATGTTGATTTTATTTAAGCTGCAGGTTTAAGTCTATTATTAAGACTGAGTTGCTGTAATATACTTAATATACATTTCATTTGATTTTGAAGTAATTTGAGTTTTTATTGACTGAGATTGGACTGAAAATATCCCAATAAATCCAGTGGCATGATGAAGTCATATCAAGCTAATAAACACCATCTAAACAAAACTATATGAGGTATGCTAAAAAAATATGGTGAATGTTTCAATTTAAAAAGTTATTACAGTTAAAGACACATCACCATTAATTCCCCTCAAAATACTCCCCCTTGCTTTGAACACGCTTATCCCATCATTCTTGCCACTTTCTGAAGCAATTATTGAAGTCCTCTTTTGTGAGTGTCTTTCGTTGCTCTGTCGTGGCTGCCTTGATGTCTTGAATCGATTCAAAATGTTAACCTTTTATGGTCATTTTGACTTCGGGGAAGAGCCAGAAGTCACATGGTGTCAGATCGGTGAATAAGGTGGATGAGGACACACCTTAACGTTTTTGACAGAAATTGCCATACCAGTGTGACACAGAGCATTTTCATAATGGAGGATGATTTATGGCACACTTTAAAACACACCTTCTCTCAACCATAGCTCACACTCAACTGCACCAAACAAGTTGAAACTTGTCACACACTGTTACTAAGGTTTGATGCGCCACTTCCCATATTGAAGATCCTGCCTTTCCGTTGGATGGCACTCAGCAGTATTTTTTTATCACAAGAGAAAGGCTCCATGTCACACATCAGTTCTGGTATGGCACTTTCCGTCGAATAAAAACATCAGTGTATGTCCTCTTTCATCTTATTCACTGGATCTGGCACCGTGCGACTTCTGGCTCTTCTCCAAGGTCAAAATGATTCAGGACATCCAGGCATCCATGACAGTGCAACTAAAGATACAAAAGAGGACTTCCAGAACTGCTTCAGCAAGGGGCAAGAAAAATGGGATAAGGGTGTTCAAAGCAAGGGGGAGTATTTCGAGGGGGATTGATGGCAACTTGTGCTTTACTTTTTTTTATTTAAACATTCACCATATTGTTTAATCACACCGCGTAAATATCATTTGTGGATTTTCTTTTATATGTGAACATTACTGCCACCTCTTCTATTTACCCTCTGCTTTTATTTGAATTGGATGTCTACTTGTGTATCATTTCTGTTTATGCAGATAACATCAAACTGTCTTATAATTTACTCTTACAGGGTTGAGCTTTTGAAATACTTCAACCATGACTAAAAGAGAAGCAGAGGAGCTAATAGAAATTGAGATTGATGGAACAGAGAAACCAGAGTGTACAGAAGAAAGGTTGGTGTTTTCTGAGTTTGACACTTTTTATATTGTCAACATACCTAATTAAAATTAAGAAGCCAGAGTTTTGTGGGGTCTTATTTTGTTTTGTTTTTTTCTCAACTTACCTCAGCATTTTGGGGGGTAATGTATTGCTTTTTTTCCTTTGACTTAATGAGTTTATAGCTGAGAGGGAAAAAGTTTTAAACTAAAGATAATAAGCATAGCTGATAATGATCAAGCAATTGATTGTGATCATTTTTATCCCTTAGGGCACTGTTTGACACTTTTTTTCTATTGTCTGTACTGGTTACTTTTATTTCAGAAAAAGTTTAATTCACAACCTGAACCAATTTAGCAAATATCTGTAAGTGACTGCTATGAACTAGTAACTGTAAGGAATATATGAAACAGTAACCTGTTCTTATAGAGACCACATTGTATTTGAGGAGACATACAGGTGTATAAATAATTGTATGCACAGTACTAAGCATGTAGAGTAGTGAAAAGTATTAGTTCTTGGAATAGAAATAGAATATTACTCCATTAAGGAAGAAGGGCAGTGGTAATAAGTTCAGAATCCAAGAGGAGAATATGCGTAAAAATAGAGCTTTGAGAGTCAAGAAGTTTGAGGAAGGTTTGGGCTATTGGTCCTTTACTATGTAAAGCAGGAAATGAGATAATATGCTGAAAGTAAAAGAGTACTATCGTAGAGAAGGCCTAGAATAATTAGTGGAAATGGACAAGATTACTGAGTTGACTGGGATGCTGAGAGTTAAGACTGCAGCTCAAATTTAAGGCCTTAATTTTTTTTATTTATTTATTTTTTAAGATTTTTATTGGGGTATTAGGGTAGGGGAACATCGTTGGGTAATTGGGGAAGGGGAACAGACAAGTTGCTGTCCTTTTGTTCTTCAGTCTAGTTGTGGAGGACGTCGCTTCACTGGCCCATGTTGGTATCATCATTGTGCCCTTCCTGGGTGAGGCAGTCACTTACGGGCTATTGGACGGCGGCTCACAGCAGCTGCCGCGGCTCACCCTGGCTGCCAGCCACTCATGGTAACTCACGGCAGCCCACTGCAGCCCCACTGCAGCCTACACCATTGCCGGCGACTCATGGCTGCCAGCTCCAGGTCAAGCTGTTGTTCACCATCTTAGCTGTAGGGATGCAGTGTCACTGGCCCTCACGTGGGATTCGAACCGGGGCCCCACTGCTCAGAGCTGGTGTCCCAAGCCAACTCAACCAACGTGCCACTTGGCCGGCCGTAAGGCCTTAATTTTTTTAAATTCATTTTGTGGGGCCGGCCAAGTGGCACGGTGGTTAAGCACTGGCTTGGGAAGCCAGCAGTCCCAGTACGGGTCCCACATATGCGGGCCAGTGACACTGACCTCAATAAAAAAAAATTCATTTTGTGTTAACAGCACTTAACATGAGATCTACCCTCAACAGGTTTTTAAATGCACAATACAGTGTTGTTAACTATAATAAGCACAGTGCACCACAATCCCTAGAATTTATTTGTCTGGTATCACTGAGGTATTATGCCAGTTGATTAGCAACTTGCCATTTTTCTGCCGGCAGGCTGTGGTTACTCATTCCACTTCCTCTTGCTCAGAGGAGAGGTCTCGCTCTAGCTCAGAGGTGTCTCTCTCTCTCTCTCTCTCTCTCTCTCTCTCTCTCTCTCTCTCTCTCTCTCTCTCTCTCTCTCTCTCTCTCTCTGTCTTCCCCTCCCTCCCTCCCTCCCTCCCTCCCTCTCTCCCCCTCTCCTCCTCTCCCCCTCCCCCTCTCTCTCTCCCTCCTTCCCTCTCTTTCTCCCTCCCCTCTCCTGTCCTCTCTCTTTCTCGCTCTCTCTTCCTTCCTTCCTCCCTCTCCCTCTCTCCACAAAGCCTAAAGTTTTCACTGTTTGGTCCCTTATAGAAAAAGTTTGCTGATAGCTCGTCTCTCCTGTAAGAAATTGGTAGTTACTGTGTTGATCTGGGGAGTAGCTATGTAAAGGGGGTAGCTGTTACACAGCTATAGCAGATTGTTGCTGTGCACAAATGTAGGTCAAGTGATTTGAGATCATCCAGATTTTTTCAGGAGAAATTGGTAATTCAGATTTTTGTATTAAGTCTCCCAAGGCTTAAATTAAATGGTGGCAATAGAATATTTTAAAATGTTTTAAATGTTGAGTTTGTGTAAAATAGATCTTTGAAACAAATCTGTCTTAAAGTGGCATCTGACTTAAAGAATTGTTAACAAAAAAAGGAAGATATAACCCACTGTGCTATAGCTAAAGAATTTGATAAAAATACGGAGGATGCCAAAAATATATATACACATTAAAAAGGAAAAACCTTTTAAAATTGTATACTCAATTGACTGATAACAAAAGATGGATACAAGTCACATTTGACTTCTGCAATTACAAGAGGTGCTCAAAGTGGTTACCATCAGCATCCAGACACTTCTTTTTTTTTTTTTTTTTAAGATTTTATTGGGGAATTGGCTGCGGGGGGGGAACAGCGTTGGGGAATCGGGGAAGGGGAACAGACAAGTTGCTGTCTTTTTGTTCTTCAGTTTAGTTGCGGAGGACGTTGCTTCACTGTTGGCATCGTCATTGCGCTCCTCCCGGATGAGGCAGATCGGTCACAGGCCTCTGGATGTCGCTCACCGCAGCTATTGGCAGCTCATGCTTGGCTGCCAGCCGCTCACGCTGGCTGCGGGCCACTCACTGTAGCCTATGGCAGCCCACTGCAGCAGGGGCTTCAGCCCACACCATCACCGGGGCTCGCACAGCCCAGCTCCAGGTGGAGCTGTTGTTAGCTGTAGAGGGCAGTGTCACTGGCCCTCACGTGGGATCCGAACCGGGGCCGCTGGCATCCCAAAACCAGCGCCCAACCAATGCGCCACTCGGCCGGCCCCAGACACTTCTGATTATGGCCAACTACTGCTTGAGCAACATTGACCAAAATGTCCACTTGTGTACATTTTTTTGGCACCCCCGATATTTAGCCAAAGACCCAATTATTTTACCTTAACTAATAACAATAATAATAGTTTGCTGTTACTTAACAATGTGTTTTTAATCTGGAGTCATCTATTTTATAAATTTTAAAAGTTATAGAAGGAATTTAGGTTATATACATTCATTGAATGCCATATATATCACATTATACTTTGAATTTATGTGAAAATGGAATCTGTCTTCTATGTGGCCCCAAATAAGGATTTATAAAAGATACATAGAATTACTTAACAAAGACTTTACCTTTAAGGAACTCACAGTTCTGTAGAATTCAAACTGTGAAATAACAGTTTTAAAGAATGTAATTTTTTTTTTTAATGTGGAACTATGCTGATTGTAACCAGTAATTTTCAAATTAAATTAAGTGGAAAGTATTTTATATAACTTATATTTTCATATCTTATAATTTACATTTATTTAATTGTATTTATGTTGGGAAGGGAAATGGACTAGTAGAGTTGACTTACAAATTTTAAGAAGACTTTTAATGTTCCTTTCTGGGCCCAAATTCTTCCAAATAACTTGAAAATATAATATGCAAGCATTTTCTTTTAAATATTGTATATAATATTTATATGTGTGTGTGTATGTATGTATATGTATATATATATATATATATATATATATGGTGTACACACACACCTGCATGTTTAAATACCTAATGAGATACATTTGCAAGGGTGCTTTAAATTTCAAGTTAGCATTTCTTTGTGCAATTCAGTATTCAGTTTGGCAACACTAGTTGGTTGATGAGTCCACCACTATGAATGGTATCTATGCAGAAGTGAGTTTCAAAGACCAGAAATGAGTTGTTTTGGTGTTGAATTTTGTTTTGAACAAATTATTACTTTAATACCCAGGGTAAAAATGGAATTGTTAACCATTATATCTTTTAACTTTTAGCATCGTAGAACAAACTTACACATCAGCCGAATGTGTAAGCCAGGCCATAGACATCAATGAGCCAATAGGCAATTTAAAAAAATTGCTAGAACCAAGACTACAGTGTTCTTTGGATGCTCATGAAATTTGCCTGCAAGATATCCAGGTACTCTTTTTTTTTTTTTTTTTTTTTGAGATTTGTATTTCAGCATTTAAATCTGTATCAGAAATTTTTTTTTTTTTGGCCTTTAATCTCTACAGCTGTAGCCTTTATCTTTCTAACTAGATTTGACCTGTATTATAAAATTTAAGCATTTAGAAATAAAAGCAATTCTTTCAGCACAATTTTTTGCACTTAGAGTTATGTTTAAAAGACTGAGTACTAAATCAAACATTTCATTTTTCGCTTTCACAAATTAAAAAATGAGAAGTTAAATTTGTATCAGAGCTTAATCATAGAGTAATGGGAAGTGCATTGACCATGGAAGCTGAAAAAGCATGTTCTCACCCCATTTGTAAATAGCTTTTAACTTCTTTGTGCATTAGTTTCCTCACCTTTAAAATGAGATAATTTTGCCAAATGATTTTTATATTACCTTCTATCTTTATTTCTTCCAGCAGTAAATTTTGATAAGAATTTCAATACCAATGTTTATATTTATTGGAGTTTATTAAAGCAATAGGATTTTACCTGTGGTAGTATTATAACAATATATTATGTTTGCAGAATATGCATAGTGGTTTGTTTTTTTTAAAGATAGTAGCTAGAGTGGATTGCTCAAATAGTTTCTCCAGACCTTCCTTGATGATACACTAGATTTTATCCTGTTTTTTAATACCAATTTGTAATAATGTATGTCATCTTTTCTTTTTAGCTTTATTCTTTACTTCTCCCCTCCTATATATTATAGAACTTTTGCTTTTATTTTTTTAAAATTAAAATGATATATCTACTATTTTTAAGTAAGATTTTGATGTACAATAAATTGAAATGTTTTAATGAAATTTGTGTATTTTAGTTGCCATTTAACCATACTTTTATATTTTCTTTTTACTAAGTCAAGCAAATGTTGGGGGAGGGAGGAAATTGCTCTTCAAAAACTGGACAGTATAGGTGGGTCTCATATTATAATTTCAGGATTTAAGGTTTTTGTTTGTCAACAGTGAAAGAATAAATTAACACACTTTTTTGGGACGGTAATTTAGCTTTTAGTGTCCATTAATCTTGAATGTGAAATAACTAGCGGTTCCACCTCACTGAATTGTTCGTACAGAAATGCTCACCTGCCTGAACAAAGGTGTATGCCTGAGATGTTTGTTGCATGATTGTGCAGAAAACTCAAATGTTCCCAAAATAGGGAATTGGATAAATAGTGGGTTGTCAGAAAAGTCATGAAGCATCTTTGCAACGAAAAACAGAAAAAACACGTCATGACTTTTCCGACAACCCAATAAGTTCTATAGATTGGAATTTGAGGTAGCCATTAAGAATTGGTGAACTAGCGAGAGCTATATGGGCAGTTTACATTGAATGAAAAAATAATTGCACAACGCTCCTAAATTATCTTATTTAACATTCACCTCATCTTTGAAGTCAGCATATTTTTAGTCACATTCTGGATAGAGAAACTGAGATTTAAAGAGGTTAACCAAGTTTCCCAGTCCAGTGTGTAGCTACAAAGGGCTACAGTGGAATTTGAACCCAGGCCTGTGTGACTCTGAAATTCTTCTTGCTCGAGGCAGACTTCTAAGAAAGTTCGTATTGAATAACTCAGTGTCACTAGAGTTTACCTGGTTTTTCTCATATATAAAATAAAGGGGAATCTGAACTTCATCTCTTACTTGTCTTTCAGCTCTAACATTTGTTGGTTTTTATAATACCTGGTTTAACCAGAATGAAAATAAGACCTGCAAAGTACCCAACCTGTCATAGATTCTCCATAAATATTTGTTGAATAAACAGAAATATGCATAATTCATTGTATTCATAGAATTTGGAGCTAACCTGAGGTCTAAGTCATTTTGCATACCTCCCTGTTCCCCTTCCTCTCCTCAGAAAGGACACGGAGAATGCTCTCCGTGGCAGTGAATGCAAACGTAACATACATTTGGAGAGAGAACGCCTGCTGCTTGGTTGGGGTAATGCTTTGTATTTTCAGCTGAATTCTGACTTGAAAGCTGGTGGAACAGCTGAGTTGCACTTCTTTGAGGCGTATGACCCGAGATCAAATACCACGTTTGAGTTTTGTCCTCGTGCCAGGTCCTACTGAACTATTGTAGCTAGTGTGTTCAGTACCTGAGAGCTCCCTTTTAGAGTTACACATGCCATACTAATACTGGATAATGCCAGTGTCTACCAGACAGGGGAGAAATCTTGATATTAGGAGAACTTTCAACAAGGTGTCAGAGACTATTAAGGAGTGAAACTGCCATGTTAGACCTGTGTCTATGAGGGGTTACACAGTTTGTCTTGTCCCTGATTAGGTTAGATGCTTAGTCACTTAAGGTTTTAGGCTTTATGTGCATATATATATATATATATATATATATATATATTTTTTTTTTTTTTTAGCTGAGCCATCCTGCCACCTGTTGGCAGCTCAACAGCAACTCAGCTCAGGCTGGCCTCGAACAGCTGTTGCTCAGAGCTCAGCTCGCACTCTTGAGCGAGCTCTTAACCAACTGAGCCACTCGGCCGGCCCCTATGTGTGCATATATTTTTAATGCTAGAAAATGTGTTTGTACTACAATTACAGTATTTACTGAATTCTTGGGAGTGAGAGTAGCGAGCCTTGTGCCTACACCTATATGATATGCAGACACACAGAGAGATGCTCTTCAAGATAATTACAGTGGAAGGCTATTTTTTTTTTTTTTTAAAGATTTTATTGGGGTATTGGCGGAGGGGAACAGCGTTGGGGAATCGGGGAAGGGGAACAGACAAGTTGCTGTCCTTTTTTGCTTCAGTCTAGTTGCGGAGGATGTTGCTTCACTGTTGGTATCGTCATTGCGCTCTTCGCGGACGAGGCAGATCGGTCGCCGGCCTCTGGATGTCGCTCACCGCGGCTATTGGCAGCTCACGCTTGGCTGCCAGCCGCTCACGCTGGCTGCAGGCCACTCACTGCAGCCCACGGCAGCCCACTGCAGCAGGGGCTGCAGCCCACACCATCACTGGGGCTCGCAGAGCCCAGCTCCAGGTGGAGCTGTTGTTAGCTGTAGAGGGCAGTGTCACTGGCCCTCATGTGGGATCCGAACCGGGGCCACTGGCATCCCAAAACCAGCGCTTAACAAATGTGCCACTCGGCCGGCCCTGGAAGGCTATTTTTAAACTGGCAACAGAAAATGTCTAGAAGTCAGAATTACTTTTTGCCATCAATTTGTCATTGTGTGAAATGCATTCACTGTAAGGAGATATGAAGGAAAAAAGCACTGATATTGAAAGGATATAGAATTATGATTAAAGATGTTCATAACTAGATCAGTAGTAAAGTCATAAGTCCTTTAACTTTATTGATTTTGTGACCAAAGATTTAGTTAACTTGATCTTAAATGTGTGTTATTGTTTACAAGGGAGATATGGCAAATATTCTATTAATAATTGTCCCCACTAATTAAACATCCTTGCCTTTTTCTGACAGATAAATTGCAATCTCTTCTACTTTAAATACTTTTATAGAATAAATAGTTGCCTTTTGGCATTATTTAAAATCCTACACTAGACTTCAGAGCTAGAGAAAACCACCACTTAAAATAAATTCTGTTGTTTATGTTGTCCTTAATTACTACCACAGTGGTTAAAATATTTTCAGTTTTGGTGAAGAATTAAGTGATATCACAACTTGGATAATTAAATGTGTTCTTATAATTTAATTAGCATGTCTCAGTAATTAAATCCTGTTTTGTACATCCATTTTTATTAAAGCAGGTGATTGTGTTAAAATAATCTTACTCATTTTACCCATGTTTAGCTGGATCCAGAACGAAGTTTATTTGACCAAGGAGTAAAGACAGATGGAACTGTACAGCTAAGTGTACAGGTAATTTCTTACCAAGGTAAGTTCATTTTAGTGTAGTTATTTAAAAGTTTAGCTCATGTTTTTCTAATAAGAGAACTCAATTTTATGTTGTAGGCGTTTTAGATAGCTATCTAAATTACTTAATGTTACAGACAATGTTTTGTTTTGTTTTTTTAAATTTTATTTTTATTTTTGAGGGCAGTGTCACTGGCCCTCATATGTGGGACCGAACCGGGGCCGCTGGCCTCCCAAGCCAGCGCTTAACCACCGCGCCTCTCGGCCGTCCCACAGACAATGTTTTGATTTGATTATTGTCTCTGTCAGGGTGGTACAGATAGTGTAACACATTCTACCTAGCTTCATCAGGAAGGGGTATATTGTGAGTGAGTGAAAAACGGGATCCCAGAGAGGGCTGGAGGAGCGGGGTCTGGTTGGCTTGATGAGGATGCGGCGGCCACACTGCACACCTGCACCCTGAGGAAGTTGCTGCCCTGCCGTGATCTGGAACATGCCAAATCTGAAAGCCACCACTATAGCTGTCAACTTGGAACCATTCTCCCTTTTTAGTGACCCACAGTAGCCAAGAAATAGATGCCATGTGCTTACTTATCCCCTCTTAACTCATTTTTAAATAGAAGGCTCATGCCAGTGATTCTAGAGCCTAAATAACATTGAGAACTCTCACTGCAGGGAAATCTAGTTTCTACAGTTTGAGCACAAAAAGAGGAATTTGCAAAGGATGTTGAGTGATCCAGTCAGCCATATCCTCACAGCATTTCAATAATCTTTGAATAAGTACATAAGTTAGAAAATTAGGGAACCGTTTTTGGTGGGTTGAATTTTAGATTTTTTAAATGTGGCTTGTTGGGATTTCTAACTGAAATTTCAGACTAATTGTAATCTCTCAACATATATTGCTTACAAGTATATTTCACAAACCAGAGTTTTCTTCAGACTGAAAACAGTAGTTACCTACTTTTGATCCTTAATTTTCCGATGATTGACTATTGCTGGGAATAGGGAAAAAAATCTTTGTTTTTATGTTTAAAAGCCTAGTGACTGACCTCTCAATGCAAGTGTTCATCAAGAAGAGTTTACTTAGGGCCACCGAGTGGTGCGGTGGTTAAGTGCTGGCTTGGGAAGCCAGCAGCCCCTGTTCGGTCCCACATATGAGGGCCAGTGACACTGCCCTCAAAAAAAAAAAAGAAGAGTTTATTTGAAGAAGAGTTTACTTGATGAATAGAGGATTAGAGGATAAGTCTTAGGAAAAATATTTTTCATAAATTCTGATTTTATTTTCATATATATTTGAAAAAGTGACTTCTGTTTATACCACCTAATGAATGATAGCTATATATTTTCTTTTAATATTGATTTTCACAGCAGTTTGAAATGGTTTTTTTTTTTCTTTCAAATGCATTTAGGTTACATTTTGTTTTGTTTTTTTTTAGCTGAGCCACCCTGCCATTGGTTGGCAGCTCAGCAACTGCTCAGCTCGAGCTGGGAGTCCAACCGGCAACCGTGTTGCTCAGAGCTGGCACTCTTGAGTGAGCTGTTAATCAACTGAGCCAATCGGCTGGCCCTCAATTACATTTTGATATAGATTGTAACAGAATCAGTGAGCAAACAGTGGCTGTTAAGCAGTACGATAGTTTCTTAAAGCTGTCGTTTTTAACAGAAGTATCTGATTTATCATAAAGGGCTAGTTTATTCTGTTTTGAATATCTTAAGGATTTGGGTTTTTCTTCATGCAATTGAAAGTGAATATCAGAATTTAATGATGTAAATTCAATTTCACAAACTATTCATTTTTAAAATATGTACTTTGTCCTTTAAAAAGAAAAACAGTCAGTAAATAATTTGTTTAGAAGGGTGAGTAGCTACTCATTTATACTCTCCCTAGTCTAATATTTATATTCTATTCTACATTGGTACTTTTTTCCCTAATATTTGTAGGTAGGAGTATGTGTGTGTGGTGGCAGTGGTTGGTGGGGTTTTTAAAACATTTTAGACTTATCGAGAAGTTGCAAGAGTAGTAAAACACTTACTAGATATCCTTCACCCAGATTCCCCAAATGTTTACTTTAATTACATTTGTTTATTCTCTCCCTCACCCCCACCTTTTTTTTGACCTGCTCACGAATAAGTTGCAGACATGTTCTCCTATTTCTAAATACTTAAGTTTGTGTGTTTTTGAAAAACAAGGAATTCTTTTTCAGTACAGTTATCAAAATCAGGAAATCTTAATTGACAGAACACTGTTATCTAACCTACCAATGTTCTGCTGAATTGTTGTTTTTATCATTTAAAAGGAATCTGTTAAATTCTCTAGACGTACTGCTAAAAATATTTAAAACGGAGCTTTGCTCTACTATTTCAGAACATATAAAATTAAATTTTGTTAGTGACTTTCATATTTTCATTTAGATTTTGTTTTTAATTCTAAAATTAAGGAATTGAACCAAAGCTCAACATCCTTGAAATTGTTAAACCTGCGGAAACAGTTGAAGTAGTTATCGATCCGGATGCCCACCATGCTGAAGCAGAAGCACATCTTGTTGAGGAAGCTCAAGTGATAACTCTTGATGGCACAAAACACATTACAACCATTTCAGATGAAACCTCAGAACAAGTGACAAGATGGGCTGCCGCACTAGAAGGTTATAGGAAAGAGCAAGAACGCCTTGGGATACCCTATGGTAAGAAAACACATCATTCCACGTTGGGTAGAATAAGCTTGACATAGAAGATACTGGGGTATGTGTTTTAGATGTAAAATTTTTAGGAAAAATACTAATTTTCTGTATTCTTTTTTGGGAGGGACACATGATGTACAAATACTGTCCTGGGTTCTGGAAATAAAAAATACAGTCATGCGTCACTAAACGATGGCTATACATTCTGAGAAATGTATCATTAGGTGATTTCATTGTTGTGCGATCATCATGGAGTGCACTTACCACAAACTTGGATGGTACAGCCTACTACACACTTAGGCTATATGGTATAGCCTGTTGCTCCCAGGCTGTAAACCTGTCTAGCTTGTTCCTGTACTAAATATGGTAGGCAACTATAGCACAATGGTAACTATTTGTGTATCCAAACATAAAGATACAGTCAAAATACGGTCTAAAAGATAAAAATGGTGCACCTTTATAGGGCACTTACCATGAATGGAGCTTGCGGGACTGGAAGTTGCTCTGGGTGAGTCAGTGAGTGAGTGGGGAGTGACTGAAGGCTAGGACATTACCATACTCTTCTGTAGACTTTATAAACACCGTACACTTAGGCTGCACTACATTTACATTAAAATATTTTTGTTTCTTCACTAGTAAATTAACCTTAGCTTACTGTAACTTTTTTACTTTATTTTATTTTATTATTTTATTTTTGAGGGCAGTGTCACTGGCCCTCATATGTGGGACCCAAACCGGGGCCGCTGGCTTCCCAAGCCAGCTCTTAACCACCGCGCCACTCAACCGGCCCAACTTTTTTACTTTATAAAAATAATTTTTTAAACTTTTCAGCTCTTTTGTAAGAATACTTAAAACGCAAACACATTGTACAGCTGTACAAAAATATTTTCTTGTTTAGATCTTTATTCTATAAACTTTTAAAATTAATTTTTTGTTTTTTAACGTTTTTTAAACGTCTTTGTTAAAAACTAAGACACAAACACATACCCTAGCCTAGGCCTACACAGGATCTGGGTCTCAGCATCGCTGTCCTCCCCCTCCACGCCTGGTCCCGCGGGAAGGTCTTCTGGGGCAGTGACACAGGGACCTGTCCTCTCCTATGATGACAGTGTCTTCTTCTGGGGCCTGCCTGAGGCCCTTCTTGAGGACGGGTCACTCTTCTCAGAAATCTGTCCATGGTGGTTTGCTTGGTTTCTTTTTTCCGTCATGGATTTGCTTGTGAGCAGATAATGCACCATGAACACTCTTCTCTGTTAATGAAAACCTTTCGGTGTTGGGTCCATGTTTTCCAACTTTCTAAGGAGCTTGTTGAGGTCTGCAAAAGCTTCCGCTAAACCCTTCACTGTGAATTTCTTAGGAGTTCTTTTTCTTCACCCACAGTTTCCTTTTCTCCTGCCTCTTCTTCAGCAATGCATTTCTCTTTCAGTTCCCTCAACTCCTCATTGGCCAGTTCCAGGCACCAGCTCTAGGAGCTCGGCCGTGCATACTCGCCCTCACCCATGTTAAGTTGTTCGCCATCTCAGCCACAGCCTTGTGGATTTTTAGCAGCGTTTGCACAATGACTATGGCATGACGATGGCTACGACGTCACTAGGTGATAGGAATTTTTCAGCTGTTATAATTTGATGGGATCACCATTATAAATGTCCACTGTTGACCAAAACATCATTATGTAGTATGTGACTGTATAAAAAAAAATTCTGCCCTTAAGGTGTTCTCATTGTAGTTGAAGAGAGAGAAAATAGATGAAAAGAGATAGTTGCCATAAAGGTAACATGTTTTTAAGCTGCCAGAAACTGGTATAAACAAAACATGGTATTAGAATCTCAAAGGGCTCATAGTGGCCTGGGGGAAATTTGGACAAACAAATTGTTGGGCAGAGAAGGACGTACCAGATGGGAAACGTATGTGCAAAGCTGAGAAGTAGAAGTAGGAGTATGCATGAGGAGTGAGAAAGATTTAGTGGGTAAGGAGTTATTTTGTAGCCTTATAGAACTGCAAAATTTTTGGATTCATGGAAATGACAATTGAAAATGAATGGCAGTGATATATGGCATAAGTTGGAACAGGGAGAAACAGTGAGGGGAAAATGAGAATGTTATTGTACTTGAGGTGTGACTATGTGATAAGGTCTGGGTTAGCCTAGACTGGGTGATTCCTGTGGGAGTAGAAAGGAGAAGGTGCCAGAGTAGTGATAGGACCGATCAACTGGCTGATGGATTTTTGTGAAGGTAGAGAGAGGGGAGATTCAAATATTCATCTTAACTTCTCAAGCTGGGATGACAAAGATGTTACCTGGGACTCAGTCACATTGAATTTGTATTGAAGCCATAAAAGCCTGTACAGCCTCTGATGGAGAGAGAGAAAATGGAAAAGAACAATGTTAAAGACTGGTTCCTGGACTTTGTCAACACTTAGGGTTGAGGAAAAAGAAGGGAGACACAGAATAGCTGAAAAGATTGAAGGAGAGTAAGATCTGCATATAGTGTCACTGAAATTGAGAGTTTTTAGATGGTTAGAAGTCTTGATGCTTCCAAGAAAGTCAAAGAATGCCAACAGTGTAATGGCTGTTAAATTTGATAATCAGAGGCTCATTGGTAGATTTAGGTAAAAGTAACTATATATACAGTGGAGAGACAAAGCTGAACTATAAGAAATAGACGTTCTAGAAATGGAGAAAATTGAGTATCAACTTTTGATGGAGGGTAAGTGGGAAGAGTGCTGGGGGAATAAACAAATAATATTGAAGGTTGAAGAGCTGGTGGTGACCTGAGTGTATTTGTAGACAAATGGTATGGAACTAGTAGGAGGAGAGATTAAACAAGCAAGGAGAGGGGTTGTTAATTGGAGCATGAAAACATAAAAAAGAGCCAAGTTTGCAGGATGAGATCTAGCCATTCCTTAAAGATAGGATATTTGAAAATATTTATTTTTGACATGTGGAAGCTAGTATGGATGGTGTACTTGATGTTAGTGTTAGTTAAGTCTAGAGTCATCTCTTGAGAGGAGAATGCTGAGAAGGAAAGAAGGTAGCATAAAAACATTTCAAATAATGTTTTATAGAGTTTGCTAGACCTTCAACAAGAACTCTTCAGTAGTAGAATCTTTTATGGAAAATAATGTATAAAAATTACTTGTAGGTAGCCAGATTATAAACTCTGACCAAGAATGTTATGTACTTCGAATGAAAACTCGTTTAAGATTTTGAGATTTATTTAGGTATAGAAAGACTTTAAAATATCACTGATTTTTCTCATGAAATTGTTACCTACTAGAAAGTTTTAGAAATGATTAATATTTTCTTAGGAAACTATCATTTTAGGTTTCTATTTCTGCACCTAAGGGTAGTGTTTGTATTTTGCTAATTGCTTAATTCTGTGCAAAATTGAAATATGGTTAACTGGTCATAGATACTTTAAATCTCTTTGAAATTTAGTCCACATTGGAAAATTCCCTGAAGTTAACTGCGCACACATCAATTTTATGTCTTGACAGGAGCTTAGAGCCATCTGTTCATATTTTCATATATATTTATATATATATTCATATTTTTTTCGCTTCAGTTTCAAATGTTTCAGGACTTTAATTCTTTTTCCTGTTAACTTTTTTTTTGCTATTTTATATTAAACAACTGTGAACAAAACTCAATGAATTTATAGTAGTTAAAAGTCAAATTGATGAATTACAGAGAATGTTAAAACTAAGTAAAATTAGAGTGAATATATTATTATTGTTCTTTTTATTATTTTTTATTTTATTTTATTTTATTTTTTTTAAGGGCAGTGCCACTGGCCTTCATATGTGGGACCGAACCGGGGCCGCTGGCTTCCCAAGCCAGCGCTTAACCACCGCGCCACTCAGCCAGCCCTTATTATTGTTCTTTTTAAAATAAAAATGTTAATGGGCCGGCCGAGTGGCGCGGTGGTTAAGCGCTGGCCTGGGAAGCCAGCGGCGCTGGTTCGGTCCCGCATATGAGGGCCAGTGACACTGCCCTCAAAACAAAACAAAACAAAAAATCAGTAAAATAAAAACGTTAAAAGATGAATATGCTGAGATTATTTTTTCTTCCACTTGTTTGAATAATTAAAAAGAAGGACAGATACTCATGTTTTTGGCTCCCAGCATTGTTCAGATAGTAACATTTAAAAGTATTTTACATATATTCAAAAAATAAAACATTACAGATATATGTGGTCTGTATCTAGCCAGCTGTCTAGTTCTATAGCTCTCCCATCTCCATGGGTAAGCTCTCATTTATTATATATCTTTCAAGTCTGTTTTAAAGAAAGTCTTAGGAAAAACGGTAGTTCTCTAACATGTCTTTTCTTCAGTTCTATTTCCCAGTCGCAACCATTTTTTGCTTTGCTACTTTTAGTCATCACTAACTTCCTGTTATAGTACATGAGGTTAAGTTCTCTTATACAGTAATACCTTGGTTTGTGAGCATAATTCGTTTCAGAAACAAACTACTCATATTGCAAGACATCACTCGTTTACCACGTTAAAATGTATTAGAAACGTTTACTTATCTTGCGGAACACTCCCAAACCACGTTACTCGCAATCCAAGGTTTATTGTACTTCTCTCCCTTGTAAACCAAAATTAAACCATATCTTTCCCCATTTTCTTAATTTTTATGTAACTTTTGTCATTAATCATTGTGTGCATTATGAGAATTTATTTCTTGCATGACCATGATTATATTTATAAATTTAGTTTTTCTAAAGTTCAAAGTTTGCCTGATTTTTAGTTGCAAAAATTTCTATATATACCAAGACTCACTTCTCCTATTTCCATCAGTCTATTTTGCGCCTGTTGTTCTTTTTTCCCAAGCCCTCATGCATCTCTGGGTTTGATTTTTCTAGGTCTGCCGCAAGGCTGTCACCCTAGGACATCTTGACTTTCCTACAGGGCTGGAGCCCTCATTTTCCACTGGATCTTCTCTTTTCCTTTTTCTTAGTTTTATTCTCTCATTTCCTTTTTATAAGTTCCTTAAGAAAGGGCACCTGAGAAATAAATATATGTTTTTTTACTTTTTTCCTTGTTTTGGTGTGGTGGGGGGAAACAACACATATTTGAAAATGTCTTTTATTCTGCTCTGGCAGTTTGGGTGTAGAATATAACATTGAAAGCAGGGCTTTGATGACCCTGTTCCGTTCTGTTATACTGTAAGATGTTTGGGGGCAGGGAGCATCCTGATCCCCCTTTCTCTCTGGTGTGTAATTTTTTATTTGCTGTAGATTTGTGGTGTATAGTATAGCATTTCCATCTGGCCCTGCACTGCCCAGTGCAGCATCCACTTGCCTCGTGTGAGCACTTGAAATGTGCCTGGTCTGAACTGAAATGGGCTATAAGTATAAAACACCCAGTATAAAGAACAGAAGAATGTAAAAATCTTATTTTTTATTTTGATTACATGTTAAAATGATAACATTGGGATGTATTAAGTTAAATGAAATTATTATTAAAGTGAATTTCATCTTTCTTTACTTTTTTAATGTAGCTATTACAAAATTTAAATACACAGTGGCCTGTATTATATTTCTATTGGACAGTGTAGTGCTGATTCGACAATTGTAGCTTGCACTCCTGGGAGATTTTTCTGAACTATTATTTTGATAATTACTTTATATGTTTTTCTGTTCTTTTTCAAGAACTCCTGTTGAATTTCCTGGGTTGATCCTCTACATCTGTTCTCTTCCGTTTTTCATCTCCCTATCTACTTCTACTGCCTTCTGCCAATGTTTTTTATCTTTATATTACAACCTGTCTGATTTTTATTTTCAATTTATAAGGGCCCTTTTTGGTTGTTGTTTTCCATAGCATTTTGATCTTATATTACAAATATCATGCTTTCTCTTACCTCTCTGAGTATATTGATTATAGTGGGGTAGTGTTTTTGTTTTCTGTTTATTCATTATTTCTGCTTCCAGCTGGTTCTATTTTTCTGTTTATTTTTGTTATTTAATGGTTTGATTTTAGCCTCTCAAATATCTGATTATTCCTGACCATACTAAGAGGGAATAACTAAAGATAATTAGTTTGAAGTTTTGGAAGGGATTTGCTGACTATGCGCTGGTAAAGGTGGGGTATTGGTGTTTTCATTACAAGATTTTCAAGTGTCATTATGTTTTGATATGTTTCCTGGGTCTCCTCAGCTTCTCTGGAGAAGTGGCCAAACACTTGTCAGGAGTAGAAGGGTGGGGTGAGGATTTAGGGTTACGTGTATGTGAATGCTGCATTCTGGAAGTGGACAGGGATGTGGACGAGGGACGGGGAGAGAGGAGCGGGTGTCTCTCTTCAGTGTGTAGACTTTTCTTACTCAGGTCAGTTCTCAGTATCTGCGTCGTGTCTCCCCCTGATCTAAAGTATTCCTGGTGTCCACATGTGTGGGGATGCTTTCATTCAGTTGGGTCCTGAGAAGGAAGGACAGGCCCTGGAGGTTCTAAACACACCGTGTACTTAAAATCAGTCCCCTCATTTTTCACTGAAACCTCTCCTGCTACCCAGAAGCACCACGACCTGAGCCAGTAAGGGGTTCTATAGGCAGGAATACTTCCACTTCTTACTGGTATCTTCCTCGATAGATATTTAGGTCATATCTTCTCCTGCTCGGCTGAACTTTCACTCTGCTTATTGTCTTAAAAAAATTTGTGGAAATCTCCCATCCTTCCTGTTACTTCTCACTTACGTTCCTATGAGTTTATCTTTTAAAATTCCTTGACTATCATTTTATTAGGTTCTTAGAGGAAAGAGACAAGGAGACCATGCATGGCCAATTAGTAACATTAAATTAAACCAGAAGTCCTGATATGATTTAAGAAAACAAATCAGAGTAATTCTAGTTTCCCCTTTTTTGATCTTGACACTTTTTGTTTATTATGTTTATGAAAATGAGCTCCTTTGGACTTTTAAAGGGATGTGGTTCAGGATAGCTTTTCAACTTTCCCGAACCCCCTCCTCAGTTGCTTTCAAGTAGCATTAAAAAAAAAAACAGAGCCAGGGCCGGCCAAGTGGCACGGTGGGTTAAGCGCTGGCTAGGAAAGCCAGCGGCCTCAGTTCGGGTCTCACATATGAGGGCCAGTGACTCTGCCCTCAAAAAAAAAAAAACAGAGCCACTTGCTTTCTCGGTTCCTGCCTGTTTCCTCACACCAGTTTTATCTGGGCCTTCCTTTTCCTTTTCTTTCCTGTTCCTGTGCTACTCAATTTTGATTACACTCCCACCAGTTTCTCCTTAGTGTGGTCCATTCTCCTGGAAGTGGTCTTGGCTCAGTTTGAAAAGCTCATAGGTGCTACACGGCTCCAACCTCTTAAACCTTCCCACGGACCTTTGTACTCAGCGGCTGTCGGATTGAGCAAAGCTGCTGCGAGCAGCTCCTTTCGCCTTGGCCTGTTTGGCCTGTAAAGACCCTGCTATGGTCAGGTCTTCCTGCACTCACAGTAGAGAAGCGTCAGCTGTCCCTTTGCTTCCCGCTTTGCTTTCGCTGCACAGATGCCAATATCATGGAGGTCTTGTGGTTATCCTTGCTTTGCCTTCACCTGCATGTATTTTGGGGTTCGTGGGGATACCGTTTTATTGGAAATGTTCATCGATTTTGGGGTTTGCTCTCATTGCTTTTAGTGACTTTTTTTAAAATTCAGAGATATTTAAAGATGTTGTTTTCTCAGAATCCTCCTCCCTTAACTTCTTTGTGGAAAAGATCAAATAAAATCAGTCCTGTGTTCTTATGTTGATTCATTTTTACTATAAATTGGCTACCTGTTATTTTCCCCACTGTTTTCTTAGTGAATGGCCTGCATCTTGGTAGCATATAACCAATATGTTTGGAGAGATCATCGTCTCTATGCATTAATACCTATACAAAATCAATTCAGCTGGTATTTACTAAGCTTCCCTGGGTAGAATACCCCATTAGCGACCAGACAGACAGCAATGATGTGTTTGTACATGTTGGCCATCCTTTTCATTTGTGAATTTAATCACATAATAAAAAATGATGAGGGAATAAAATTATTTGGCTTCACTTTTTATGATTCATTGAATGTATGCACAAGGCACTGTGGTAAGTTTTGAAGATAGAATGATTTACAAGACACAGTCCTTGTATTTAACACCTTAATGTATTACAGGGGAAGACAGCTGAGTAACAGGCAATTAGCATGTTGTATTGTAAGTGCCAACATAAGGGTAAAGGTGGGAGCAACCAGCATTTGACAAGAAGCAGAAGGGAGGAAAGAGTACATTGTTCACATTTTGGAGACTAAAGCTAGCTCTCTAGAAACCCCTTTTATTTATTTTTTTTCACGCACCAAATCATACGCCACTATGAAATAATTTTTAAAACTTGGATAACTTTCTCCTTTCCTTCCAAGGTAATCATATATTTTATTCCATGTGGCCCACTGGAGAGCAGTTTTGCATTTTCTTGATAAAATTCCAGACTAATTGATGTAGAGCCAAGTGAATCCATCAAAAATTTAGATTAAAAATTAAAAAGGAACTGAGGAGAAAATGGAGCATAAAAATCTTTTTACTTCATATACTGAATTTATTTACTTACTTGGGGAAAACAAACTGTATTTTATCTTTGCGTGTGTGTGTTGATAAGTTAACTAAAATATTTAATTTATAAGGTAATTTATAAGTTATTTAATTTATACATTAAATATTATATAACATTTAAGATGAAACTAGCCTAATGGTAATATTTTTCTTTTTAGATCCTATACAGTGGTCCACAGACCAAGTATTGCATTGGGTAGTCTGGGTAATGAAGGAATTCAGCATGACTGATATAGACCTCACTACACTCAACATTTCAGGACGAGAATTATGTCATCTCAACCAAGAAGATTTTTTTCAGCGAGTCCCTCGGGGAGAAATTCTCTGGAGTCATCTTGAGCTTCTCCGAAAATGTATAAAATTAGAATTATTGTCTGTTTATACTGTAACTTAAGTTTAATTTTATTTCTTTTTAACTTTGTTATTGTGATTGTTAATTGATAATAGCAATAATACTTAACATTTATTAACTGTATAAGGCTGTGCTAAGAACCTTATTTGTATTATCTTATTTAATCTCTGTATTAAGGCTGTAAATCATTACTTTCCTTAATATTTTAGATAGGAAACGGCGGCCTAGGAGCCCCACAAAGTCACAGAGCTAGGGAATGGCAGGGCCAGGATCTAAATGGGCTAACACTAGAATCTTAAATAAGACGCTGTTTCCTGCTCTTAGCTCTCTCGTATGTTCTAGTTGATGATTTTGTTTCCCTTGTCACTCCTTCCATTGATTGCTCATCTTCTGGAAATTTAAGATTTTTCATAGATGCCTTCCTTCCTATTCTCTTCATTATCAGTGAGATTAAATCATTTGATATTTCTTTTAATTGAATGGAGTTTTAAGAGAGAAAGGAGAAATGTGAGCATATAACCCACTATCTTGATTTGGAAGCTACTGGTTATAAGTGTTTCCATATTCTCCACAGACATTATTATTATGATTCAGTGACTATATACAGAAATTAGGAACTATTTGGCTGTCCAACAAAAAGCTCAAGCAAATGTAATTTTTTTTAAAATTTTAATCCATTTTATATTATCTGTTAAAATATCTGGCAGTAACCCATTTCCTAACAATGTTTGATAGATCACAAATGCTAGCCAGACCCACGTATTTTTCAGAATGTGTAAACAAGACAAATTTTGACTTTGTTTTTGTAATCGTTATGGATGAAACGTAATTGGTAGCATATTGGTAGCTCTACTATTTGGTGGAGGGATTTTCTATAATCATCTAATGCTTAGGCTTTTCATCCAGGGTGCATGATCTGCTTTTGAATGAGAAATGAGCTCTGGAGAGCTTTCCTTCATTGTTTAGATCTATAGTTTCTTTCTTGTATTGATTCTCTTAAATACTCGGGGAGAGAAGCATCTATGACATTAGAAGACTTAACTACATTCATTACATTTACAGGGTTTATTTCCAGTTTCAGTTCTTATTAGATAAATAAGTCAGTTAAATGTTCTGGTTGAAGGTTTGTCCTTGGCTTCACAGGTTTTCTTGCCTGCAGATGAATAAGGTAAATTCTGAATCGTTTCAGGTACTTAACATGCGAGCCGTGTTTACTTACACATGTTTTGGGGGGAAGTCGCAAGAATAGAACAAGGACAGTGCTTAGATTTCAGTTTAATTTTTCTCAGATTCATGGTTTTTCCTGTCACTTCCAGGTCAGCAACTTCTGGCTGTCTCTTCCTGGTTCTCCCAGGGCTTCTCAAACTTGAAAGTTCACACAGAGACTTTTCCTAATACAGGCGCAGAGTGATGTGTATCTTTCCATTTTTTTGGTGGTAGAGGAGGTCTTCAAAAGAGCTCTACTCTGGAATTGTTCTATTTTCAAAAGTAATGAATCCCCACAACCTAGGTGGGTGTTTCAGGGGGTGCCTTGCCTTTCCAGCCATGATTCTTTGCCTTGGCAAGGAAATCCCATCTGGTTTGGGAATCTAATGCTCAGTTCGGAAGTGATGGGCAGAATGATATATAAAGCTATTTCTGGCAGACGTTCCATCATTCACAAGCCTGACTTCTCAGAACAGGCTCCTTTGAGCACAGTCTAGTGTATGGCGCCTCTTGTAGATTGATGTCTACAGCATATGGCATGTCTTATTCCTTCCTCTTTCACGATCTGTCAAGGAGAAGACGTTCAATCCTTGGTTAGATTCCCCACCAAGTCACCGCCTTTCTGTGGTTCCCCATGTGTTGAAACCTTATCCACATTCCACTATATATGGGGAGATAATTAGGAATTGTTCCAGTCCTACAGCTCTGTGATGTGCTTTTTTGTGGTGTGAACACCTGTCTTCTGTCACAAAAGGCAAAGCTCTCAGTTTGTGGAGCGTTTCTTTGGGAAAGGATTGCCTTATAACTTTAGTGTCCAGAGTTTCTTTGTAAAATGGCTCCATATACCCTAGAGGTGTGCCACGTAGCATTCTGCGTGCTTCGTGCATGGCCAGAATCTGAGGGCTACAGAGGATACAGTATGTAGAGTGCCTAGATGGCCTTAGACCAAGCTTTCAAAAACCCCTCTTGCTATGTTGTACCTTCTATCTTGAGAGTTCTCAGGAAACAGACCAAACTATCCATAGAGAATCAGGGCTTAAATGCAGATCTTACAGGTTCGTCACACCTGTGCTGTATGGTGGTGACTCTCTATTTTACCTCTTTTTAGGCTAGGGCACCTTTGTTCATTTGCAGTCACAAATGGAACAAATACAATTTCAGTAGCACTTTGCCTCCTCAAGTACTTTTATAAAGTTTTGGGAAAATTTTTTTCTTTTTTCTTTTTTTTTTTTTTTTTTGAGGGCAGTATCACTGGCCTCATATGTGGAACCCGAACCGGGGCCGCTGGCTTCAGCCAGTGTTTAACCACCGCGCCACTCGGCCGGCCCGAAATTTTTTTCTTTAAGAGAGACAACAGCCCTTGGGGAGAATGCTCAAAACTAGGGATCTGGATAAAACAGTAGCACCTTCATTACTGAAAAGTTAACTATGTCTCAGGCACTGTGCTTCTTCAAAGCAATTTCCTGTAATCCTCAGCACCACATGAGGTGGTGTGGTAGGTGGGGGATATCTCACTTAAACATGAGAAAATTAGTGTTCAAGTGGGTTGAATAATTTACCCGTCACACAGCCAGTCACTGGGTGCTCAGATCAGAATCCACCCAGATCTATCTGAGACTAGTCCCGTGCAATCATTTAAACCCCCCAACTCAGGAATCCCAAAGAAAGCGCCCATCTGATAGGCAGCACTCACACCTCTTTTGAGTTCCCCAGCCTGTTAGTTCCTCAACTCTGTGTGTCTGGACCTGGATCCCAGCGCAGCACCCCAAGTAGAACTATGTCGGGAGCCACATCCCAGGACTCAGTATACAGATGACTGCTGGTGGGTTCAACTTCTTTCAGGAGAGAAGCATCCATGATGGGCAGTAAATAGGCTAAAGTAATAGACTGGGGAGTATGCCTCGTGTTTGAGAGGTAAAGAGTAGCATTCGAGTAGGAAATTGGAATAGGTGAGTAATGAATGGTTCTCTGAAGGGTTATACTAGGGCCTTTTCCAATATAACTTTTATTGACACCTACATTTGTAAACATGTTGAATTATTTATTTAGCTCAGTTGTAACATTTAGGACAGCTACAGTTTTGAAAATTTAGCTATTTTTAAGAAAGAGTATTAAAAAGTAGATGTTAAGTCAGTAAATTATGAAGATTTCTCAGATAATCTTGGGAGAGCCTTTTTGGTGATGAATGAATATCTACATACTTGCAGCATGGTGTATACTCTCATCTCTGATCTGACCCTGAAAATTTCCATGTCGTACATGGTTTTTTGTAGATAGATAAATAGATACAGGCATTTACATTTAGAAAGCCGTGGTTCCTTGAATAGTGAACTCTAAAAGAAATTGGGGCTTTCCCTTTCACTTCTCTCTTTTTTTTTTTTTTTTGAGGGCAGTGTCACTGGCCTTCATGTGAGACCTGAACCGGGGCCGCTGGCTTCCCAAGCCACCGCTTAACCACTGTGCCACTCAGCCGGCCCTCCCTTTCACTTCTCTCTTTTTTTTTTTTTTTTGAGGGCAGTGTCACTGGCCTTCATGTGAGACCTGAACCGGGGCCGCTGGCTTCCCAAGCCACCGCTTAACCACTGTGCCACTCAGCCGGCCCTCCCTTTCACTTCTCTTAAAAATATCTGTTCCTTATAAAGTGACTAAAATATTTTTTAGGTTATCATGCCAGTAAATTTCAATTGTTGGATGTTTTGCTTTTTTGTTTGGTTGGTTTGGGTTTTAATTGTGGAGTTTTTTAAAAAAGGATTATGTTTATAAAGTTCAGTTTTATTGGATTGGGGTTTGCATTTCTGGTTTTCAAATGAAAACTTTTCTGTGTGTGTTCTTCAGATGTGTTGGCAAGCCAGGAACAACAGATGAATGAGATAGTTACAATTGATCAACGTGAGTACACGTGCCCATAATACATGGTCCATTGATCAATAAGAAATGTTTCCTTTGTTCCGTATTGCAAAGTAGTAAAAAGGAAAACTAATTTTTAATTTTTTATGAAGTATTTCAAATATACAAAGAAATAACAAAGTCTAATCAACATCTGTATACACTATAACACCATACGTTATTAAGAAATAAAACTTTATAAAATTTACCTATTGTAGATACTGAACTTGAAATTTATCATTCTATGCATATTTTATATTTTTACCAACTATGTAACTATAAACACTATAGCATCATTTTGCACCTTTAAATTTTTGGGGTAAAATGGTAATATACTGTGCATATCCTTCAATAACTTGTTTTTTTTGTTTAAAAGTTGAGACTTACCCATGTTGATACTTGCAGCTCGAGTATGATTCATTTTCACTACTATATATTATTTTAAAAACTTTGTGAACATCATTGGATTAGTATATATCAAAATGTGTGTGAGATTCTCTGGTTGTAATATCATGGGGTTTCTACCTTTGCGGTCTTACTAGGTACTACCAAAGCTGTTTTTTTGAAGTGGTGATATGAGTTTGTACTCTCATCAATAGTGAAATCTGAGTTCTCATTCATCTACATTTTCTCTCAACATTTGATAAACCACTTTTAATGAACTAGTATTTTATTAATCTAATGTGTGTACACCATTAAGTTATTTCAAAAATAAGACCAACTTTTTTATTCACTAAGATTCATAAACTGTAATGAAAACGTATCCTCTGAACGTTTTTGGTAATTTTTTTCAAAATTGTAGATTAAGCCTTTTTGAAATGAGGTCTTTGGTTGAGGTAATTAGAGGGACATTAGTTAAACTAATTGCATTTTGTCTTTCAGTAGTGTTTTTCACTGCATGTATTAGAGGGGAAAAAAAAATTTCCCCTTGTCTTTCTTTGCAGCTGTGCAAATTATTCCAGCATCAGTGCAGTCGGCTACACCAACTACCATTAAAGGTATAAACAGTAGTGCAAAGGCAGCTAAAGTACAAAGAGCTCCAAGGATTTCAGGAGAAGATAGAAGTTCACCTGGGAATAGAACAGGTATTTTTGCATTATCATCTGGTATTTATAAAATTTGTCGTATTATGTATATTTTGTCTGATTTCGGTGTGAGTATGGACTATTTATCTGGCAGTCTTTAGATAGCATTTGAAAAAACACTTGTGTTCTTAGAAGCATGGCTGAAATATGAACCAGAAAACCTGTTTGTTGCCTTTTGACTCTGTTAATTCATAGCACTTGGTCAATGCTTATCCCTTTCAATTTAGGAAACAATGGCCAGATCCAACTGTGGCAGTTTCTGCTGGAACTTCTTACTGACAAGGATGCTCGAGACTGCATTTCTTGGGTTGGTGATGAAGGAGAGTTTAAACTAAATCAGCCTGAACTGGTTGCACAAAAATGGGGACAACGTAAAAATAAACCCACGATGAACTATGAGAAACTCAGTCGTGCGTTAAGGTAAGCATTTATTGCCTTTTTTTTTTTTTTTTAAGCCCTTTCTTAAAAAATGGCTTCTGGCCCAGCCGAGTGGCGCGGTGGTTAAGCGCTTAGCTTGGGTCGCCAGCAGCCCCGATTCGGGTCCCACATACAAGGGCCAGTGACGCTGCTCTCAAAAAAAATAAAAATTAAAAAAAATGGCTTCTTATTCTAGGTGTAAACATTGTTATGTAATTAATTTTTTTTTTGTTTTGTTTTTGTTTTTTTTTGTTGGGAGGAACACACTTTTCTCTTCCCTGAAGCTTCTTCTAGCTGATCTAATAATAAATAGAGATGAGATAGGTTAGCAAGAATAAAGAAGCAGATTTAATACAGCCCACTGGAGAGAGTCAGAGACCCCACATGAAGGAGAGAGGTAGGGAGATAGAAAGGGAATGTGAGTACATAGACATGTTGAGCTAGGGATGAAATCAGGTCCCTTCGGGGCTTGAAAGGGTCACTGCAGGGTGATGACAATGAAACTGGAGTCCATACAAGTCCTAGGCTCTTGCTGCCTGCGTCACTTAGCCAATAGACTGGCACAGGTGTTGGATCATAGAATAAAAGTGTTTATTATCAAAGCACCAGTGGCTGAGAAGGCAGTGGGTTAACACCTTCAAAAACTACCTTCCTGTAATGATTTTAAAATACTTGTTCGTAGATGATGTTTTCTTTTTTTTTTTTTTTTTTTTTTTTTTTTTAAAGATTTTATTGGGGAATTGGTGGAGGGGAGCAGCGTTGGGGAATCGGGGAAGGGGAACAGACAAGTTGCCGTCTTCTTGTTCTTCAGTTTAGTTGCGGAGGATGTTGCTTCACTGTTGGTATCGTCATTGCGCTCTTCCCGGATGAGGCAGATCGGTCGCTGGCCTCTGGATGTCGCTCACCGCGGCTATTGGCAGCTCACGCTTGGCTGCCAGCCGCTCACGCTGGCTGTGGGCCACTCACTGCAGCCTATGGCAGCCCACTGCAGCAGGGGCTGCAGCCCACACCATCACCGGGGTTCGCACAGCCCAGCTCCAGGTGGAGCTGTTGTTAGCTGTAGAGGGCAGTGTCACTGGCCCTCATGTGGGATCCGAACCGGGGCCGCTGGCATCCCAAAACCAGCGCTTAACCAATGCGCCACTCGGCCGGCCCGATGATGTTTTCTTTATTAATAAAAACTAAAATTTTCACACGTTAAAAAGACTTTTTTAAAAGATCTTTAGTAATAATTTTGAGGTACATAGAGTTGTTTTTTTAAATATTACTCTAACATTACTTTTTTGTTTGTTAGGGAAAAACCTGTATTTCTCCTTCATATGCAAGCTTCTTCTTGACTGGCAGTTCTTACCTTTCAGTATTTTAAATATGTCATTGCACTCTCTCCTGGCCTGTCACATTACTACTGAGGAATTTGCTGATAGTCTAATGGGGAAAAGTTATTTGTTTTTATCTGATTTAAAAGCATATACTACTCTGTTTAAAACCAACATGTTTTCTGTCATTTAAGTAACAGATAAAATCTATCATTTGCATAGGTGAATTGAGTGTAAACTTGAGCAAATGTGCAGGTATTTTCAGCTTTTAAATTTAGATGCAAACTGTTGACCCGTTTTCCTATTTGTCTTCCTCTACAGTCTGCCTAAATCTGAATATCCAACCTTTACATTGATAGAATTGAATTGCATAAATTATTTATAATTTCCCCTAAGTAGTATTAAAGTTTTGGATATAATTAACTATCAGAAATTATGCTTACTACAGTGATGGAAATTCAGTATGTGCATTTAAATATCTAGGAAGGCTATATAGGAATATCATGTAATTATGTCTATTTTTTGAACAGTGAATATAGTGAAGTACTTCTGTAGTTTACTTCGGTATTTTTAAGTTTCACTTGAACATTGTCTATGAATTTCACACTGAGAGATTATGATTTACCACCTCTGATCTCTGCACACACACACCCTTTCTGTCCACTCACCGCAGTATAACTGTATGGAAATGTTGGTTAATTCAGTATTCATTGTTACAGGATCATGCTGTGTAAGTACCATTGCATGGTTTACCATGAGTATTTTTCTTTTCCAGAATGATCATTTGTTTTCCTTAGTATTCATAAGTAACAAATGCTTTATTTTCAGTGTTTTTATCATTTAGTCTCAAACACGTGGCCAACTCTCTAAAGATACTTTTGGTATAATCAAAATTAAAACTGTCATTTTTGACTGTTGATATGGTTTGTATACAAATCCCCTCAAAATTATTGATGAATTATTGGAATTAATAATTAAGACGTTGATTTTCCATAGATTGACCTAAGATTCAATGCAGTAGCCATCTAAAGATTTCCCATAGAACTTTACAAGGTAATTGTAAAGTTTATATGGGACTAATTAATAAAGTACCATGATAACCTGAAGAAGGTTAACTTGAGGCTCACTATAAAGCTGCAACAATATGACAGTGTGCTGTTTGCTTAGGATAGACAAATAGACCATAGATGAGAATAGATAGCTCAAAAAGAACCAAAAATATAAAAGCATTTGATTTAAAGATGGCCGTGGAGAGAGGCCATGAGGAAAAGACCTACATTTTAGTCAGTGGTGCTAGGACAATTGACTGTCCATATGGGAAAATGAAACTTCTCACATCATACTAACCATCAGTTCATGTAGCCTATTGCTCGAAATGTCAAAAGTAAAACAGGAAAGAATCTTGAAATACCTCAGTGACTTTGGTAGACGAGGAAAGACAGCACTAAAGGATTAGCCCTAATAGGAAAGACAAATAAATTGGACTACATGAAAATTAAGATTAAGACCATCTGGTCCTCAGAAGCCGTCATTAAGAGAGTGAAAGGCAAACCACACATAATCTGACAGAAGACTCATATCTTGAATATGTAAAGAACTCTTACAAATTAATAGGAAAATGAAAAATGGGCAAGAGACTTAGACACTGGAGAGATTTTCCAAATGGCCATTGAATATATACAGAGGTTTGCAACCTCGTTAGTGATTAGGGAAATGCAATTTAAAACCACGATTAAGTGGTACAACACACACTCCAGGGGTGTCTAAAATTAAAATGGGTCCTAGTGCCAGGAATGGTGGTGAGGACATGGAGCAATGGCAGTGCTGCTACACTTTTGGTAGGGATGTGAGTTGTAGCCTGTAACCCTGCAGTTTCTCTCCCAAATATTTAACAAAAATGTGCTCATATGTCAACATGTGTTTATAACAGTGTTGATTATAACATCCAAAACCCAGAAACTACCCCAAAAACAGGTGTCCCCCACTGTCCGAAAGGAGAGTGTTGCTGTGCAGCTTTTCATAAGACAAAATGGCATGAAGAAGCAGTTACCATGAATTTATATGGAACTTTCTGAGCGTTGCCAGACCCAAAGAGTAACCTACCATATCATCCCAAATAACACACAGTAAAAACAGGAATGCACAGAATAAATGGAGGTCAAGCACCAATGCTCCCAGAGACAGTTCAAAGCCACAGCAGCTTGCTGCTGATTGCCGAGTGTAGTTTCTGAGCAAGGGGCTTGCAGTGCGCACTGCCTCTATATGACAGCTACTGCAAAACAAGTGCTAAACGCTGTCTTTGCTTTTTGCCTTTTTTTCGTAAAAGTAAAAATACTCTCTGGATGTTTTTTGATTAGCAAAAGCTGTACTAATGCAGGTCTTTCATAAGTGAAGTGGCAGAACACAAGTTTTTGGAATGCAAGAATACCTATACCTGTCAACAGAATGAATAAATTGTAGTGTCCAGAGATATCCACTGTGTATCCATGAGAGTGAGCTACTGCTTAAAAGCACTGATATCAGTGAACCAGAGTATCTACAGTATGAACACATTTATGTAGTAAAGTTCAAAAATGAGGAAAAACTAAATTACAGCATTAAGCATGCAAGTTTGAGTGGTATTATAAATAAAAGCAGTGAAATTACTGTCATGAGACAAATTGGTGTTTACCTTTTAGAGGGAGGGTAGGAGCCTTGGAGGGGATTCTGGGGTTCGGGCAGTGTTCCTTCTGTCTCCTGACCTGAGTCACAGCTAACAGGTGAATGTTCCCTTTATAATAAATCAGCACGCTGTTCACTTTTGTGTCTTCTCTGTGTAATATATATCACAATTCAAAAGGTTTCATAAAAAGAGGGAAGAAAAGAAATCATATCCATGAAAATACAGGTATTGTGTCCCTTTCTACTTTAATTATAGAGAAGAATAAACTCAATGAATGCTATTATGTGTAGTTGTATGAGCTATCTATTAGATTGAAGGCAGTGTTAAGTAAAATTAAACTTGTGTGTATTTTTTATCACCTCTTACCGAGAAACATTAAAGCATACCAACCTCATTTTCCTGCTTGAAATAGAACCACTTTCCTTCATTCTCCTTCTCAAGTATCCATCTGTTACAGCCTTATATATTATGAGGAAATTTCTTAACAAATTGAAATGCCAGTAGCATTTTAAACTGAATGGCAAGCATTAGATGGTTTGTGGTTTGAGATCTAAATTCTATATTAAAGCGTAATTGGCACGAAAGGAAACAGGACTGGCCAGTATGTTATATCTTAATGGAAAAGTGAACATAAATATTATCCTTTTGCTGTTCTGCAACTGGAGAAAGATGACATAGTTTCTTGTGTATAGCACTCCTTTCATTAATGGGACTTAGTTAAACTGAGTGATGTTTGTAATAAAATCCTGCTAAATGTGGTAGTTTACACCACTGGTACTTTTGTAAATAATTGTTCATTTTGTAACAGCTCTCTGTCAGATGGGTGCAAATGGGCAGTGGAATTTTAAAGGAAAGGCTTCACAGTGTGCCAGTCCTTTCAGGAAAGCCTTTACTTTCATTTTTTCCCCCTTCTTATTGGAATTGGCAGTGTATAGTGGTAAATAAAGTCTGTTTTCCAGAGTAAATATAAATCCTATTCTACTTCCATCTCCGTAGAAAGCAGCAATATACTAGACTTCTAGAATGATTTCCCCAAATGGAACCTGTGTAGGTTTAGGAACATTGTTTCTTTATAATGTCTTATTTCCTGTGTTTCTGTATGTCTTTCTTCTAGCCCTTGTACTCATGCTTTTTAGGCTCCCTATTGGGTTTAGACAATTTCTCATATTAAGCCTTTCAGATTAATATGATGTAAGTTAAAGGCGTAGCAACATAATATAAGATCTTGTACAAGACAGAAAAGAAGTGGACATTCCAACAAGCCATAGAATATGTATTAAAAAGTCTTCGTACTACACGTGTATGGGTTCTTAATTGTTAACAAAGCTCATATATATATATATATATATATATATATATATATTTTTTTTTTATTTTTTTTTTTCTTTAGCTGAGCCATCCTGCCACCTGTTGGCAGCTCAGCAGCAGCTCAGCTCGGGCTGGGCATCGTACTGTGCATCGAATTGCTGTTGCTCAGAGCTCAACTTGCACTATTGAGCGAGCAGAAGAAAAACATTAGATTTCAAATCCTGGCATTCTGACTCCAAGCCCTTGTTCTTAGGTTCTGTTATTCCTTCCACCAGTTTTTGTTTTGCTTAATATTTTTAAAATCAGTGGTTTATCCTGATTGTGGAAAATATACTTTGAAAAATTGGTACATAAAATTTTGGAGTACTGAGCATTGAAATTTTAGTAAATAATGTTTTGAAGTTTTCTCAGATAGTAACATCAAACATTGTGTAACTTCAATGTTGATTGCAATTATGGTGGGTGTAATACTCTGCTAGGCTTCTGCTTATGAAAGTGACTGTGAAATGTTGTAAGAAGGCCAAAGTCTTTATTTTTTATATAGTATTGATGTGTTTTTCTCTTTCTCAAGGTATTATTATGATGGGGACATGATTTGTAAAGTTCAAGGCAAGAGATTTGTGTACAAGTTTGTCTGTGACTTGAAGACTCTTATTGGATACAGTGCAGCAGAGTTGAACCGTTTGGTCACAGAATGTGAACAGAAGAAACTTGCAAAAATGCAGCTCCACGGAATTGCCCAGCCAGTCACAGCGGTAGCCCTGGCTACGGCTTCCCTGCAAACAGAAAAGGATAACTGAGCCCAGCACCTTCTGGGAGTTCCAGGTCTTTCTTAACTATTAGAGCAAGTGCTGCTCTTACCTTTATTACTGAATTGGAATCTTCTTTTATTTCTAAACTGTACAGTCTGATGCATGATTTTTTTATAAATATTTCATACTCTTGTGAATCTGGATCTTTTTACTTTGAGCATATATTTTAGAATATGTGTATGTTAAAGGATCACCACAATGGCTTCAGTGTGAAGGCGGGTTCATTGTGGGATAGTTTGTGAACAGTCAGGAGAGCTGAACTGGTCAGTATTAATGTCTAGTCCGACCAAAAATAGCCAGTAGCATCTGAGGATGAAAAATAAATGAAGTATCTGCAGGGAACAGTCTGGCTTAACTATTTTTGAAATGTAACTGTTTCCCCTCTTCTGCCCTAGATGTCGCTTTACATAGAACCGCGACATGGAGTTTTTACAGCTAAAGCATGTGTGCCTCTTTCAGCTAATCAGGCAGAGCTAAAATAGTCATATCAAATAAAATTATATATTAATAAATTACTAAACTAAGAGCATCAAGTTATTAAAGTAAGTTATATATTTGCAAGCAAAGGACAATAAGAAGTTAACTGGCAAAAGTGCTGAAGAAGGAGATCCAGGTTAAAAATCTGGCTTACCTCAAGCCAATTTTAAGGATTTTCTGTATAGATTATTCATAATGTCAGGCCAAGAATTTAAATTATTTTAAGAGAGAGGCATCTAGTTCTAATAAACCAACTATTAGAAAAATTCTGAAATGATCTCTGTTTTTCCAGGCAGAGATTTAAAAAACTGAAAAGTATACCTCAGCCAGCAAATTGGTTTGATTTGGTTTGGATTCTTTGTATTTGGTTTTTTTATACCCTATAGTTCTGGTTTAGTATGCAAAAGCTTACATAGTCATTGTGTTTCTGATGAAATGAAGACTTTAAATCAGTCAGCAGTACTTTGCCTTTCAAGACATTAGTAAATTAAAATTACAGAGGGGGCCAAAAAATGTATACACATATTAAGAAAGGAAACCATTAAAATTGTAATACTCAACATATACCCATAACAAAAGATGAATAAGTCATGTGTATACATTTTTTGCCCCCCCCCCCCACCCAGTTTTAAAAAGGAAATTTTGACCTCCCTCCAGTACAGGCAGTCTTCTCTTGAAAAAAAAATTTCCCATTTATTTAATTTTCTCCTTTTGAATATTTATATGTGTGAGTATGCAACTATCTATATATGTGTCCATTTGACCATTTCCTATATATATAGATACACATATATATGAAGAAAGTAATATTCAAAAGGAAAGATGTTTCAAAAGGTAATAACTCATTTTTTAAATTCTTTAAAAAATAATCCTTATATATAGAAATTTTTTACTTACCACAAACTGACACTAAACAAAAGTGGCTAGAAATGTCTTTTTTTTTTTTTTTTTTTTTTTTGTGGCTTGCTTGCTCTCTCACTTGCTTTCCTTATTTTTCTGTTTGTTTTATTTGTTTTAAGGTATTATGTACAAATCATGATACAAGTTACTGGCAAATAGTTTCTAATCCTCTTATAGCAGAAGATTGATTCTCAAATATTACTTTATGCACCTTCTCCCTCTCATCTCTTGAATTCAGCCCCTTAAGCAGCTTTATAAGAACTAATGCTTGTGACTAATTAGGAGGAAAGGGCCGTGGTAATTCAGGCAAGGTGGCATTGTTAGCCGTTGTTGCTATCGAGACTAACTAGTGGTTCGGCATGAACCACAGGAGGAGGCAGGGCTCTTAGGAACAAGGAGGAATCTGATCTCCTTTTTTGACAACCTCAAATCATAATTTTAAATGCTGTGCTATAGAACTACAAAGTGCAGTGTTCGCCCATTTATATTACTGTATTAAGGCCTTTAAGACCCTGCAGTAAATATCTAAGAAAGAATAAAATTCGTAACTTCTGTTTTTACTTTTTTATAAACACATACAAAATAGACTGACAAATTATTAGTATAACTTGGGCACAGTGATTGCAAGAATATGAGTGGAATAGCAATATGAAATAATCAACAGAAGCTCTAGTTTCAGATAATAAATAACTGGAAAGACGGTTTTGCAGCAGCTGCTTATGGCCTGGGGAGTTGACAAGCAACTTATAGTTTTAAAAAATAATAAAGTATACTATTCTGGTATATTATCAAGAGCTTAAAATTCTTGACTTTTAGATATAAAATGTTTTTGGGGAGCTTATGTTTAAGTTTTAGCCAAGATTACAGACTTCTTTTATGTCTCAATTATAGGTATATATTTTTTTAAGGTAAGGAACACCTACATTTGTGTTAGATCCCTAAGACTATTATTTCTTTTTTCCTTTAAGCATTTCTCAGACGCTTAAAAAAAAAATTAAACGAAACACATTCTATCCATTTTCTTCCTTTGGCAGTTTTCATTTCTCATAATTTGAACAGAGACAGTTCTCATACATGATTAGGTGCTTTTCTTTTTTCTTCACCTCTCACCATCATTTATGCACCATAACATAGATAAATGAGACCAGTTTACCCAGTTGACTTAAGATACTCCCATTACTTTGTCTTAACTTAAATACAAGTTGTTTCCCATTGTCCTTATTGAGGTTACAGTTTCCAGAAAGTCAGGTAGTCTTTTCTTCTATTAAAAGATAACTTAGGGAAGAAAATATTCAGGCTATTCATTCTTGGCTGTGTTTTTATGATGGATTCTCCACAGGAGAATTTACAGTGTATTCAAAGAAAGGAATAAAGTTATTGGTCATATTTTGTACCTTATAAGTACAAGAATAATGAATTGTTCACTTTCGTTTTAAAATTTGTTTTCTACATGAGGTTCTTATTGAGCCAACTTTCATAGGTATCTTGCCATCCTGAAGTTTGGAAATTTGTGTTGGCATCAAAAAATCAAACAAGAGAGTCCGAATTGCTGTGAGTGGTTGATACTCATATGAATCAACTCATCACATGCATTTTTGAATCAATCTGTGTCAGTTAATGAAAAAAAACTGTTTAGTTGTTTTTCTCCCTTGATTATTGATAAAACTCAAGTATATTTTTGAAATAGCACAAATATGTTTTTAAATTCATAATTGCAAAACACCTGTGACTAACTTAATGTCTTCATATCCAGAGAGTGTAGAAATATTGATATTTCACTTGCTGCCAGAAAAAATATTCTCAATCTTTTGTAAAAGGGAGGAGGATTTTTGCATACATTTTTACTCTTTAAATACAGACACTTATACTGTCATAATAACAATTATGTATTTCTTTGTGGTTTTTATTTTTTTTGTAATTTTACATAAAACAGTTATTTTCTATTTTTACTCAGATAAAAATATTTGTGCATAAAATGTAAAAATAGTCAAATGAGAAAAATAAAACTATTATACGGTATATTTCTTTGTTAGAAGTTTTATTCCTGCAAACAAATAGTCTCAAATTCCAGGGATATTTGGTCTGATGAAAATATGACAGCCCACATCTGATGTATATGTCATTCCCATATTTTTTTAAACTATTAATTTGTGAAGAACAGATTTCATGAACTAAAATTAGGTGATAAAGTTTAGTCTTTTTTAAGGAAATAAGTGAAATTTCATCCACAAATCCTAACTGTTCTAAAATAATAAATGGTAAGACTGGGCCCACCGAGTGGCTCAGTTAAGAGTTGGCTTAGAGCGCATGCTCTGAGCAACGGGGCCGCCAGTTCAATTCCCATATGGGTCAATGAACACTGCTCCCTAGCTGAGCTGTCGCTGAGCTGCCAACAGGTGGCAGGATGGCTCAGCTGGTGTAACAACAAGATTGCCTGTTCAGTGGTGGGCTATGCCCACCAGCAACTAAAGATTGAACTCAGCACCTTGAGCTGAGCTGCCACCAGGATTGCTCAGTGGATAGGGCATGTGCTCTTAACAACAAGACTGCTGGTTCGACTCCCCCATGGGATGGTGGCTACGCCCACCTGCAGCTAAGGTTGAACACAGCACCTTGAGATTAGAGGCCACGAGCTGCCGACAGGAAGCCAGATGGTGATTGGCACTCTCCGCAACGAAGATTGAAGAACAACTTGGCTGGACCCCCTCCCCCAATTCCCCAACACTGTTCCCCTCCCTCATTTCCCCCAATAAAATCTTTTAAAAAAAAAGATGGTAAGACTGACTACTGGCCAAAAGGCAAGCAGATGATTGTTAAACTAAACTAGATATTCTTAGTAAAGCCTTTTTTTTTTTTTCGTTGTTTTGTTTTAATTAAAAAGAAAACTACCTGTCTGTGTTGGCTGAATAACAACAGGAAGCATCAGCCAGGACCAGAGTGTAGAGGAGTCCAAGGGGACGGGAGAAAATGGGACTTGTGCTTTTGTTTATGGTCAAGTCTATGGTTAGACCCCAACATACTGGAAACAATTAGGATTTGAGTGAAATAAATTGCTTTAAAAACACACGATCTAATTTTACCTAGTTTGATGTGAAGAAAACCATCGTTTAGGAAACTAGTGAGGTATATTTATCTTCTATCACAAAAAAAGACACTGATTTTTTTTATTTTTTTTTTTGAAGGCAGTGTCACTGGCCCTCATATGGGACCCGAACCGGGGCCGCTGACTTCCCAAGCCAGTGTTTAACCACCGTGCCACTCGGCTGGCCCTGACACTGATTTGTGTGTGTGTAAGACTTTAAATCTTAATTTGCAAGCAAAGCACATGTTAAAAATGCTTTTACTACTAATAAACTGACTGATTTAAAACACTGCTTTTAAAACGCTGAGGTAATTTACAGTTGGTCACAGACTGAAATTTTTATAAAATAAAAAATGGGCCGGCGAAGTGGCGCGCTGGTTAAGAACTGGCTCGGGATGCCAGCTCCGAGATACGAGGACCAGTGACACTGCCCTCTACAGCTAAGATGGTGAACAACAGCTCCACCTGGAGCTGGGCTGCTGTGAGACTCCAGGGATGGCATAGCTGCAGCCCCTGCTGCAGTGGGGTGCCATAGGCTACAGTGAGTGGCCGGCAGCCAGTGTGAGCGGCTGGCAGCCGGTGTGAGCTGACGAGCTGCCGTGAGCGGCTGGCCAGAGGCCAGCGACTGATCTGCCTCATCCAGGAAGAGCGCAATGATGATACCAACATGGGCTAGTGAAGCAATGTCCTCCACAACTAGACTGAAGAACAAAAAGGACAGCAACTTGTCTGTTCCCCTCCTCCAATTGCCCAAAAAACTGTTTTTAAAAAAAAAATGAATTAAAAGGGGAAGAGGTAAAGGGAGAGTTGTTTAATGGGTATTGAGTTTCAGTTTTGCAAACGTTTGTGAAAGTTTGTTGTACAACAGTGAACATAACTATTCTGAACTCTACATTAAAACATGGTAAAATGGTCATTTTTATGTTAGGGGTATTTTAGCACAATTTTTAAATTTTTTATATAGATTTTTTGTGTGGAATTGGGTGAGGGGAAGAGGGGAATTGGGCATTGGGGAATCAAGGAAGGGAAACAGACCTAAGTTGCTGTCCTTTTGTTCTTCAGTCTAGTTGTGGAGGACATCGTTTCACTGGCCCCACGTTGGTATTGTGATCATTGCACTCTTCCCAGGTGAGGCAGTCGCTCGCTGGCCATTGGATGGCGGCTCACAGCAGCTGCTGGCCACTCACAGGTAGTTCACGACAGCCCACACAGCCCCACTGCAGCCTATGCCCTCACCAGTGACTCACCGCAGCCCAGCTCCAGGTTGAGCTGTTGTTCACCATCTTAGCTGTAGAGGGCGCAGCGTCACTGGCCTTCATGTGGGATCTGAACCGGGGCCCTGCCGCTCAGAGCTGGTGCTCCAAGCCAACTCAACCAACGCGCCACTCGGCCGGCCCCACAATTTAAAATTTTTTTAAAAATGAATAGAATTTTTTAAATCATATAATCCATGAAATTAATGCCGGGGGAGAAGAGGACATGGTCATATTAATATGACCATGTATACAATAAAATTCAATATCCATTCATGATAAAAATGAAACAAACTAGAATTACAAGGGTGCTTCCTTAATCTAATGAGTAGCTATGGAAAACCTACATCTAACATCATACATGTTTTTTCTCCTAGGATTTGGAGAAAGACAAAAAGAGCTACCTGCTGTCATTATTTCTATTCAACAGTTACTGAAGATCTAACCTGTGATATAAGGCAAGAAAGAGAAAAATAAAATATTGTAAGAAATAAAACTGTAGAAGACATGATCAAATGTTGAAAATCCTGAAGAATAAACTACTAGAAAGTTAAGGTACCAGATTAATATACAAAACTCAAAATTTTATTTCTAGCAACATATAATTGGAAATTGAGATCTAAAAGCTGCCATTTACAATTGTATTTAAAAACATGAAGTAATTAGGGACAAATATAATAAAATTTGTGCAGGACTTGTCCAGGGAAAACCACACAAATTGCTAAAAGGTGAAAGAAAATCTACACATTTTCTCCAACCCTACATATTATTGAACCCTTAAATCCTTTCAATGTGACAGATCACAATTATATTTCATTATTTTGATTCCCATTTCTTTAAAATGGAGAAATGTCGAATGAGGTTGAATGAAGTGATTTAATGAGGGTTACACAGAATGCCAGGGGTAGGGCTGAGCTAGAACCCAGTCTCTTGGCTCCTAATTTAGGGCCATTTCCATGCGATATAAAAGGTTTTGGGTTTTGTTGTTCCAGTCTTTGTGTGATGGAGAGGTGGGAGGAAGCTGATGAACCACAAAGGGATTGAAGATTATTAGATTATTATAGGCAATAATACAAGGGAGGGTCATCCTTCAATGAATGGAAAATTGGGGCATAGCTTAGGCATAAATGAGAGAAGAACAAGTATGAAATATACCTCACTGTTTAAGAAATGCTTTATTTGTGGCTCTGGCCCTCAAAACACAAGAGTTGCATCCTTTTTCACTTACAAAGAAAAATTATTGTACTAGAGAACTGCTTTTTTCCCATGGTTATTTAGGATATAATTCCATTGAAACTTGATTCTGCCATTACTGGCAACATCAATATAGCATAGAGAAATAGATTTAAAAAGAAATAGATTGAAAATACCAGAAATAGTCTTATTGATCACATATGTTTATCTACTTGATAGGGAAATCACGTCTATTTGTTGATTTTAAAAATACATTTTTAGGGCCAGCCAAGTGGCGCAGTGGTTAAGAGCTGGCCTGGGATGCCAGCGCCCCTGGTTCGGATCCCACATATGAGGGCCAGTGACACTGCCCTCTTTAAAAATAATAATAATAATAATAACATTTTTATTAAGATTGTCGATGAAAAACATCTAGCCTAAGAGAAAACTTATAAGAGTTTATCTAAGCCAAACTGATGACAATTGCCTGGAAGCAGAGTCTCAACAGATTGAGCAAATGCTCTGGAAAATGGCCTTTTTGCAACTTATTTTATATTGGGTTGTTGGAAAAGTCATGATGTATTTTGTCTATGATTTTCAAAGGTCATTTATTTATATAAAGAACAAAGATCAATGTATAACTATTGCACTGTGTTGTACACCTGAAACTAATTAAAATAAAAAAAAGAACAAAGATCAATCAATGATTTTTTTTTGTTCGATAACCTTTTGCCATCTTTCAGTGAGCTTCATAATTCCTCGTTCATAGAAGGACCTGTCTTTTTTTTTGAAAACCTGAACAAGGTGCTGATTTACAGCCTCATCTGAATTGAACGTTATACCACGCAAGGAGTTTTGAAGAGAGCGAAACAAGTGGAAGTCTGACGGCTCAAGGTCAGGCGAGAATGGCCGCTGTGGCAACACAGTCCATCCAAGCTCCAATAATTTTTGACGGGCGATCAATCTGTGTGCTATCTCGCGTTGTCACAATGAAACACAATTCCTTTACAATTAACAAGCTCTGGACGTTTCTGGATGATGGATTCGTTCAAACTGTCCAATTGCTGACAATACACATTCAAATTGATTGTTTGGTTCCTTGGTAGGAGCTCGAAAAACATGACACCTTTAAAATCCCATCACACTGAGCATATAACCTTCCTCTGATGAATGTCTGCTTTCTATGTGGTTTGAGTGAATCATCACGTCAGGACCAAGACTGTTACCGCACCACATTGTTGTAAACAGTCCACTTCTCATCACCAGTTATCAGTCGCTTCAAAAAAAGGTTTGTTTTCCTCACGTTTAATGAGCATATTGCAGATGTTTATACGTGCCGTCAAATGAACTTCTTTGAGTTCATGCAGAACCCAAATATCGAGCTTGCTTACATATCCCAGCTTCTTCAGGTGGTCATGAATGCTTGAATGATGGATGTTCAATGTTTCTGCAACCTCTCGTGTCGTGCAACGTGGGTTTGACTCGACCAATGCCTCTATTTTGTCGTCATCAACCTTGGTGGACCTCCCTCACCAGGACCATCATTGACATCAAAATCACCAGCACGGAATTTCGTGAACCATCGTTGGCACTGATGTTCTTGTAGAGCATTATCACCATAAGCTTTACGCAACTTTTCACAAGCTTGACAGGTGTTCTTCCTTTATGGAAGTAAAACAGTAAAATATGGCAAAAACGCAGTTTGGCCTTCCATCTTCAACTTTTGTAAAATCTCCAAAACTAAACCAAATTGCTCTTTTTTTTTTTTTAGAATGAATCTAGAACTTTCAGCTGTCAAATGACATAGCAATAACAGATGTGAATGACTCTAGTACTTCCAAAAATGAACTAGTGCCATCTGTCGCAGACATGCGTTATGACTTTTCCAACAACCAAATACAAAGGAGGAAGGTTACATGAAATCCATTGGTGGTAAATTAAAGGGGTGGGAAGAAAGCAAAGTGGGGAAATCTCTGGGATTGGATAAAAAATAAAATGGAGAGACACACACTTCTTTTACATTGGGGTGGGTACAGGATAGTTAATAGCATTTTACAGCATATAGAGATAATATTTGGGGAACAGGATCACAATGAGGGATTTTGTAGTTTCCTGCTCTGGTGTGGTGGGTTGTACCCCCTGGGGGCCTGGGAGGTACGGAAAAAGAGATTACTTTGATATTGTAAGGTATGTCATCTTAGATGCAAAAAGACGACAAACAGGCTCATTAAGGTAAAGATTGACCTTTGTCAAGGAAGCTACAGGCCAAGGATGTGACTTCCTCCCTGCCATGGCCCACCTTAGTTAGGAATTTTTATGTTCAAGCCATCCTCTGTGATTATTTTCAGTCTCCTGAGCTTGTCAGGTTTAATATATGGCCCCTTTTCCGTCCACAAGATATTTTGTCTTCCTTACACAAAATAAATGTGTGTGGAATTTTTTTTAGAAGCATGTATGGTAATTGTGGCCAAACAAGGGGCACATCCTACACCTGACACACTCGGGAGGCCTGCATGGCAGGCGTGACAACTCAGACCAAAAGGAACCACATAGGATGGTCCGAACATAAAAATTCCTAACACAAAGCGAGTCATGGCAGGTAGCTACGTCCTAGGCCGCAGGCCAGTGGCTTCCTTGACAGAGGTCAATCTTTAAGTGAGCCTGTCTGCTGTCTTTTTGCCTGTAAAATAACAAACCTTTGGAATGTCAGTCATCCCTTTTCTCCAGATCCCTCAGGGCACACCCATGCATCAGAGCAGAGACCACAGAACCCCTCACTCTTACCCTGTTCCACGGATACCATCTCTATGTACCATAAATGTTAATTACTAACGATCCTGTACCCACCAATGTGAAAGAAGCATGTGTCTTTCTGTTTTACTTTTTATCCAATCCCAGAGATTTCCCTGCTTTGCTTTCTCCCACCTCCCCAGTCTACCACCAATGAATTTCACGTAACCCTCCATACACATCCTCCTCTGATTCTAATGTATATTTAAAAAGCTGCAAAACTGCCATTCTCCAGAGCATTTTCTCAATCCATTGAGATTTTGCTCCCCCACAATTGTTGCCAATTTGGTTCAAATAAACATAAAAACTCCCTCCAGCTTTGGACATCTCCTATGTTGGCATAGGACATGCTCAGTGGAGGGACTTTCATTTGGATAAGGGGCGTGGTCACAAGGGAAAATAGGCTTTCACCACTTTAATGCTTAATTCTGTCCCAGAATAGATTTGATTGTCCTATGTCTTCTAAAATCAATCTGAAGAGCCGGCCGAATGGCTCAGTTGGTTAAGAGCTCGCTCAAGAGTGCAAGCTGAGCTCTGAGCAACAGCGGTTCGAGGCCAGCACGAGCTGAGTTGCTGTTGAGCTGCCAACAGGTGGCAGGATGGCTCAGCTAAAAATAAATAAATAAATAAAAAATAAAATCAATCTGAGAAGTACTTTTGTAGAAACTCTTTGGCGTTCAAGTATTTTCTCCTAAATAGAAATTTCAGGTTGTTGCACTGATTGATTCCCAAACCTCATTATGAAAACATACCAATGGTTTAGGTTTGAAAAAGTGAAGGAAATCCGACGATCTGTGGTATTTTAATTTTTAAGTCACGATTTTTGGTGCGGAGTTCCAGAAATGGCAGGATTACCCTCCAACTAATATTATTCAGGGACTCAAAAATTCATACTAACCTTCCTTATTCCCTAAATTTAAAAAAAAAGCAGCTGCCAAGCAGAATTCTTATGACAAACTCTTGTAAAATTCTCAGTATGGAAGCAAAGCAATGAACTATTGGAGAGCAGTAAGCTTCAGAAGAATTGAGCAAGTATAAGTCAGGAAGCTTTCAGAGAAGGAAACATTCACGTGGGTGGGGTTAGGGCTGAAATAGTCTATGATATATAGTTGGTCAACTTTCATGCTGCCGTGCTGCCAAAAAAAACATTCTCTCTCATATTTACTTCTTCTGTAAAAATTAGCTCATCATATCACTGTTGAGAAATAAATAACGCCACATATCTTTGCAAAGATAACTCAAAGTAAGATCGTTTTCTACATTTTCACTTCTGAGAAGACAACAGAATTTCCTGTGGCTATTTGGTTTTCAAGTCATTGGCAATATCTTTGACACAGAAATGGTCCCAAGTGTTCTCTCTCAGATGAAAAATAGTTGCACTGGTATCACGCTGTGAGATCTATTGAGAGTAAATTAGACACATTGTGGACGCTGTCTAGAATCCTTCTGAAAGTCTGTGATGATCTCAGCCTGCCACATAGACAGCTGTCCTAGGAACCTGAAGGGGTTTTTGTGTTTTGAAACTCCTTAATCCAGACACACGATACTTGAGGAGAAGGAAATCTCTCTATACGATTTTCTATTCCCCAAAAGCTGATAGCTGGAAGATCAATTTAGTGTCTATTTTGGGGTGAAGCATGAATAGGAACTTATTTCTCCATTCTCTACCCTCTGATTGAAAAGCTTTTGCTCTTTATCCTTCCTTTACCTCTTACTTCTCTGCCTGGCAACAAGCTTATCATCCGTTATTGTCCTGAATTGACCATGCCCTCCTCCTTGCACACACTGCCCTTTGAAATTATATTCATCTGAACTTCCCACCTCAATAGTCCCTACTTTCTTGGCTTTCAGTACTTAATGGACTCCCTTCTTTCTCAGAAAACTAGCAATGAAAGGCTGCCTTGGTCCCACCTAACAAAGTTTAAAACCAAGTGTAGTTCCAGAACAAAGCTTAAGATTAGTTATAGGAATAAAAAATAATCAAGTATTGCTTATTTGCATTATTTTTTAAAATCTTATTCTTTAATTCCAACTGAAATACTAACTGATTTTCTTCCTTTAAATTCTTGGAGCATTCTTTTATGACAACACCACCTGTATTTTATGGGTTTTATCCTATTGTATTGTGAAAGGTTTATCCAGCTGTATTATAAATTCCCAGGAGACAGAGCACACCCAAGATTCATGCGTATTTGTAGTCCTCTTGCATTGGTTGATGCCTTCCATGCCTGATTAAAAATATAGATATTTGCTTAATAAATGAATGACTATTCCAATAAAGTTTATCCAACAGTATTAAGTAGTAATTGCCTATTAATTTTTATAATAAATCTGTTTGAAAATGTGAAGGCCAAACCAAGAATCACTCAAATCATTATTGCTACCCTGTTTTCTGAAGCATGAGTCAAAAAATATGAACTAGTTAGTTCTCACGGTTATTTCTATAATAATAAACAATTATTTTAATTATTTATATTGGAATTTGAAATGTCCTTTTTCAAATCCAGCTGGGATTATTTTTGTGGTACTTAACACAAGCGTTATTTGAGTAGTACTTGTAAGTAATGTAGCAAAATATGTATTTGGGGGTCTCTGTGACGCTTAGGGGTTCCAGTTCCAACTTTTTCCAGTTGATGTCACTATGGCAAAGGTATCTTAAATATCTGACATAAAACAGTAAAAGGAAAAAGATATAAATCTAATCATGTGGCTGAATGGAGAGGAAGCATATATTTTGGGGAATCCTGCTAAAATGGGGGTGGGAAATAGGGCAAAACATCTGAATGCAATTCTAGGAATCAAAATGGCTGAGTAACTGCCTTTATATTAGTCAGCAAACAAATCTATAATGAGTTTGGAAGCTGCTGATATTGCTGCTCTTTGCAATGACACAGCAAGAAAACCCTCCGGCTCAGAACTGCCCTGGTGCCTTGAGGTAGCTTATGACAGCCTTTAGGCTTGCTTGTCTGCTCTTTAGAAAGCAGTAAACAAACCTCTTCAAGCTACCTCCTGGGAAGGAGCTGGGTTGCTGTCTCTCCCTGCAGGAAGTCAGGGCAGATAACAGAGGATGTTTGAAGAAGTGGTAATGTTTCAGAGTGTCTGAAAATCTACAGAAGTTGGAATAAAAATGGGTGCTTTATGGCTCCAAAGTAAATAATGTATCCTTGCCTTGTAGCAGCTGTTTAGGGACTCCTGTATCTTTTCGTGTTAGTGTACCTGGCAACGTAAAGGCACTTTCGTAACTTAAAAACTGTTCAACAAGCATTTCCTGGGTATTTTTCCGAAATGGGAAAACGGACCTGTTTTCAGATACTATTCAGCTGTGCAGGGAGGCAAACAGATGTATTCATTAACACTCCCTCAGAGCGTATTGTGATATTCACAAGTGGAAAGTGCTCACGCTGAGGTTACACAAATGTTTTCTGTTATGAAATCTGCCTCCACAGGACCATGGTTTGCAAGGAGAATCCCATTTTAGACCATTTTGTTTTCACACTTGATGTGACTAAGTGTCCTAACTAAGCGATTTTCCTGAGATTATAAGTTGTGTTTTACTTCACTTGAAAGAATGACTGTTCTTTCTTGTTGCTGCTGTGCATAAAATTAGGAAACCTAACCTGTTTAAAATTCAGTTTTCCCTATCAAGATAGTGGGTGCCCTCAGGGAAGAAAAGGGTTTTGTAAAGTTGAAGGGAATTCAGTGCAATGCTGTGAGATGCCCCTGGTACTAATGCCAGAGCTAAACACATGAACTAAGAATTATTGTTTGTGTTTTAAACCTATGAATTGCTAATAATGATCACCATGGAGGACAACGTTTATCTGGAATTCTGCTTGAGAACATTAGGATTGTGCAGCCCTTCACCACCCACAGCTTTGGATGAGGACTGTTCTGAGGGTGATGGTGCCCAGAGAAAGGCCTGAGGCAGGCCTCCGGGGAAGGCACTCAGGCCTGAGATGGAGAAATGGGGAGATCAGCTTCCCAGTGCTCTTCAGCTATTTCCAAAACAGGTTTTAAAGGCACAGACAGGACCTGCATGTCCATAGTTACAAATGGGCCTTGAATGGGGATTCCTAGACTAGGTGGCAGGACACAGTGGTCCCTAGAAAGTTGTCTGCAAAGTAACTTCATGCCATGAAGGAGGCAGAGAGAAAAATTCCCTGAATTGGCACAATAAGAATGGCGAGAGTGAAACAAAGAAGGAAAAAGAGAGGAAATTGCTGGGGCCCAGCCTCCACTGACCAGGGTTTCCCTCAGGTGGAGACGGCGTCGGCAGGGGAGGAAAATAAGGGAGAGAGTGGAGACACGGGAAGTTTCAGAGAAGAAGTGTCACACTTTATTGCCAGAGCATGTTCATTTTATAGGGATACTTGACCATCACAATCACATGAGTTTGGTGGTTTCTAGTTCCCAGGATTTACTCAGTCTTCCCTGTAATTGTTCTCTCCAGGGTACACTGGCCTATTCTATGTTAAGGATTCACTTCTCTCTACATATCGCCTAAAGAGTGGTTCCCATGACTACCTAGCCATTATCCCAAATTCCAGCAGCTAGACTCACAGGGCTATGTTTAGGGAGTGGCTGTGTTTAGGGTAAAAGCATCTGAAGTCTATTTCTATGTAAATACAATACTTAACATCTTTTGTCCTAGGAGGGCTACATATTTACAATAGAGGGTAGCATCTGTTTCTCAGTTAAAACTTCAGTAGCTGTCAAAGAATTGAAACAAACTTGTTAATTAACATACCCCAAGGTCAGCAAGTCACCTCTTACCTGAACTCTCATGGCCTGAAGACTTTTCATCTTCTAGGAGACCATTCACAGCAGGGCCCTTAGGCCACAGGCAGGCTTCTTGGCCTATGTTGTCAGAGGTCTGTGCCTCAGTTTCCAAGGAGTTTGAGTCCCCAATATCTCAGTTCAGGGGTCCCCTCGTGTTGTAGCCAGTTTTAGGGAGTTTCCTCCTCTTTAGGAAATCTTGCCCCGTCATTGGCTTACACAACCAGCTATCATCAGGGTACCACAGGAACTTGTCACAAATGCAGTGAGTGTATTGTCGCCTATAGGAGGAAAGGCACATGGGTTCATAGAGGCAGGAGACATCACATGACCAACCATAAGGCAGCACCCCTAATATCCAGTGCTGAGCAGGGAAATGTGGCCTTGTCAGACACTGAAAGACTGTCGGCTCCCGGCAGGAAATGATGATTCCTGTTCACAAAATAAAATCTGCAAAGGAAAATGGTCTTTGTGAAGCAAATTGTGTCAAAATGAATCTTGTTTTGCAAATCTTGATTTAATACTGACAGTTAAGACAGTTGCCAGTTTGTCTGCTGGGAGTGTGTTGAAGTATTTTCTTAATTAATCTTTCTGGGAACTTTTTCTGTATCTCAATTTTCAGCAAATATTGACTACATGTCTGCTTAGTGCTAGGAGATACAAAAGAAGCATGTGTCACCCCTTTGCAAAGACAAAACTGAACCATGATAAAGTGAGATGAGATCCTTAAAATTTTGGGATTCATGGAAGGGTAAAAATTAGGAAATCAATACAAACAACAGTATATTATTTTGCCAGGGCTGCCGTACCACAGACTGGGTGGCCTAAACAACAGAAATTTATTTTCTCAAAATTCTGGAGGCTGAGACTCCAAGATCAAGGTGTCTGCAGGGCTGGTTTCTTCCGAGGCTACTCTCCTGGGCCATCTCCTCCCTGTGTCCTTATGGGGTCTTCCCTCTGGGTGTATCTGTGTTCTAATCTCCTCTTCTTATAGGACACCAGTCATATTGGGTTAGGGTCCACCCTACAGACCTCATTTTAACTTAATTACCTATTTATTTATTTATTTATTAAAGATTTTATTGAGGAATTGGGGGAGGGAACAGCTTTGGGGAATCGGGATGAGGAATAGACAAGTTGCTGTCCTTTTGTTCTTCAGTCTAGTTGTGGAGGACATCGCTTTGTTGTCGGAGAGCGGGCCTTTCTCGGCGCAGAGTCCAGGTCCTTGGCAACTCGAGCAAAGAATTGAACGAGATACCAGAGTAAAGCAGTAAAATAAGTAGTTTATTAGAAAAGACAGTACATCCAGACTAGAGGATGGCCTAAGGGCCCATTACCAAAGAGTGTGGAGGGGGCAGACGCAAAGGTGAGGCTTAAAGGGAAGAAGCAGCAACAGAAGTGGCAGTAGCAGCCGCGCGCTTCCCTCCCAGGACTTGGGGTTTTTATCCTTTTGCTCCAGGATGGGCTGTTCTTCCTGGGCGTAGGACCACTTGATTGGCCCCTGTGATTAACAAGAGGTACTGTGTAGATGTGAGTGACTCGTCTGATCTAGTTGGATATTTTGCGCCCATTTGCTCTTCCCGCAGGGGCAGGTAATTACAATACAAAGGGGAGTTTTGGGTGGAGAGGGGATGTGCCCCAGGCGGTCACACTGTGGGACGTGCAGGAATGCAGAGACCCAATGCCTGCCTCTAACTACCTGCCTAGGTTTTCCTTGAGAGACGTGATCCCCGTAAAATCTCTATGGGAATCTGAGGGACAGGAGGTCTCTTCTTCTGTATCTGCTTCCTGCTGGGCAGGGGCGTAGAGCTGTCCCTGCCTATTGGGGTTCACGGAACTCTCACCCTAGCTGGTCTCAGATGAGAGGAAGGGGTCTCAAGCTCCACCTGGAAGATCGTGTTGGCTTCTTTGCTTGTTGGGGTATCCCCTGTATCCTCAAGGCTCCTGAATGAGGACAAAAATATAAATCTGTTAGTTATGAAACTTGTGGCTATTCAGTCCATCACTCAAGTGGTGTCAGTTGTCCGGACACAGAATGGGTTTGACATTTAGCTTCCTGGCCTGGGGCTATTAGGAAGTCTCAGGCTTTCAAATAGTTATCTGAAGCAGGGGTAGGAGATTTCTATTGTTTCAGATTCAGGAACTAATTTACAAAGCAATTAAGAAGCAAGGGGGATCTTCTGTCAGAAAAGCAATCAAGGCCCAAGAGCCAAGAAACTAAAGAACTAGGGAGGATACTTAACATTTTTATACTTAACATTTCTATGGAAAAGAAAACATTAAAGTTTTTCAGTGGTGGGGGTTGGTGCTGCTCAGTTGGCCGGTAACAGCTTCACTGGCCAATGTTGGTATTATCATTGCTCTCTTCCCGGGTGAGGCAATTGCTCGCTGGCCATTGGACGGCCACTCACAGCGGCTCATGGCAGCTCACGCCCGCTGCTGGCTGCTCATACTGGCTGGCAGCTACTTGTGGTAGCTCATGGTTTTAAACTTTTATTTTGCCAAATCAGGCATTAAAAAGAAAACATGTTTTATCATAATTTAATAAAAGACATAATTTATTAACAGAAAAAAAAGAGGTAATCGGGATATGATCAAGAAATAAAGGAGCATTCTTTAAACGCAGTGACCTTTTAAACATATCATAGATGTGTCTTTAGTTTTAGGACCAGTGAAATATATATATATTTTTTAGCTGAGCCATCCTGCCACCTGTTGGCAGCTCAGCTGCAACTCAGCTCAGGCTGGGCATTGAACCGCAGTTGCTCAGAGCTCAGCTCGCACTCTTGAGTGAGCTCTTAACCAACTGAGCCACTCAGCCGGCCCAGGACCAGTGAAATCTTTATTAGTGACTGATGCTGATCTGCCAAAATAGAGGACAAAGTTATTGTAACTTGGTGCCCTAGCTAAAATTTGGTTCCAATATTTTCAAAACCTGAATCACACTGGTGGAAACCTCGTAGGAAATGAAGACCTGAATGTATCCTGAGGCCTCTCTTCTGGGGAAACCAGCAGAAGAGATTATTTGGCTGTGCATGTGTTAAGCAGATACCTTAAACCAGAAAAGGAGCTCCTCCAGAGGTAGAATGGGCTGTGTAATAATGAGAGAGAAAGAGAGAGAGGGAGAAAGGGGCTTGTTTTTGTTGCTTCTGTTATTTGAAAAGTCGTTCGTCTGTGGTCAGGAGCTCAGATTTGATGTTGGTGAAGCCTGATCTCCATCTCACAGGATGAGGCAGCGACCCTGCCCAGCTGGAATTCAGCCCACCCGTGCTGTTGATGTACTGCTGTGGGGTTATGCAAACAGAATCTTACATATTTCGGGGAAAGGTTCTTATGTTGTACTAATGTGTTCTGATGTCCTTTCTTACCGAGGCCCTATTACAAAGTCTGTAACCAAGACTTTCACTGAACAATGGGAATATTCTTACTATTAATTATCCCAGGAAGGAATATATTCTAAAGAAGGAAATGAGAAGTGATAATTCAGTCTTTAGGTTAGCTTGGAATCTAAACCCTTCTAGAGTAAGACTTAAGGGGAAATGGATCGATCCTTGTTCTGTTGTGTAGCTCTTCTGCTGATAGGATGGGACACTAATATCAGGAGACAAGCTCAAGGTCACTCTCAGGCAGGGTAAGACACGGTCCCTTTGGGCAGTTTGGGCCAAGCCACCTGATAAGGATGATTCTTGTCCACAGAGCACGGAGAGCAGCATATCCATGGACAGCTAGAGTAAAGCTGCTTACCTATTGCATTCAAATTACTTTCTGTAACCCTTGAACCCTGAGAAAAGTTCTATCGAAGACAGTAACCTGTCCCAGCTGTGCTGTGAGCAATTAGAGTTGGTTCCATGCTTGTCCCATGTATGAAGGACTGCAGTTTTAGACAAGATAATATTCTGATGTCATTGAAACTTTTACATTTTGTTTATCATCGATATCTCTGCATTCATTTAAAAAATATTGTATTGAAATTGTATTTCCCTCAATCACTGGGGTTTTTGGTGCCTCTGGAAGCTTTGCACCACAGTATCAGTTCTGGTTCTTTCAACTCAGAAATCCCAGGGTCTGGTTTTACAATGAGACAAGGAATTTTAAGATTCCAAGTTCACAGAAAATGAAAGAAGAGTTGTACAACTAAGGTTTTTTATCACAGTAGGAAACAGCTTAACAAAACATTTAAAAGTTCCATGTTGTTTGGAGCAAACTGAAGAAAAAAAAAACATATAAAAGTATTTCATGACTCTAAGAGTTGTCAGTGTGTGAGTGTGTGTGTGAGAGTGTGTGTGTGTGTGTGTGTGTGTGTGTGTGTGTGTTAGTAAATGACATTCAGCATTGGGTCTGGAGGAAAGAAGAGACAGGAAAGGAAAAACTACAATCTTTGGAGTGGAGATGGCAGTAATGGCAGTATAAGTATGACAAGCTTATACTTATCAACAAATCACTGGGACCATGAGATTCCTGGCCTAAAACTGCATTCTGACATGATGTATTTATGCTTATTTTTGGATACTGTATGAGGGAAAGTTGAAAATATTTCTCTACACACTTGGAATACATCATTACTGTGGGAATATTATGTCACATTCATGGCTTCTTCTTGAGTTTAGAAGAATAAGAGACTTAAAATTAAATATCTGGAGAGGGGCCGGCCGAGTGGCACGGTGGTTAAGCGCTGGCTTGGGAAGCCAGTGGCCCAGGTTCAGGTCCCACATATGAGGGCCAGTTACACTGCCCTCAAAAAAAAAAAAAAAATATCTGGAGAGCTTCTGGTTCTAGCTCGGACATGTACAGGTTGGAAGTTGTCACTCCTGTCCTCACAACAAGAAAAAGCTGAACAAACAAGATTTATGCATTGTCTTGCACCCACCAGAGAGCTATAGTTACAGGGTGAACAGCCATGGCCACACAAAATCTAAAGAGATGAGTGAATTCAGAGTCATAACCAGTATCTCCTCAATACCCACAGAAGCTGGAGAGTTAAAAACTTTTGGGGCCCAGCCTAATGGGGACCCCTACTGTATCATAGGTTTTACCTGAATCCCATCAGGTTCTTATGATGAAGAGCTGAGAAAGAGACCCTCCTGGCTCTGGGGGACAGAGAAGGGGGCGGAGAGAGAGAAAAGGGAGGGAGAGAGGGAGAGGGAGAGGGAGAGGGAGAGGGAGAGGGAGAGAAAGAAGGAGAGAGAGAGGGAGTTGTGGGAGAGGGAGAGGGGGAGGGGGAGGGAGAGGGAGGGGGGGAGAGAGAGAGAGAGAGAGAGAGAGAGAGAGAGAGAGAGAGAGAGGGAGAGGGAGAGGGAGAGGGAGGGAGAGGGAGAGAGAGAGAGAGAGAGAGAGAGAGAGAGAGAGAGAGAGCCTTATGAAACATGCCCAGAGCATCCTCTAACAAAGGACAGCTCTTCAGTGGAAAAGCCTTAAGCAGAGCCTTATCTCACCTGGGGAAGGTCTCACCTGGGGAAGGTCTCACCTGGGGGAGGGCGTTTTTCCCACTCCAGCCTCATCTAGCCTTCTCACTTAAGAAGGAGAGCAAGATAAAAAACTTTGTGAAGGTCATAGGTCTGGGACACAGCCCACTGAAATACTGGAATTTAATCATAAGATTGTAGAATGCTTCTCTTCCCCCACACCTACCTGGCTGCCGGCACCAGTAGTGCTCCAATATAATACCAATGGATTGCTGTTATAATGTTTCTGTTTCCTAGTGCTTCCTTTCGATACCTTCTTAGGAGGTAAAGAGCTGCAAGCTTCAGATTCTATGTGAGGAGTTTTAAAGGAAGCCCAGAATCCACAGAAGAAACCAAAATAATTACACTAGAGAAGTCTGGACCCTTTGGCCCCTAGTTACTTTAATCCAATTTAGCCCAATTTCTAATCAGACTTACATAAAAATCACTCTAAAGCCCTATAGCCTCAGCTCCTATTACCTGATACATCATGTCTGGCTTCCAACAACCACAAAAATTTCCAGATATGCTGAAAGGTAAAAAAAAAAAAAAAAGGGAAGGGAGGGAGGGAAGGAGAAAGGAAAGAAAGCTTTGGAATGAACAGATGGGAAATTTAAAATAACTGATTATTATGTCAAGGACTCTAATAGAAAAAGTAGACGCCATGGAACAACAGATGAGAAATGTAAGCAGAATGATGGAAACTCTAAGAATTGAAGGGAAATGCTAGAGATAACAAACACTATAGCAGGAATGAAAAATGCCTTTGCTGGGCTTATTAATAGACTGGGCATGGCAGAGGAAAGAATCAATGAGCTTGAAGATTTGTCAAGAGAAAGTTCCCAAACTGAAATACAGAGAAAAAAAAGGATGAATAAAATGGAACAGAATATCCAACAACTATAGAGCAATATCAAAAGGAGTACCATACACATAACAGGAATACCAAAAGGAGGGAAAAAAACAACAACAGAATAAAGCAGGAGAAATAAAGTAATTGTAACTGAGAATTTCCCAAAACTAATGACAGACAAAAAACCATAGATCTAGGAAGCTTAGAGAGCATTAACTAGATAAATACAAAAATATTCCCACAGACATATTATATTTAAACTGAAAAAATTCAAGATGAGGAAAAAATCTTGAAAGAAACATGATTACAAAATATCTTTACCTATAGAGGAACTAGGATAAGAATTACAGTATCATTACCTCTCATCAGAAAACACTAAATAAGTGAGTGGAGTGAAATATTTGAAGTATTGAGAGAAAACCTCTTATCAATCTAGAATTCTATATCCCACAAAATAATCCTTTAAAAATTAAGGAGAAGAGTCAGCCAGGTGGAGCAGTTGGTTAAGAGCGCGACCTCTGAGCAACAGGATCGCTGGTTCAATTACCACATGGCCCAGTGAGTTGCACCTGAGCTGAGCTGCTGCTGAGCTGTCAATGGGCTTCGGGATGGCTCAGGTGGGAGAGCGTGTGCTCTTAACAACAAGGTTGCCTGTTTGACACCCACATGGGATGGTGGGCTGTGCCCCCCTCCCCTTGCAATTAGATTGAAAGTGGTAACTGGATTTGGACCTGAGCTTATCACCACCACAACTAAGATTGAAGGACAATAACTTGATTTGGAGCTGATGGGTCCTGGGAAAACACAATGTTCCCTTTCCCAACTCCCCAACACTGTTCCCTTCCCCAATTTCCCAATACAATCTGAAAAAAAAAAAATTAAGGAGAAATAAAGACTATTCCAGACCAAAAAAAAAAAACTGAGATGATTCAATGCCAACAGACATGACTTATGAAAAAAGTTTAAAGAAAGCCTTCCAGGAGAAGGAAAATGATGTAGATCAGAAACTCAGATCTACATAAAGAAGGTAAAGAGTATTGAAAAAAGGATAAATGAAGTAAAATATTTTTTTTTTTTTTTGAGGGCAGTGTTACTGGGCCTTGTATGTGGGACCAAACCGGGGCCGCTGGCTTCCCAAACCAGCGCTTAACCACCAGGCCACTCGGCCGGCTCCTTAAAAATCAAATTTTTTATATTGCTTATTCTTAATTGAGCTACAATAAATCATTTGTTTTAAGTGATTATAGTAACAATGTTTTGGGCACTTATATGGATAAGTGAAATGAAAGACAGAAATATCAGAAAGGATAAAAGTGAAGGATTGGGAATACTCTCTTATAAAGTATTTGCATGTGTGAAGTGGTATCATGTTATCTAAAGATCAACTTAATAAAAATGTATATTGTAAACTCTAGAACAACCACTAAAAAATTAGAAGTATAATTGATATGCTATGAAAGGAAGTAAAACAGTATTGTATAAAATACCCAGTTAAAACCAAAAGAGGAAGAAAAAAAGGGGAAATGAAAGATCAAAAGCCATTAATAGAAAACAGTTACAAACATGGTACCTTGGATATAAATCCAAATATATCAATAGTCACTTTAAATGAGAATGGTCTAGATGCATGAATTTAAAAGACAAATATTGTCAAAGTAGATTTAAAAACAAGACTCAATTATATGCTGTCTACAAGAAATCCATTTTAAATATAGAGACTCAGATTAAAAGTGTGCGGGGTGGAGAAAGATATAGCATGCTAACAATTCTTTTAAAAGATGAAGTAGCTATATTAATTTCAGACAAGACAAACTTTAGAGTAAGGAAAATTATCAGAGATAAAGAGAGATATTATTTAAAGACAAAGAGGTCAATTTTCCAGGAAGACAAAATAACCTTTAATGTTCATATACCTAGCAACAGAGTATCAAAATACATGTGACAAAAATGGAGAGAACTTAAAGAAGAAATAGACAAATCCACTATTGCATTGTAGTTCTTCAACACTCCTCTTTTTGAGTAATTGATAGCTCAAGCAGGCAGAAAATCAGAAGGATGTAGTTGATCTGAACAGCACCATCAATCAAGAGGGTCTAATTGATAATTACAGAATTCTTCACCAAAACAGCAAAATACACATTCATCTTAAGCTTACATAAAACATATACTAGGATAGACCATGGAACACATGTAACAGATTAAAGAAAAGAAATAAGAAATCATACAAAGTATGTTCTCAGGTCACAATGAAATTAAACTAGAAATAACAATAGAAAGATAGCTGGGAAATCCTCAGATGTTTGGAAACTGAGCAATACATTACTAAGTAAGTCATGGGTCAAAAATGAAGTTTCAAGAGACACTCGAAATATTTTGAACTCAATGAAAATGGAAACACAATTTATTAAAATTCTTGGGATGCAGTGAAAGTCGTTCTTAAAGGAAAATTTATAGCATTTTAAAATTCATATATTGAAAGAGAATCATATCTAAAAATAATCTAGGCTTCCACCTCAGGAAACTGGAGAAAGAAGAGCATTTATGGCTAAATTTTAAGCAGGAAGAAAAATTTAGAACAGAAGTCACTGAAATTGAAAATAGGAGCTCAATGAATGAAGAAGCCATTTGAATGAAAGAAATGAAAAGCTGGACTTTAGTTAATAATACAGTATCACTACTGGTTCAATAGTTGTGACAAATTGCTATACTAATTAATGGAAGATGTTAATAAGGGGAAACTGAGTGTAGGGCATACAGGTTTCTGAATTCTCTATACTATTTTTGCAAGTGTTCTGTAAATCCAAAACTGTTATAAAAATACAGTTTGTTTTTCAAAAATTAAACATATGGCTTGAGAAGGTGACCTCATGACTGAGCAGGTTGGGAGGACCTGGTTTTTTAAAGAGCGAGAGTAACACTAATACCCATTATTTGGGATGGCTTAGATGACACCTGGCCAAGATGCAGGCCAGGCATATTTTGGGTTCCTTAAGTATGAAATTGTCTGAGATCTCTAAGCAGTACCTCTCATCCATTTCCAAATGGGGCAGGATATAAGTAAGTGTAGAGCTTTTAAAAAGATCAAGTGTATGAGGGACACCAAAGCAAGGACGTAGGTAAAAGACAGAAAGGTTATCTCTGGAAATAGCATTTATAAAGTGAAAGTTCAGCACGACTGGAGACTTGCAAAAACTGCTTACATTAACAAAAGCTGGACTTTTTTTTTTTTTCCCCAATAAAGTAATTTTGAAAGAAGGTTAAGAGGAATATGGACCACATATATCAGCTTTAGAAAAGATGAGGTATTATATTGCTGTATATTCTAGTTTGGGCTTCTAGGAACAGGAACACCCCACTTAACAGGAACTGAAACGAGACAGAAAGCTCATTTTATTCTCATATCAAATTTGGATGCAGACTGACATGGCTGGGTTTCTTCACCTGTAAAATCGATGACATCAGTACCTGGGCTGTTGTGATCATTATCATCATCATTTTAACTGTTAGTCTGACTGAGTGGGGAATGGATTGGCCATACATGTGACGGACAAAAACAAGTTTCATGACTAGGGACAGAACTTTACTCTTGGTGGCGGGGGAGTCTGGGTTTATACCCCTGTTCTGTGTACTGGGATACTGGTTAAGGGTTGAGAGCAAGGTAGTTGAGGAGGTACTTCTGAAAGTACCACAAGTGCCCCCTGGGCTAGGGCAGAGGGTGGACCACTGATTGATTGTCTTACTTCTCCTTCATCTTTCTTACAAGCTGTGGTGTATCTTTGAGATTCAGGCAACTGGCTGTATGTCGGTCTTGGTTTTCAGTGTACTGTGAGTTTTTACCATTGTCAGAGATTTTTTTTTTTTTTGAGGGCAGTGTCACTGGTTCTCATATGTGGGACCCAAACGGGATTGTCGGAGATTTTTTTTTTTTTTTTGTCGGAGATTTTTAACGCTAAGTTTTACAGTTGACTGCATTAGCAGTTGCTCTCCAGATGTAACTTCAAATTTGAATTTCATTTTTAAAGCTCCTAAAGGATGCTTGCTGTAATTATTAAAGGGTTCTTCCACTGTAAAATGCGTTGACATATTATGTTGCCTAATCTCTGTCTAATGAACATTGGGATAAGTGTCTTTTCCTGAAGCTAAGTAATAGAGCGGTTAAATAGAGAACTAATGATCTATAAGAGTTTTACTAGGTTACATCCAGGGGTTCTTGAGAAGTGGGAGACAGTGGAAGAGTTCAGGAAACAAAATTTCTTGACCAATATCCACCAGCAACAGCGAAGTTACATCAGATAGGACTGCTTTTTTCAGAGAGCCCACACTTCTTCAGATATCCAGTTTACACTGCAGGTCACTTGCGTTCAAACATTATTTTCAAATTCATACATTCTCATAGTTTCTTATTCTAATGGCATCCCTGTCATCATTTCTGGATGTGTTATTTATTTATTTATTTATTTATTTATTTATTTATTTAAAGATTTGGGGGGGGGGAATTGGGGGAGGGGAACAGCGTTGGGGAATCGGGGAAGGGGAACAGACAAGTTGCTGTCTTTTTGTTCTTCAGTCTAATTGCAGAGGACATTGCTTCACTGGCCCATGTTGGGATCACCATTGCACTCTTCCCGAGTGAGGCAAATCGGTTGCTGGCCTCTGGATGGTCGCTCACAGCGGCTATTGGCAGCTCATGCCGGCTGCCAGCTGCTCACGTTGTGGATGTGTTATTGGTCAAAGAGCATTGACATCACATAAGTGTTCAGGCCAGAGGTCACCTTTAGTTTACATATAAGGAAATGAATGACAGGAAGTTCACACAGTCCCTGAGTTTACACTGTGGATCAGTGGCAGGGACAGGGTACCCTCTACAGCTACCTGGCTCCAAAGCGGGCACTTGCTCTCTCATAACATACTTCCTCCCCAAAGTGCTGCTGTATGTTGGCTTTCAGTACAAGAGGCTTATGTGTTTCACTGTTCTTCTTTATGCTAAGCAAGCAACTTCATAACATTCTTTGCACAATTAGCAATTCTATAGTTCAAGACAGGGATGTTAAAAAAAAATCTATAAAGGGGCTCCTAAGAGAATTGGACTTAGGATGTTCATTTTTTAAAGAGCTCTCTCAGCCAATATATGTGTCATGTGTGTGTATGTGTGTGAGTCTAAATACAGAGTCTGTATTTAGACTCACACACATACACAACATCCACAAAACTCCCTTTTCAACATACAGAAACATATAGCTTATTGCTTATAAAAGAAATAATTCACACACTCTACAGGAAAATGGAAGAGTTTAAGATAATGCCAATCTTTTAATAATTGGGACCAATAGCCATGCAGTGATTTTATTCATATTCCATGTCTCTTGTTATTTGAACAGTAGCTTGTTTAGTATATTTAGACTAAACTCACACACCAGAGACATTGTTGATATGCTAATAAACTAGAAATCAGGATGATGAAGTCTGAAAATTTCTCAAACATCAGGCTTTGAGTTATACACAAGACAATTCAATTGTATTAATGTTTTAAAATTTAGAATCTTAACATTTCATTAAATTTAATGTAAGAAGTACATACTTCAAGGAAAGCTTCCACCTTGGCATGAATTTTGTTGAAGAAACTGTCAGGAGCATCATACACATAGAGTTTTAAAAACAGCATGAAGCTAAAACTAAAAATATGTTTTTAGAAAAAATTAATTCCCTGTGGCATGGATTTTTCTTTCTCCCCATAACCAATTGCTATAAGGAAAAAGGGTGCTATTCTCTGAGAAATCTCCAATGAATAAGATCATCTATCCATCTTCTGATTTTCTTTCTTTCTTTCTTCCTTCCCTCCCTCCCTTCCTCTTTCCCTCCCTCTCTCCCTCCCTCCCTTCCTTCTTTTTTTCTGTACCTATTACTGGTTTGACAAAATATTTGCCCTTTAAAGTTTAGATTTTCCTCATTGGTTGTTGTCATTCTCAAGAAAGTGAAAAGACTATGAGTCTGGATATATGTCTAGTTTTTACAAAGAAAAAAAATTTAAAAAACACAATAAAATGTTTAGTAGGCTATTCCTATACCAAATCTTTTAAAACACCAGCTGTTAGGCAGTGGACACCATGTTGTTAAAAAAACTCTTATTTATCAGGCACATAGTTACTATGCCTTTCAACACTTTTGAAAAACAACCATAAAATATTCCAACCATTCAAACCATATTTTCCCTCTTAAGTCCTTTGATCCTGAATTAATACAGAATTTCTTTTTTCTAAGTGTGTGCCAACTTCACTCTTTTGGACATCCTTTCTGTTCCAAACACACAGCAGTGGTAGGTTAGGTATGAAGCAGAAACGTAAAAAGACAGAGTTATGCTCAAAAACAAAATCAAGGGCTGGCTGAGTGGCGCATAGGTTAAGCGCTGGTTTTGGGATGCCAGCGGCCTCGGTTCGGATCCCACATGAGGGCCAGTGACACTGCCCTCTACAGCTAACAACAGCTCCACCTGGAGCTGGGCTGCGAGCCCTGGTGATGGTGTAGGCTGCAGCCCCTGCTGCAGTGGGCTGCCATAGGCTACAGTGAGTGGCCCGCAGCCAGCGTGAGCGGCTGGCAGCCAAGCGTGAGCTGCCAATAGCCGGCGGTGAGCGACATCCAGAGGCCGGCGACCGACCTGTCTCATCTGGGAAGAGCGCAATGACGATACCAACAGTGAAGCAACATCCTCCGCAACTAAACTTAAGAACAAAGAGACAGCAACTTGTCTGTTCCCCTTCCCCGATTCCCCAACGCTGTTCCCCTCCGCCAATTCCCCAATAAAATCTTTAAAAAAAATAAAATAAAATAAATAAAAATAATAAGGTTGTTTGAAAAGAAGGCTTTAAAATAAATAGTTAAAGGTATTTAATGAAAAATGTAAGGGTAGCATCTGAAACAAAATAGGCATCAATGAACTATGAATGGAAGGGTATGAACTACAACTAATCAGAAATATCAGAAATGAAAAGTGCAGTCATAGACATACCTTAACAAATGGGATAAACTATTTGACATAATGGAAGAAAAAATTAGTTAATGGAAATACCCAGAAATTGTGATTAGATTGAAAGGCTTTCCCATATCCCTACAGAGAAAGAAAATGAGGGAATGGTGGAGAAATTATATTTAAAGAAAGAGTAGCTAAGGTTTTCCCAGAATTGAATTCAAACATAAGATTTTAAATTAAAAGAGTAGTTCAGGTACAAGAAAGATGAATAAAAATATACCAAATCAAGATATATTATAGCAAAACTCTCTAAGAAAACTTAAAAGTTACCAGAGAGAGACAGGTTATCATATGTTATAACCTAAGAGTTATTATCAACAAAGAAAAATGCTGAGAGACAGTGGGATAGTATCTTACATGTCCTAAAGGCAAAGAATTATCAGCCTAGAGCTCTACATTCAGAAAATGAGGGATATACAAAGACTAAGAATTTACCACATACATCTTCCTAATTTAAAATATATATATATATATATATATATATATATATATATATATATATATATAAAAGGATGTACTTCAGTGGGAAGAAAATTGAATCCAGAGAAAAGGCACTGGGATACAAGAACTAACTATTAAATATGGATAGATACATAATGTTTTTGTGAGAGTAATACTGACTATAAAAATAAAATTATACCTGTAAGCAACAAGAAAATGAAAGAGCAGGAAAGAAGAAATACGAAGCAAATACAAAGTGTGGTGAGCAGAAACAATAAAGCAAAGAAAGAAAGACAATAAGAAAGTACAAACATTTCCAGCTATACAAATAACCATTCTAAAGGTAAATAGATTAAACTCACTTTTTTTTTTTTTTAAAGATTTTATTAGGGAATTTGGGGAGAGGAACAGCGTTGGGGAATCAGGGAAGGGGAACAGACAAGTTGCTGTCTTTTTGTTCTTCAGTTTAGTTGCAAAGGACGTTGCTTCACTGGCCCGTGTTGGTATCATCATTGCGCTCTTCCCGGATGAGGCAGATCGGTCACCAGCCTCTGGATGGTCGCTCACTGCGGCTATTGGCAGCTCACGCTGGCTGCTGGCCACTCACTGTAGCCTATGGCAGCTCACTGCAGAAGGGGCTGCCAGCCTACACCGTCACAGGGGCTCACAGCCCAGCTCCAGGTGGAGCTGTCGTTAGCTGTAGAGGGCAGTGTCACTGGCCCTCATATGTGGGATCCAAACCCGGGCCGCTGGCATCCCAAAACCAGCTCTTAACCAATGCGCCACTCGGCCGGCCCTAAACTCGCCTTTTAAAATGACTGAAATGATCAGATTGGACAAGAAATGAAATCTGCTGTATTTTGCTAATAAGAAGCATTGTTAAGAAACTTAAAATAAAGGGATGTGTAATTATGTAAGATATGAACACTGGGGAAAGCTGAGTGAAGAGTGCACAGGACCTCCCTGTACATTTTTTGTGTGTGTTGTTGCAAATTTCTGTGAATATGTAATTATTTCAAAGTAAAAAATTATGCAAAATAAGGGATGGAGAAAAGATATACCATGTAAATATCAACCTATAAAAAGGGGTGTAGCAATATTAATATTACACAAACTCAAATATAAGACAAAAACAATAACAGGGATAAAAAGAATCAATTCTTGATAACTGAAGGAACAATCCCCTGAGAAAATATAATACTTATGGGCTTGACTATATCTGTAACAAACCCCAGAAATGCATGAAGGAAAGTCCGATAGAAGTATCAGGAGACATGGACAAAGCCACAAATATGGTGGTAGATTTTAATGTATTTCTATGAAATTCCAATAAGTTAGACCAAAAATTAGTAAGCATCAAAAGATGTACAAAATAAACCTTAAATATGTTTGTTTAAAATAAACAAGAATAATTGAAAAGAAATTAATTAGGAAGTCTCAAGAGCTAGATAAATATAGAAGGACAGAAATAAAGGCAGAAAAAGAAGTGAATGAGATATAAAACAAGAAAGAACAGAGAGAGTCAAAAAACTAGAGCTGGATCAAATAAAAGAGAGAACAAAAATATAAGGAATTTAAAAATCATGAATAAGCATTTTGAGCAATTTTATACCAATAAATTTGAAAACTTTTGCAACATTTGTAATTATCCAGAAAATATGCATGAAAATTAGCTTGAGAAAAGCAGAAAAACTAAAAAAACTAATAAGCATTTTAGATTCACTGATATCATCAAAGCCTCCTCAGCATCAAAGGTCTCAAATATGCTGAGAATTGCAGGTAGATCTTTAAGACTCACACATTTCACTCATGGACAATTATGTATAGTTTGTTCCCTGGGAGAGAAGTGGAGCTATTTCATTTAAAGCTATATAAATAACTGTTAAAATGGTTAATTAGGATCTGATTTATCCTGGGGAGTCCAACTTGTTATAAATAATACTAGAAAAAGCATTTTTTGGTCAATAATCTTCGTCTGCAGTATTGGTTATCTCCTTAGGACAGATTTTTTTTTTTTTTTTTAAGAGGGCAGTGATACTGGCCCTCATATGTGGGATCCGAAAGGGCCGCTGGCGTCCCAAACCAGCTCTTAACCACCGCACCACTCTGCTGGCCTTAGGAGAGATTTTTTCAGCTGCAGAATTTCTGGGTCAAAGGTTTCCCATTCTTCACCTCCAGTACACTCACTGATAGAGAAAAGACCATTGCCGGCACCAAGTCAGGACACTGCAGGGGTAGTCACCCCCAGACTGCGTGGAGTTAGAAGAGGTTGGCTCTCAGAACTAAGCCCACCACGCCGCAAATCCTTCCTCACTCACTCACTGCCAGAACAGACTTCTTCAGTCAACCCTTACGGCTAAGGCGATCACATCATTTATTGTCTGAACCTGAACTTATACTAAATTGCATGCCAGGGTGACAGAAAAACCTGGGACTGTCTTGGGAAAACTGGGGACATACTGTCATCCTAATCATGACCCACATTGCCCCATAAATCTATCTTGACCCTCTACATCTCTCATCCTCACCTACACCCATAATTTTTTTACTGTGCCCCCCAGGTGTGCAATCAGCAAATTCTTTTACATTCAGTCTCTCTGATAAATGTTTCTTTCACTTCCTGAATTCACCTGAAACCTGGCTCTCCCTGTGAATGCTTTTCTCCCTTCAAATCTTTCAAGGGGAGACTATGTTTTGTTCTTATACTCTTTGTATCTCAGGGAAAGAATATGAGACTCAAAGGTCTCCTCTTTGCTCCTTACTGCCATTCCCAAACCATTTCTCCACCTTTCCTGGGGCTTTGGAGGGGTGGGGGTGGCGGGTGGGATTCACCTATACCTTTGAGGCTTAGGCTACCTGACTTGATATTCTTCCCCCTCTTCATTGCTGTCATCTCTGTGCTTGTCCTCATGTCTTGGAAATCAACTCCTGCATGTCAACCTTTATCTGCACGTCGACTCCTATCATAATGAATGGCAACTTCAACCATCCTTGGGACTGATTGGATATTTAATGATATTTTGTAGTTATTGTTTTTGTTTGAAATGTAATGATGTAACATGGGTATTTTTTTTAACAGAGTCCTTATTTTTTTACACATGCATTCTGATATATGTATAGATGTAAAGATATGGTGTCTGGATTTGCTTCCAATGATGAACAAGGTTGGCCATGACTTGAACATTGTTGAAGATGGGTGTTGGATACACGGAGGTTTATTATACCCTTCACTCTGCTTTGTATGTGCTGAAAGTTTTCCATAATAAAACAAGTGAAATCTCTGTGAGCGTCTCAGCCAACACCATGGCTCCTCAGTTCCTGGATTTGTACTCCACTTGAACCACTCTATGTCATGGTCATACTTAAATTAACCTTGCCAACACAAATGACCACTTCCAAAATCTCTATTTCAAGCCCTTCACTCTCACACCACTCCTACCTGTATTTCAAGCTCACTTGTTCTAGTAAATTCCAGCATAGTCAATCTCATTAAGTTCTCCAATTCACTGACAACAACTTTTTCCCTTGTCATCCTGCCTATTTACTCCCCTCTTGGTCTTTAAATGACAATATGGGAAATCCGCAGTGCTATCAACTCCTTTGCTTTTTCTTTTTTCTTACATACTTGACTTATGAAATCCCAGTACTGGCTGAAATCTACAATCTGCCATCTTCGGGTCAATTAAAAAATGGACAAATGACTTGAATAGACATTTCTTCAAAGAAGATACACAAATGTCCAACAAATACATTAAAAGATGCTCAACATCACTAATCATCAGTGAGATATCGTCTCATACCCATTAGGATGACTACAATAAAAAAAAACCCACCTAAAATAACAAGTGCTGATAAGGATGTGGAGAAATTGAAATTCTTGTGCACTGTTGAAAGGAATGTAAAATGATACAGCCAATATGGAAAACAGTATGGTGGTTACTTTAAAAATTAAAAGTAGTTTTATGATCTAGCAATTTCACTTCTGGACATATAGCCACAGGAATTGAAATCAGGATTTTGAAGAATATTTGTACACTCGTGTTCTTAGCAGCATTATTTACAATAGCCAAAAAGTAGAAGTAACCCAAGTGTCCATGGATGAATAAATAAATAAATGTGGTATATACATACAAAGGGATATTATTCAGTCTTAAAGATGAAAGTAACATGAATGACACTTAAGGACTTTATGCATTAAGTGAAATAAAGCAACCACAAAAAGACAAATACTACATGATTCTACTTATATAAAGTACCTGGAATTGTCAAATTCATACATACAGAAAGTAAAATGGTGGTTGCCAGGGGCTGGCGGAGGGAGGAATGGGGAATTGTTTAATGGATACAGAGTTTCAGTTTTGCAAAGTGAAAAGCGTTCTATAGATCGGTTGCACAACAATGTGAATGCACTTAACACTATTGAACTGTACACTTAAATGATTCATATGGTAAATTGTATATGTATTTTACCACAATTAAAAATAAAGAAAAAAGTTTGAAAATGGTATGGCACAACCACTTTGGAAAACAATTTGGCACTTTTTTATAAAATTAAACACAGGTGTTACAGAAGACCCAACAGTTCCACTGCTACAATTTTACCAAAGAGAAATGAAAACATGACTTGTACACAAAGGTTCACAACAGCTTAATTAATAACCCCAAACTGGAAAGGCCCAGGTATCCATTAACGAGTAAATGATTCAACAAATTGTGGTATTGATAAAACAGAACCCTTTTTGGCAGCAAAAAGGAATGAACTATTGATACATCAACATGGACAAATTTTTAAAACATGCTGAGTGAAAGAAGCCAAAATAAGAGAGCACTTACTATACGATTCATTTATATGAATTTCTAGAACAGACAAACTTAATCTATATGAGTGGAAACTATATCAGGCTAGAGGGAGGAGACATAAAACTGCCTGCAGAGGGGCATGAGGACACCGTTGAGGGTGATGGAAATGTTTCAGGACTTCTTTTTGTGGGTGACCATATCTGCAATTAGCATTGGGGAAGCAAGCAATGTTCCTTCTCCATCAAGTGGGTGAAAGTCAGTTTCCCAGATTCTGATAAAGGCATTGAGAAACAGTAAGACATTTTCTTCCATTTTCTTCTCCTAAGTGCTTGGCTCTCTGTGGGAATATTGATTTGTTCCCTGACATTTTCAGTGACGTACTTGTAGAATTCCCACTGAAACGGTTCACAAATGTGAAACCTCAGGGTCTGTGTAAGGTCTTCCTGGGTACCATTTGCTGACATTTACTCCGGATCATGTTGTTCTAGTCCAGCATGATGCCAACGTTCTCAGTAATCCTCCTGTCTTTTTTTCCGTTTTCCCTTGACTTCCCATCAGTTCTAAAGCTTGGGTTTAGAGCCCCTGTTTTCAATCCCACTTCTGAGTCCAGAGGGACACAGAGGCTGACATAACTCACCACCAAGCCCCAGCCCATCGAAAATTCCCATTGCCTGGCATAAAGTCCATCTTCCTGCATCTCAGAAAATTTTAGATTCATCCCTCTTTCCCCACCGCGACCCATGTGATGATAGTAACAGACATTCTCTCTCCCCACCCTTTCCACAACTGGTCTTTCTGCCACCAACTTTGTATCCAATGTCACTGAGAAGATGAGGCCATCAAATGGGACTCCCTTGGTTACACATGTTCAATCCGTCACTCTTTTTTGCTACAGTAGGGCCAGCTTTGCCAGCCCTGAGATCTGTCTCTGTGTTCACTTCTGGTGCCATTGTTGCCAGTGAGGTCCATTCCACATTTATACTATTCATTGTCATCAAGGCCTTCATCTCCCTCTAAAAAAAAAAAAAATCTTATTCCATACAAAAATATTTCAGAACTGTTACCCAAAGCCACTGTTGCATTTGCCGATTGTACCTATTATAGCAATTATACCTATTTCCTTGCCCGCCAACCATATGTGAGAGGGACTTTTGTTGCACCCACCAGTTCTATATTACCAAGTTCAGGCTGCTATAACAGACCACCATAAGCTGGGTGGCTTACAGACAACAGAAATTTATTTCTCACTGTTCTGGGCCTGGAAGTCAGGGTGCCAGCAGAGTCAGGTTCTGATGAGGACCCGCTTCTGGACTGCAGACCGCTGACTTCTTGTTCTTCACAAGTTGAAAAGAAGATGAGAGAGCTCCTGGGGTCCCACTTATAAGAACACTAATCCCATTAGCGAGGGCTCCACCCTCATGGCCTAATCACCTCCCCAAGGCCCTATCTCCTAATACCATCATATCGGGGGTTAGAATTTCATCATATAAATATGGGGGAGACACAAACATTCAGTCTATTGCAAGTACTCAAAAAGGCAGTATAGCCTAGTGGCTCAGTGTCGCGTCCTGCATGACAGGGTAGGTGGAAGTGGAGAAGGGACGGCGAAAGGTTAAGAAAGAGAGACACAAAATAAGAGAGAATACAGTTCAGGGCCAGGGGACCCCAGCCTCATGGACTGGAGCCCAGAATCTGGCCTGACTGATCCTTTTATTATCATAAGCAAGGGTCAATGTAGGGTCAATGTAGCTTCTGAGGTTTGTATGTCACACCCAAAAACATAGCTCAAGGCCAAATCACCCACACCTGCAAGCTGCCATTACCTGAGGTCCCGTAAGGTTATTGTCATGCACCTCTTAAGAGACAGAACCTCCTCTGACAAGGCTTACTGATAAGAATGCAAGGAGGACAGATATTATCATATCAATAGGTCATTTCACAGGCAGGCTGCCAGACCCTGAAGCAAGTGGTCATGCCCTATTTCTGTCAACTCATGATTCCTCCTGTTGGCACCCACTGGTACCCACGGGCACCCACTGGCACCCATACGACCATGTCTGGCTTAGGTTGCCCCTCCCTTGAAGGATCTTATCCGTCATTGACTAACCGGCCATCCTTTGGGGCCAAATAGGGATATATATATACAGTAAACATAATATTGAAGTTATGATCTGTCTTTATGAAGAGGTGCATGGAGGCAGACAGGCAGACTATAATGTGACAGTTCAGAGCATGGGCAGGGAACCAAACAATACTGGGTTTGGAAAGCTCAGCCAATTAGGAGTCAGATGACCTTGGCTAAATCATTTACATTTCTGTGTCTCAGTTTCCTCATTTGCAAAAGGGGAGGTAATAATTATACCTACTTATATTGACCTGTTGCAAATATTAAATGACTGGCAGATGCAAAGTTTAGACTAGTGCTTAATAAGTGATATATGTACATTAAATCTGTGCCCATTGATAGGTGAAAATGGTTTCTGGTATGGATGTCTGACAATTAATAATGTTGAATATTGATTCACATGTTTTCGGTCTGTTTTTCCCTTTGGGAAAATGCCTGTTCAAGTCATTTTGCCAAATTATAATTGCCCATCAATATTTTCTCATTGATTTTATGATCTCTATGAACTCAGACTGTTAACTGTTTCTATTATTCTTGGCTTAATTATTTGAAAACACATTTTAATCTATTATTTGTGTTTCAATTTATTTATAGCATCTTATTTTTCACCTGTGCTTAGAAAATTCTTCCCCATTATTATCTCAGTTCAAGTTTATTTATATTTTCTGTATTGTCTTCTTCTCCCCACCCTCAATCTGGAATCTACTTTGGCAACTAATATAAATGCTTTGAGCTATTTGGAGGTGAGTACCAGTCTGAGAGTGCTCGTTATTCTTTTTTTAGGGGGGCTCTTTGATAAATAAAACTAATGTTTCTAAAGAGATACCTTGGAACTATACCTGTAAATCGAAGAATTTGACACCTGGTCTTCTCAAACAGTGAGGGTATTATTAGAGAAGTGCCACAATTGTCTGAAGAAATTGTACCTTTGAAAACCACACATAGTGAATGTTAAAAAAGAAGCTCCCTTCTTACGGTTGAATACTGCTATTTTCTGTAGACTTCCTTCAGGAACTCAACCATCAGGAATTATTGTTGTTGGTCTCTTTGCCTCTCTTGCTGTTTGTAGAGTGAAATTGAGTAGAGTTTCTGTGTGGAGTTGACCTCAGCTTCTCACAGGAGTTTCCTTATTACCCACCTGGTCCTGTGGCAGAACAATGCCTGGAGACAGACGTGTTGCCCAGAATTTCCTCTGGAGTTTTGCCATAAGTTGCCTCTAGAAGTAGTGAAAATCTGGAGTTTTCTCAATGGGCAGGCCTCAGATCTCCAGCCCTCTCCCTTGAGCCTTCAACAGCTGGCAGTGGAGTAACAGCCATTATCCAAGAAGTCTGGAAAGGGTTCATTTCTACTCAGGATCATCTGACATTTGGAAGATATGCTGGAGTTGGCCAAGATGTTTTTATCTGAAAATCATTGCTGTCTTGTAATTCTGCTTCTAGAGACTGTAAAAACAGCAAAAACCGATGAATTGTGTTTTTGTTTTGATCTATTTTCCTTTAACTAGCTACCAAATATTTTTGGCTGCATGTGAGGCTCTATTTTTGCATCTGTCTCCTTCAGTGCTGTTTCATCTTGGTGTTTTGGGTACGATATGGCCTTTGATACACAATACTTTTCTTAAGCTGCTTCACCATGACAGGTGTTCATTTTGTCCAGGATTTCTTAGACAGTTTCGGTGAATGTCAGGCAGAGATTCTGCCTTTCCTTCTCTTTTCTTTTTTGAGGGCAGTGTCACTGGCCCTCATATGTGGGACCTGAACCGGGGCCACTGGCTTCCCAAGCCAGCGCTTAACCACCATGCTACTCGGCCGTCCCAGCCAGGGTCTTTTTAAGAAAAGAATTCTTTGGTTTTAATGTGGGTGTTTGGTGGCCGTGAAAGTGACTCGAGTGCCAAATATATTATTCAGAGGTTACCTTGGTTTTCAAATTAATAATCAGTCTGTTAAAGAAACACTTCCAAAGGCCTTGTTCTTCGTAATCTTTAGATTAAAAATCTTATTATTTTACTTATAAGTCTAACAAACTTTAACAATGACTCTTAAGGGGGTGTCATGTTCTTCCTCCCTCTGCCCCCCAAATTCATTTGTACCTGGAACTTCAGAATATGACCTTATTTGAAAATAGAAGCTTTGCAGGTAAAATGTAGGTAAGAATAAAGATGAGGTTCTACTGAATTAAGACAGGCCCTAAATACAATGAGAGTGTCCTTATAGGGACAGAAAAAGGTACACGGAGAAGGGGGCTGTATAAAGATGGCCAGAGATTAGAGTGATGTGACCACAAGCCAAGGAAAGCCAGGAAGTACCAGAGAAGCTGGAAGAGGCAAGGAAGGGTTCTCTCCTAGAAACTTCAGAGGGAACGTGGCCCTGCTGACACCTTGATTTCAGGCTTTCAGCCTTCAGAGCTGAGACAATAAGTTTCTGTTGTTTTAAGCCACTCAGTTTGTAGTAATTTGTTACAGCAGCCCTAGAAATTAATGCAGGGATGTTTGATCCTTGGTTTCATTTACAAACTTAAACTTCTTTAAACCATTGGAACTGCATTTTAAATATTTGATTATCTTTTTAAATACTTCAATTATGTGACAAATGAACCTTTCAAGATATTTAACTTTTTATAACTCTAATAATTAAAATTTATTAATACGATGTATCCTAAATTCTCTTATAACTTCAACATCATATATATGCTCAGTAAGAATTTTTATCATCCTTTTGAATTCATTTTCTCATTCTCATTTAGTTCATTAAAACCATGAGCTCAGGGCCGGCCGAGTGGCACATTGGTTAAGCGCTGGTTTTGGGATGCCAGCAGCCCCGGTTCGGATCCCACATGAGGGCCAGTGACACTGCCCTCTACAGCTAACAACAGCTCCACCTGGAGCTGGGCTGTGTGAGCCCTGGTGATGGTGTGGGCTGCAGCCCCTGCTGCAGTGAGCTGCCATAGGCTACAGTGAGTGGCCCGCAGCCAGCGTGAGCGGCTGGCAGCCAAGCGTGAGCTGCCAATAGCCACGGTGAGCGACATCCAGAGGCCAGCGACCGATCTGCCTCATCCGGGAAGAGCGCAATGACGATACCAACAGTGAAGCAACATCCTCCGCAACTAAACTGAAGAACAAAAAGACAGCAACTTGTCTGTTCCCCTTCCCCGATTCCCCAACGCTGTTCCCCTCCGCCAATTCTCCAATAAAATCTTTAAAACAAAACAAACAAAACAAAAAAAACCATGAGCTCAGACTAATGAATCAATTATCTGTTTTAAGTCAAAATCACAAGGCTGAACTGTTTCTGGGAGAGGCCAAATTCTCTTAAGCATCTTAAATTTATAAGTACCAAAAACTATACGTATTGACCTTTAGCACAATACAAAAGAATATTAATACTGTGGGGTTTGATTCTCCTAAACATTTCTAGACTTCATTCTAAAACTTCCCAGAAAACAGCTGGTTGAGGTGGCATAACAAGCAGATATGCTGGCCAGGATGCTGACCGCACTGATTTTTCCCCAATCCCAATTGCTAAACCAGCTTTTTGGTCATTACATCATGGTTTCCACAGTCAAAGACGGTGGTTGTCATTTTCCCTGATATACGAGGCAGGGCTCTCCAGAGAAACAGAAATTTAGATTGGTTTCAAGTTACATATTCACTAGTTGGATTATGTGATTCCCATTTATAAACTCTCTATGCTTCAGTTTCTTCATCTCTAAAGTAGAGATATTAATAGTACCTACTTGATGAGGTTCATTAAATGAGTTTAACGTAAGGCAATGCTTAGAACAACCCTGAAACTAGGAAGCAATATCTAAATTTTAGCTATCACTTCTTTAGGACTGTTAGCAGGGAACATATTTTTTTTGACTCCCCAGTGTCAAACTACAGTGTCTAGTAAATAGTGGTGCTCATAAATGTTTGTGAGTGACTTAATAGCAACTGAAGGAATACATGGAGTGACTGACAACAAGGCTTTCATCTTACCTTCTTGCCCCATTTACGTATTTCTTGTTTTCTTTTTTTTTTCCTAAACTTTGGAATTTAGGGATTAGGAGCAGGTGGCTGCTTAAGTTCATAACCCAAACACAAAAATAACTCAGCAATGGGGGCATTTCTGGGAATGTAATTGATAATGTTGTGAAGAGACTATTATGTTGCGAGAAATAAGTCAATCGGAGAAGGACAGGTACCATGTGATCTCACTTGTGTGTGGAGTCTGAAGAGCTGAGTGAACAATCAAAGTAAACAGACTCCTGGATGTAGAGGAAAAACTGAGGGTTGCTAGTTGCGGGGGGTGGGGAGGGGAAGGGATTAGATAGCATAAATAGACAACTACAATATTGCCACAGGGATATGAAACACAGTTCGGGGAATATAATAATGTTGTAAAAATTTTGTGGCATGTCAGATAGATACATGTCTTGTTAGGGAAACCACTTCATGGATGGAGTAGAGGCTTGATCACTGCACTGTACACCTGAAGCTGATGTTGTATAGTACTGTATACCAACTGCAACTGAATATGTGGATGGTCACGGGATGTGGAGTATACTGTGGAGGGGAGTCAGGGGAGTTGTGATGGATATGTATGATATGGGTGGGGGAGTGGGGTGGCGAACTGGGGGAGGGGTATTTTCACTTTGGGGAGTAAAGAGTATAACTATTGCATTGTGTTGTACACCTGAAACTAATAAAAAAACAAAACTCAGCAGGTCCTAGAGGGAGATAGCAATGTCCTGTAACCACCACAGCTTAGATGGTGTAAGTTTATTTTCACACTTGCTGTTTTCATCAATGGAAATTGCTTATAACATTATTTTTGTAGTGTTGAACATTGAAAAGACTGACTGTAAATCCATAATGTTCACAGCCAGACTCTTGACAATTCCCTTTACACTTACAACTAAAGAATGAAAATAAAAGCAGAACTATATCCATGTGTGTATCAAAATCCCTCTGCATTTTGGAAGTCTCCAGTCAAGAATTCAATTAATTTGGTGCAATAACTTATGATTCCCTTCTCAAAGTTAACTTCCTGTTTCTCTTAAATTGCAGGTGGACTTGCAAGGTGAGGAAGGGAGTTCAGTGAAGTTGAGTTCACCCTGATCGACAGTCCTAGTTCTGATGGTTGGGATGGATCCACTTGGTTGCTAAAGCCCATCTGCAACCTGGTGCTTTAACTCAAAGGGTATTTTCCCAGAGTGATGATGTGAGGCATTAAGCTCCACAACCAGCCCAGGGAATCCTATTTATCTTACTACCTATGAAGGGTAATTTAGTATGAATAGTGCTAGAAAATCCAGCCACCATTTGTAATGATCTTTGTATGGGGTGTGTTTAGACTCTCTATTTAGGGAGCCAGAAATACATTTTTCTTACAAGTGAAATTAGGGACCACAGTTCTCCCCACCCCACACTTGCTGCCTATGAGAGTCATGATGCTTTCAGTCTCCACCTCGGCAGGAAGTGGCTCCTCTGAACCAGACAGAGAATGAGAAGTCAGGATGCAACAAGGAGCCATGAAAGATAAGAACCATCTTCAAGGTAACTAACCTCTGAACTTAGTCTGGTTTTTTTTTGAGGTTCCCAGGGCTTGATCTACAGCATGCTACAAACTGCTGTTATTATTGTTCTATTTCCAATTAGATTGCATGATGAGTTCCTAGAAGATGGCTACTTGATAAACAAACCCATTATCATGATTGTCTAGCCACATTGTCTGTCATGGATTAGAGGCTATATAATTCTTGAAATGAAATTTTCCCACTTTCTAACCATTCCTGACCCATTAAGGAGAATTGTATAATTTGAGTGATTCTCCTCTACCCCTTTTGTCTGTCAGTCAAGGAAGAATTTGGCTTTTTGGGTGCATCTTGTGAACGTCATTGCAAACGGTTCAATAAAAATAGAACATTATTTCAATCCATAACTTGTAGGAAAGACGATCCATAAATCTGACAGACAGTTGTGCTGGCCATGTTTCACAGTGCTAGCCTGGGTAGACCTTGACCTGGTAAGGCAGGGGCAGCAATGCTTACCATGAAAGTCTTCAGCCTGTGGTTGGTGGAGCCATAGACCAGCCAGTTAGGGGGCTCACAGCCGTGGGGACCTGTTGGGTTTCCAGAGCACCCTAACGACTGTGCACTTCAATCCTTGGTGTATCTGAGATTCTTCTGTGTCTTTTCAGTTACTATCCCAACTCTTATCTCTTATTTTGAGCTATGATGACTGGGAATCAGTTCCTTGAGACCAAAATACCTTGACCAAGACAGTGGAGCTAGGGTTGTTGTCCAAGACAACGGGTTTTTAAGGATAAAAAAACTCCCAAAACAAAACAAACACAAAAACAACCCATCTTCTACATTTCAGAGGAAAACTCTACAGGTCTTTATAAGGATATGAAGAGGAGAGTAGGGCCTGAGGTATGTAGGTACATGTATGAAATAAGTAGTGGGGAGTGCTGGGGAAAAAAAAGAAAGAAACCCCAGTTTGTAGTGTTCGCTGATTTTTCAAGTATAAATGCTCCAACCATGATGATTTAAAGCTACTACTATAATAGTTTAACACCCAATTTACAAAATTTCTGTAAATTTAACAGCAGATTCTTGCAAGTGTACTACAGATGGACTAGGGGTTGGGAAGAGAAAGATCCTCAAGGGTATTTTTCCCATCCGTCTCTTCATTTCTCAGTTTGACCTGAGTGGTGAAAAGTAGGATCTTGGTCAGAGGAGAGTGAGTTATCTAAACATTGAGGCGGAAAGAGAACAACAGATAACTACTGGTAGAGAAAGGCAGAGTCTTGTCAGTTGAGAAGGGGAATAGAATATTTATTCATAAGTGAAGAAGGCTAGTAGTGTAGGGAGCAGAGCCATTGGCTCTTTATCTTATTCTTGGTAGAGTCACTTGAGAAATCAACATGGCACCCTACCAGTGGCACCCCCTACTTAAATGTATTTATCCCCCCTGCACATTTTAGTCACTAGATGCTTAATTGGTAATTTCTACTTATAATGTGTAAACAGGCCAGTAGTTAAAACAATTCCAGAGGTACTCACATTGCGTTTTGAAGGAGTTCGGAATATGCCACCCCAAAATATGCTGCTTTGGCATATTGATTATTTTGAGCTGAAGGCCTTAAAAAAAAAGCAAATGTGGGGAGATGCTTTCTCCAAACTCCCTTTATCTGCTTAAAGACAGAGCCTCCCAAAGGCTATTATAAATCCCCTCTGGGAGTTTCACTGACCAGGGCAAATTGCCTCTTATCAGAAGAGAGGAGACTAGAAGTGGACACCACACCCCGACAAACTTTGTGACCAACTATGAAACCACCCCATCTGTTCTTCTAAGGGTCCATTCATCTTTCCTAAAAATCATTTACTCTCCTTTAAGTGGCCTCCATCACTACCCTTTAGCTATTAAGGCAGTGTATAAGCCCTCAGATATCACCATTTTTCTTTGTGGGGGGAGGGTGGGGATATTCACTTTTTAACCTCTGTGATGCTTCTGTTCACATAATACCAAAAATTAATAAATCTGTAAACTTTTCCCCTACTGATCTACCAGTTGTCAGTTTATTTCATAAATTCAGCTATTGGACCTTGGAGGGTGGAGGGAAAGTCTCCCCTCCCCAACGATTCTATAGGAATGATTTGCCCACAGTCTCATTTTGTGTGAACAGAATCCTCTGCAACTGTATAACATGGGAATCCTGTGTGTAAATAACATAGAAGATGAAACCTATTGGTTGTATATACCTTGATGTTATTCATGTGACCAATTTTCTCATCTTCATGATATTAACCTGTGTGGAATAGAGTTTTGATTGATGGACTAGAAAGTTGGTTTTTAGAAGGAATGCAAAGAATGTCAGCATAGATCAATCTCTTTCTTTTGACTCCCACTATTAAAAGCATCTTAATTGAAGTTTTAATTTTAGAACAGGTTTAGATTTACAGGAAAGCTGTAAGGTATTGCAGAGTTTCTATATATCCCACACCATCTTCCCCTGTTATTAGCATTTTGCATTAATATGGTACATTTGTCACAATTAGTGAGCCAATGTTAACATATTATTAACTGAAGTCCATACTTTCTTTAGATTTTTTTAGCTTTTCCCTAATGTCTTTTTGTGTTTCAAGAATCCTATCCAGAAAACCACATTACATTCAATCATCATGTCAGCTGAGGCTCTTCATGGCTGTGACTGTTCTCAAATTTTCCTTTTTTCCTTGATGATCTTGACAGTTTTGAGGAGTACTGGTCAGTTATTTTCTAGAATATCCCTCTACTGAGATTTGTCTTACGTTTTTCTCGTGGTTAGACTAGGTTTATGGGTTTTGAGGGGAAGATCACAGAGATTAAGTGCCATGTTCATCGTATCATATCAAGGGACACACTAACAACATCACTTGTCACTGTGGATATTAACCTTGACCTCCTGGCTGAGGAAGTTTTCGTCAAGTTTCTTCACTATAAAGTTATTCGTTATTTTGACGGCTATTTTTTCTTCTTCTGGGGAACTCTGAATGCAAGGGATGCCATATGTTTCCTGGGATGCTCAATAGTGTAACCTCTGTATTGAAGCTAGTTTACTCTGGATGCAGTTCGTAAGCCTAACTGAACATAAAGTCACGTTGTGGTTTTAAAAATGCACATTCCTGGGTCCCACTCCCTGAAAATTCTAATTTGTTTGGACAAGGAGGCCCTGGACAGTAACCCACACTTTTAACAAGCACAAGTAATTCTAATCCACTGGTCTTAGAAAACAAAACTTAAACTGTAAAGGGCAATGAAGTAATTCTGGATATACTCAGAAGTTGCTATTTCCATGCAGTGATGCTGAAGTAGAGGAAAATTTCATTTGGAATTGCCCTTTTTGGCATCATCCCAGGGCATAACATGCAATTAGCATCTAACCCAGTGCTTTCCTCCTGTTAAAAGTACTTTCATACCCCTGCTGGATGGTCAGGGCCACTTTCCAACATGCTGTGATAGCATTTTGTTAAAACCAACATCCCATGTTCCTGCAACTATCTGTGGGCTCATACAACAAAAATAGATGAAGAACTAGATCCTATATTGCAGTGGGAAGAAAAATATTATTATTAAAGTAAAAACCTCAACTGACTAGCTACATTTTTATTCTGTAGGGACAGCGGAATTCACCACATGGAAAATTTTATTCTTTGGTTTAGAAACACTACTTCCTGGACCCTTTGGTTATAAAACAAAATGACTTGGGCCAGTCTGGATTAGAGAAAAAGTAACAAAGAGACCTCAACTGCTCTTCATGGCAAATTAAAATGTGTCCTCTCCGGGGATGAAGAGAATGACGTAAGATGGCAACTGCTCTGTGGCCTTCCTTTGACTAGGCTCTAGGAGGAGTAGGTCTGAGATCTCTGGAACTTAGGCAGGGAAGGAAGGGCTCAAGTGTCACGATGGAAGAATGGGAGATGAGAGGAGAAGACATTCCCTGGAGCAGGAAATAATGGGTTGACTTTAGTATCAGGGTTATCTGACTCTGCCTATTGCACATTACTCTCTTTTGAACAGATAAAAGGTAAACTTTTAATAGTTTAAGAGTTGATTTGAGCAAAAGTTGATTTATATTGGGTGGCAACCAATCTAGCAGACAGAAAGGAGCTCCGAGGAGCTGTACAGAATGAAAGATGGAACAGGCCGTTACACTGGGCAAAACAAGTGGGTAGGTTATTGCAAGGTTACTTTTCTTTAGGGGAATGTAGGGGTCTATCAGGAAGACTAATTCACTAGGGCTGATCAGGCGATTCCTGATTGAGTGGTTTAAGATTCCATTTCTGGGAGAGCTGACATGATAACTAAGTTAAATCTAGATGCGGTGATGTAGGGCTTAGCATAAATGACTCCATTTTGCAGCTTGTGTCTAGTTTTTAATAGTTTAATCCTTCAAACACTATAGCCTTGTGTTAGTGGGTCACATTTTGGAGTTCAGGAACAAGGCAGGTCAGAGAGACCTCAAGCAACATGAGGAGGTAGAATCAGAGGGCCAGACATACTAGAGAGCAGACAGGAGCAGGGTTTGGTCTGAGACTCCTCAGAACCAGAGGTTCTGAAATCCCCATGCGTGTTTGCATGGGCTCTATTATTTGATCTGCACCCATTTAATGACTGAAAGACTTACGACTTACAGTTACGTCAGTCAGAGATACCGTAAAGAGCCTCAAGTCTTCCTGCAGATGTGAAAGAGGAATCTTGAAGGAAACTTTAATACCAGATGGCTATCTCCTTACATTTTCCTCCCTGATTATATTTGCAAAGTTCTCTGTGATTCTTATTGTCAGCACAGTGTTGACTTTTCAAATGAACTCTTGCTTATGAAGTGGATGGTGTTTCCTGATTTATGATTTTGTTCAACTTTATCTAATCTAAATACAAAATAGACAGCTTTCTTTTGTTTTCTGTTGCTGATAGTGAATTTCTCTTGCACGGTCATATTTCCTTACACAGACAAAGGAAAATGTGGTAGTTTAAATACACTAAAGTTGAGGAAGGATGGATAGAATGCCTGCTGTAATGTAAGAAACTAAGAAAAATTGTAAGGCGACAGAAACCAATCCACAAGCTGGCAAAAAGAAGACATAAGCATGAAAATAAAGACACTTCTTCCCCTAACCTTAGTGCTATATATTATTTGAAAAGTGTGAACAGCAGGAGAGGAAAATTTGTTTTTAATCGTCTGGGAAATGTTAATGAGGCTTTGTGTGTGTGTGTGTGTGTGTGTGTGTGTGTGCTTGTGTGTTCCTTGGGGGAAGGGACAATGGACAAAGAAGAACATTATATTAAAATCATTTTTCATAGACTGGTTGCTCTATTACTTCTAGCTTTGATAGCTGGAGTGCAGGCTGGTGAGAATTTTGCAAGAATAAGGTGTTTTATGGATAACGATATTCTAAAAAATCAATGCTTTCATTATTGTTTTAATGTTGATCTCTTTGGGTTGTATACTAGTTTTCCATTGCTGCTGGAACCAATTACCACAAACTTAGTGTCTTAAAACAACACAGATTTATTGTTTTACAATTCTGGAGGTTAGAAATGTGACATGACATGGGTCACACTGGGCTAAAATCAAGATGGCTGTTGGGTGGGGTTCCTTCCTAGTGATTATTGAGGACAATCTATTTCCTTGCATTTTTTCAGAATCGATAGGCCACACTACACATTTCTTGGCTCATGCCCCTTCCTCCATCTTCAAAGTCATCACTTGGTCCCTTTTTTTGTAGTCACAGTTCCCTCTGGTTACATCTGAGAAATGATCTCCACTTTACGGACCTATGAGATTAGATTGGGCCTTTCCAAATAATCCAGGATAAACTCCTCATTTCAAAGTTATTGATGTAATCATACCTGTAAAGTTCCTCTGCTAATAAGGTAACATGTTAGCAGGTTCTGGGGATTAGGACATAGACATCTTTGAGGGGGTGCTATTCTGCCTATCACAGATACACTATAGATTTCATGTTTCTTTTTTTTTTTTTTTTTAAAGATTTTATTGGGGAATTGGGGGAGGGGAACAGTGTTGGGGAATCGGGGAAGGGGAACAGACAAGCCGCTGCCCTTCCGTTCCTCAGTCCAGTTGCGGAGGACGCCGCCCCACTGGCCTATGTTGGTGTCATCATTGCGCTCTTCCCGGATGAGGCAGATCCGTCGCCGGCCTCTGGGTGTCGCTCACCGCGGCTATTGGCAGCTCACGCTGGCTGCTGGCCGCTCACGCTGGCTGCCGGCCACTCACTGTAGCCCATGGCAGCCCACTGCAGCAGGGGCTGCAGCCCACACTGTCGCCGGGGCTCGCACAGCTCAGCTCCAGGTGGCACTGTTGTTAGCTGTAGAGGGCAGTGTCACCGGCCCCCATATGTGGGATCCGAACCGGGGCTGCTGGCATCCCAAAACCAGCTCTCAACCAATGCGCCACTCGGCCGGCCCTAGATTTCATGTTTCAACTCATACATTTTCTCATCAGAGTCAGTGAAAACATTTTTTTAATATGAAGTTGTGGAGAAGCTTGTAGCAAATTAAAATTTCATGATTCCTTGTCTCCAATGAAAAAAAGTTAAGGATTAAGTCAAATTGACATCTCCCTCCCACTGGTTATTCAAATTGTCTCATTTGGTAGCCTTGGGGTATGATTGATGTTGAATAATTTAATTCCTCACTTGAATCTTTTTCTTGAGATAATCATTTTTTTCCCAAGAGTTAATCATTTTTATAATGGTTCTTATCTCCTTCAGCTTGAAATATATACACTGGTCATGGCTAATTTCTTGTGGAAAGGACTGGATTGCTTTTTCAACCCATCACTGAAACATACTTTGTTGAGCTATCAGACTAACAAAGATCATAGAAGACGCATTTGTGGTAAGATCTTCCCAGATATAGAAAACCATGACAACCAGCATCATCAGGAGAGGAAAAGTTGGCTTAGAGGCAGGAAATTAGGGACTCTCTCTAGAGAAAGAAAGGGTCAACCAATTATCTATAGCAATACTATCTAATAGAAATATTTGGTTCTCAGAAAAGTCATGACACATTTTTGCAATGAAAAACATAGGAAAAATACGTCATGACTTTTCTGACAACGCAGTATAATGTGAGCACATGTGCAACCTCAAAATCTCCAGCAGCCACATCAAAGAAAAAAAGGAACAGGTGAAATCTGTGTTTACAATATATCCAAAATGTCATTTTTACATATAATCAACATAAGGGATTGCTGATGAAATATTAAAAAAAAATTTGTTTTGTATTACAGATGTGGGATCTGGTGTGTATGTTACCTGTGGAGAATACCTGATTTCAGACTAGCTACATTTCAAGTGCTCTCTGGCTACATGTGGCTGTTAGAGTCTACTGCACTGGACAGAGCAAAGTAGATGCTTCTTTTACTTAAGAAGCATCTACTTCTAGGGACCTTATTCATTGAGTTGTTCACAGCATCCTGGTATCTTAGATTCAAAAGTGTGACCCCCCCTTCGATCACATGGCAATTATTTCTGTCTATCTCAACAGCTAGGTCTGTGGGACCCTTATCTTTTAGCCAACATCCACCAGAGAAACAGGAAAACTAACACTCATCTCCCCAGCCTTCTTTGCAGTTAGGGGTGGCCATTTGACATTGTTCCGGTTTAATGAGAGGTCAGAAGGATTATGATTAAGGGTCTTGGAGCTGGTGCTGCCCCTTCCTTCTTGTTGGAGCTCTGAATGTGATGCCTGAAACTATAGCAACCCAGAGAATCCCCAAGACACATGCCCTGACACCATTAAATAACTGAACGAATGCTTGCAGCCACCTACCCCCACATTTCTTCTGATTAAAAAAAAAAAATCAATCCTCATTTATTGAAGCCACTGATATTGGATTTCTCTTTGACTGGCCTTTTATTTCATCCCTAAGTGATACAAATTGCTCTCTGGATTCTGCTTTGCACAAATGGCACTCCTCCTTTGCCTCCTGACGTCCTCTAGTTCTGACAACAAGCGGCACTAGAAAGAGTGAGATGTTAACAGGAAGGAAATAAAGACTCCCTTGTTCTTTTTTTGCTCTAAGCAGAATCATCCTGAAATACCTAGGGGGGTTTCTATGTTCTGACTGGACCCTGATGTATTAACCCTCATGCAGTCTCTTTTCCCCATGGCAGGCAGAATAATTTTAAAACATAGATCACATCATATCTGACATGGCTTCCGGCATCAACACAAATAAAACCCAAAGTCCGGCTCTAGCCTGTGGGTTCTGCATCCTGTGGCTTTCTGTTGCTTACCTGACCTTTCGTATTACCATTGTCTCCTGGTTTACTCATCCTGACCATTCAGAACTCCTTAGTCTTCCAAGTTAAACCAGCCTGACAATTCTCCCCTCAGGATCTCTGTTCTGGCTTCCCCCTTGGCCTGGAATAGTCAGGCTTTTCTCAAATACTCACCTGGCCCCATCCCTCCCCTGCTTCAGCTTTCTGCTCAAATACCATCTGGTCAGCAAGGACTTCCCTCAGCACCCATAAAAAACACGCCTCTCTATCACTCTCGTTCTGCTCATCCTGCTCCATTCCCGCCCCCACCCTCCAACCACCCCCAGCACTTTCTTCCCACCTGATGTGTTTCATGCTTAGTAGTTTATTTAGTATTCATCCCCTGCAACTAGACTAAAACTCCATAAGGGTAGGCACTTTGGCTATTTCATTCCTTGCCTTATCGCCATCACCTGGAATAGTTCCTGAGCTAGAAATTGCAGGAAAACGATCAGGTGGGAACTGCAGGAAGATGATACCAATTTTTGAGTTTCGTGTTGGATATTCCTGTGGACGTGTCCCACGAACAGCTGGGGACACAGGAGCCTGGAGCTAATGGGAGAGGTGCAGTGAGTTGAATTAGATTGGATTAAAGCCATAGGTTGAGAAGAGAACATCCAGGAAGAGTTTACAGAAAGAAGACAGGATGGAATTGCACAAGACACAGATGTCAAAGAGAAATACAAGATGGGCTTTGCAAGGAGCTTAGTGTCAGGATGGAGGGAATGGTGCCTCAGAAGCTATGGGAAGAGCAATTGTCCAGGGAAGGTGAGGAAATGCCTCAGCAAGATCAAAAGACATCTCAACTAAAACTGCCCTGTTGGTTTGGTAACTAAGGAAGCTTGTCAATGCTGATGAGAGCTTTTGTGGAATGATTAAACTGAAGCTTTTTGGAAAGCCAGGTTGTCATGAATTGAGGAGTAAATGAGAGATGGGGAAGTGTGCGCTTCTCTTTCAAGAAGAATCTCTTTGAAAGGAGGAGAGAGATGTACTAACTAAAGGAGAAATTGAGCCAAAAGAAAATTGCTTCTTTTAAAGATGAAATATTTGGATATGCCCCACAGCACTGGAAATGAGCAACTGTCACAAGTCAGGGCTGACTCAGTACCGTGTACTGTGCATTGGGGACCATTTTCAGACTCAATGTTGAGCAAAGACACCATAGAGGTGACTTTGCTGAGTTTTTTGGCACCAGTGATGACAGGAAAAGCCTTTTGATGAAGTGTTTTTTTGAGACATGTGTTCAAAGCTCCTCTGGACCCTCTTGCTGTTCTTCGAGGCAGGGCTGACCGCTGACCCAATTGTTGCTCTTCAATTTTGCAAGCCTGGCACCTGAAGAACTTGCAAAGATCTTCCTCTTTTTGTGTCCTCCCTACACGCTCCAAGCCACATATTTAAATAAGAATGAACAGGTTAGTATAACCCAGAGCCCTCCAAGATAAATATGCAAACTAAGTTCTATTAGTTACCAGAGTGAGGCTAATACATTTTAAAGGCATGAAGTTTGTTTTGATTTTAAATATTGGATACTTTTATCCAATTTCAGCCTCAGTAACTGTTTAACTTTTTTTGTGTGTATATTGATGATATGCCTTGATACCTAGTACACAATGAGAGCATAATAAGTTCACAGATCTATGGTGATAAGAAATGTGTCTATATAATATATTGTGTATTATATTATGTTGTGCGTATAATGTGCGATGATCTGAAGCAGGAGCATTTGTGAGTGTGGTAAAAATCGGCCTGAGTGTTTGGCCCACACTTATTTCTTGGGATCTAGCAACCACACCCTGTGTGTGTTGGCGTAAGCACACAGAGTGCATATTCACAATCTCAATTGTATGTCAGCAATTACATAAGAGAGCTCTCCTTTCACCGAGAGTAATAGCAATAATAATTCTTTCTGAGGACTTGGCTGGAAATGACCAGAAATCAACTTACAACAAATTCTGAAGCTATCCCTAGTAGAAAGTGTATTAGTTTCTGATGACTGCCGTAACAAATGGACTTGAACTAGGTGGCTTTAAACAACAGAAATACAGTCTCTTACAAGTTATGGAGGTCAGAAGTCTGAAATCAAGGGGTTAGCAAGGCTGGTTCTTTCTGGAGGCTCTGAGGGAGAACCTGTTCCATGTCGTTCTCTCAGCTTCTGGTATTTGCCCACAATCCTTAGCGTTCCTTGGCTAGCAACTGGACCACTCCAGCCTCTGCCTCCGTCGTCTCATGGTGTTCTTCCTGTGTGTCTCTGAGTCCACTGTGTCTTTACGTGGCCTTCTTATAAGGACAATAGTCATTGGAATTCAGGCCCACTCCAATCCAGTATAGCCTCATCTTAATTTGATTACAAAGACCCTGTTTCCAAATCTCCATCCACTTGGACCAGAGGTTAGGACTCTAACATATCTTTTGTGGGGGGGTGGGAGGGTGGGGGGGACTGAATTCAACCAACAACAGAAGGTTATTGAGAAATAGGTATTTAGGTAAGTTCAGCAGGAAAGCCCACAATTAATGTGCAAGGAGTAAACTTGTTATACTGAGTAAACAAATGATGACTTGTGTGTATTCAAGCTTTGATCAAAGCTGGGACCTCTCTGGGAAAATGAAAAATCCCACGGATTTCTTATAGCCTGAATTTTTTGGTAGTGGAAAATAGATTAGCTTACTCTGTCTAGCACCAATAGCACTTTCCCCCTGTTCAAAATTGGGCAAGCTTGGCCTGGAAACTGGAAAGCCCAATGAAAATAACTCTTAAAATTCAACCAACACCAGAAAAATCTGTCAAAAATGTTGTGATTTTTCAGTACACTGTACCTTGAGAGAGTAGCATCACCTTAATCAGAATATCCAACTCTCAGACTGCCCTTTTGTGTGTATTGAGGCTACAACAGCATTTTTTTGATGACCACGCCCTTGCCCCCCCGCTCCCGCACCCATGGTACCTGGACTCTTCAAAATTTGTAGAGCTCATTCTGAGAAATTTGCCTGACCTTGACCTTTTGTATTTGTGTGACTTACAGATGAATAGTATTCATAGGATTGTGTCTTTAAAAATAAACCGATTTTTTTCCTTTTCTCCCAATTAGAATGATTTGGCTCTCAGAGTTATACATTATATTAGGTTTCCTTTGACTTCATTTTATTTCATAATTTTGTAAATTCCTGTATTATTGTACATCTGTGTTATGATTTTCTTTGGGCTCAAAGATGTCACAGCAGACAGAACTCTTTCCTGAACGGAATTTCTATCACTAGAGACGTGCATGTTTTAGAGCTGGCTAGAACTAATAACGTTCATTGTACCAGCTGTCATAAACAATTTAGTCTGCTAAATTACAATACATTGGCAGAATGGTCGAGCAGTCCCTTGAAAGCAGAATTTTCAGTATCAATCTTTTCCCTTTATATCAGTATTCAGAAATTCCAATTAAAACATGTTGGGAAGCAGACAAAATTGGTGAGTAGGGAATTAGATCATGCTTTCCACATTCCCATTTCATGCTGATCTACATTTAGATGGAAGTTAAGACTCAGTTTGTATTTCCTGAAGCCTTGAAGTGTGCAGAGCAATGTACTGGCGACTGTGGAACTGACTGAGGATCTAGGCGCTGAAGTATCCCTGCCCTCTGGAATTTTATTGCCTTAATTCTCAAGAATAAACCAATAGTAGGGATAGCAGAATGTTGGGTAGTGTATTAGTTTCCCTTTGCTGCTATAACAAAGTACCACAAATTTAGAGGATTAAAACAACACAAATGTATTATCTTATAGTTTTGCAGGTGAGAAGTTTGATATGAGTCTCATTGGGTTTAACTGAGAGTCTTGTGGCTGGATCCTTTTTGGGGGGCTCTACAGGAAAGCCTGTTTTCTTGCCCCTTTTCATCTTCGGGAGACTGCCTGCATTCCCTGGCTCATTCCCCCTTCCATCTTCAAAGCCAGCAATGGCTGGCCAAGTCTTTCTCATAACTTATCACCCTGACATTGACTTCTTCTGTCTCCTTCTTCCACTTTCAATGACACTTGTGATTACATTGGGCCCACCCAGATAATCCAGGACAATCTTACTTGGAGGCCAGATGATTAGCAACCTTAGTTCCATCTGAAACTTTAATTCCCCTTGCCACATAATTGACATAGTCACAGATTCCAGGGATTCGGACATGGATATCTTTGGGGGACCATTCTTCATCCTACCACAGGGAACAAGTCTCAGTTATGTGTCCTCTTCTGACAAAAAAGGTAAGAGGCTTTTTTGTCTTGAACTGTCCTGCTAAGTAAATGCACTGTACTGCGTTGTTCTAGCCCTGGGTAGAGTGAGAAACAACTCAAATCTTGAACTATGTCAGTTTTTGCTTTATTAACTCCACCATCCCCCCTAAATCTGAGCAGAGAATTGTATTAGTCTTTCCTTTTGGCTGGTCAATCTTTGATTTTAAATAACAAATCTAAAGATATTAAGAAGGGCATCAAGCAGAAATCTGATTAATTCTTAGAAATAGTTTTGACCAAGTCAGGCAGAAATGGGCCATGAAAGAAAAGTTCTTTCAAATGCATTGCAAGAGAATGCAATGTGGTAATAACACCCTTTATATAAGTAATACTCTTCTTATAGAGATTGCTCCTTTTTCTTACATATAATTTGGTTTATCCATCTATAGTAGATCTCCTGTAGAAACGCCCACCCACCAAACCGCTGCCTATCACTTACACAGCCATGGCTACACTCCCACCTCACAGAACCTGCCCTACTGAGTGGGCCCCAGACCCAATGGTTTTACCCCCGGTTGTAGTGAACTCAATGAAGCCCATTGGATTTTCCTATCTAGGAACTTGGAATTGAGACTCAAAAACTCTGTTTGTCCAACACAAAGAGTGAGCCCTAGTGTAAACTGTGGATTTTAGTGAATAATAACATATCAATTTTTGGTTCATCAATTGTAGCACATGTACCACACCAATGCAAAATATTAATAATAGGGAAAATTCTGTGTGAAAGGAAAGGGAACATAGGAACTCGCAGTACTTTTGTACTTTGTCTAGCCATCTCCTTTTAGGCTCCAAGTATGGGGGCAACTTAAATGTGGGGCTATGTAACATAAATGAAGCATGAAGCTATGGAACTACATGCTTCATGGGCAGGAGCAGATCCAGATTTCTGAAGCATATACCATGTAGGGGTCCTTTTCAAAGAAAAAAAAGATACACAAAATGGAGTATGAAATAGAATACTTTTTTGGAAGAGGCCTTGCAAGTGGGAGATCCTTAAGGTTCATTAAGTTTGTGATCAATCTGTCTTGGGTTGTGCATGCTGGAGCAAAGAAAGCAGGTCTTTACAGGGAGGACAAGATGGAGAAAACATGAAGAGAAAGGCATCAGTAAGCAAGTCAGAGAGATGGAGAAAAATCACTTGAGCTCCCCACTTTCCAGTTCTGTTTTATTCTCTTATGAAGCCCAGATTCATTATTCGTGGACATTACCATCAATTTACCCTTTTTAAGTTAGTCTGTTAGAACCAAACAACCAGTAGACACAACATACCCTGTGAGGAGGGCAGAAAGCAGTAGGAAGTGGTTCCATTTTATAAGTGGCAAAACCGAGGCAGAAAGCCAAGTGGGGACTTACCCAAGGCACACAGCAGAACAGGGCCCGTTCAAAGAGAGCCTGCTCCTTTGACTCAGTCCAGGGGTCCCTTCACTCTCTTCTGAGTAGGGTTAGCAACTCCTGAGAAAGCCAGTGCCTGGGGATTTCATTACTTATTCCCTGCCCATATGACACGTTCAGAGAGCCCTTGAAATTCAATTCTGTCACCATGGGAGGCTGAGAAATAATGAACTGTGAGTGAACAGGGGTAGATGTCATCAGAAGATGACAGTTTTTGACAGTATGTCCAGAGGCCACTGTTCATTATAGTTGCTTATTGAGACCCTCTCTTGCCTTATACTGGAGTGATTTACAATGAGGGTATTTTTGAAACTTTTCCTCCGGGAAGTTTCCTTCACACTTTGATGTGGCAAAGGAAGCGAACAGCCTTAATTTAAGCAGAATTCAGTTGCAGATTCCTTAAGTCCCAGAGTTAGGATACAACTGGACAATGTGGCAAAAGATGCATTAGCACACATCGGAGACTTGTGAGAAAAAAACGCATGCAGCAATTGTTGGCCAATTATTCTGGCGTAACCCTGGGTGGCGTTGTTTTATGCTGTCGCACTATCATTAGTGATGGCTACTGTGCATTTGCTGTTTAAATCCAAGTAGGTAGTTTAATCCCTTTCTACTGTGTGTATCTTGGCAGCTGCTAATTATAGCCTGAGAGCAGAATCTCTAAGGGTAGAGAAAGAAACAAGTTACATGACCATTTTCTGTGTTCTCAATGCATCGCACATGGAAGTAAGAATAAAAATCTTACCCTCTTTTTATTTCTTTTTTTTAGAAATTACAATACTTTCAGGTTAGTGCTGTGAATCTTTGATACATGAGCACAAAAGTCCTGAAAACAGCCCTGCAATGGAGGAGTGGTCCCTTTCTACACTGAGGTAAGGGGAGGTTGTAAGGTGTGTACAGTTGGGAAGTGGCAACTCTAGAACTTGAACCCAGGTCTCTGTGACTGTAGGGACCCATTGCCCATCCGCTGATCAATCCTCCATCATACTACCAACCAAATGCTTTCCCAAAAGACCATGTCATTTATCTTTGCATCTATATCATTTATCTCAATGCCCTACTGCTCAAAGAATGCTTCTTAAATGAACTGAAGGAATGACTGAATTTTAATCCCAGCTTTGGCTGAGTTGCTCAGACTGGCATACAAGGTGGCCACTGGGCATTTTGGGGTCCTTTCTTGAGCTCGAGATGTTTCTTGAAAGTTAATGCATCTCTTCACAGCACCTCATGTAGCTTTGTGGGTCAGTTCCTCCTTGGCAAGAGCCCATCTGAAAGAATCAATGTTTGGCCTATCTAGGGGACACATTAGACCAATGTCACTGCTCCTTTTTGAAGGACAGGCTATTGCCTCCTTGTCAAGAATCAGTGATTTGCAGCGATATGAAAGACAGTTCGGGGACTATAATTAAAAATGTTGTAAATATTTTGTAGGGTGTCAGATGGCCACATGTCTTGTTAGGGAGACTACTTCATGGATGGGGTAGAGGCTTGACCACTGCACTGTACACCTGAAACTGACATTGTATAATACTGTATGTCAACTATAATTGAATATCTATCTATCTATCTATCTATCTATCTATCTATCTATCTATCTATCTATCGTCACAGGATGTGACATATAGTGTGGGAGTTGAGTCAATGGAATTGTAATAGATATGTATGAATTTGCGGGCTGGGGGAGGCAGTGGATGGGGGAAGGGAGTTGTCACTTTGAGGGGTAAAGAGTGTAACTATTATGCTGTGTTGTACACCTGAAATTTAAAAAAAAAAAGAATCAGTGATTTGCATTTTAGCTTCTTTGCTTTAGTACAGAGGGATTTGGGTTTGTGGGTAAGTGATTTAGCCCTTCTACCATTCTACATGACATTAATGTTTTTAAATTTTTGAGGTAATTTCTGTGGATTCCTCTCTGTTTCTCTCCTGTTCCGCACCTCCTATTTGGTAACTCCGTCCCCTGCTGCTTGTTCTCCAATTACTCCTCCACATTCCCTTTCTGCCATTTGCTAAATCTCTGGGAGAAAACTGCCTCTCAAGGTTTCTGTATCAAATGTTCTCTGGGAATGAGAATGACGCTGAGTTTCTCAGGCTGCTGCTCAGGAGAATCTGTATTTCCTCATTGCTCTATTATATTTGAGCATGTCCCTAGTCTGAAATATGAGGGTGGTACTAAATTTGCACCCTCTTTTTAGGTTTATTGTCTCTCAATTATAGAGGTAAGCTTTCGTGTGATTCTTTTAGGCTTCATTTTTATCAGTTTTCATGTTCCCCTTTTGTTGTCCAGGATGACAGGTGGCCTCACAACAGTGATTGAGGTAGAAAACCCAACTTTTCTCTTGTATCCCTAACTCATGTATTCTGCTGCCTTTTATGTGGGGGAGATAACACTCAACTTTTAAATTTATCCACATAAATAACACAGAAACGACCAATGTGTGAAGACACTAGTGCCTTTCGTATTACTCACATCTAGAGGCTGTCCTCTGCTTCCATAAGTGGTCTTTACTTAGCAGCATTGCGAGTTTGGGTATTGATAGAATCTAGAACATGTCTTTTTTTTTTTTTTTTGCAGACTCCTTTCCTCAATGAAAATGGTCTAGAAACCCAATAGGAAAAATAAATCACTGAGGAGGGAAATGCTCTCCTTCCTTGTGGGGGTCCCTCAGGGACACCCAGACAACCTCTTGGGCTTGCAGACTTCAGTTGGAAACCCACTCTGCAAAGTGCCACAAAGATGAACAGGCTAGCCCCTTCCCCTTCGGAGCTCACAGTTGACTATGGGAAAAGTCCTGTGCTTACCACACAACCAGCTGTCACCCAACGTAATCATTGCTTTAATAGTACAGTAGATTCTGAAGGCAGCACAGTAGGATGGGGGAGACAGTGGGCATTGGTTCCCTGTGGAGTCACAACCCTTATTCTTCAACTCTCACTGGGACCTTGAGCAAATTAGTGACCTTCTTTAAATCCTAATTTTTGATCTCTGAAATAAAAATAATACTACCCACTCACTTTTTCCAGGGTTCTAGAAATGATTAGGGATAGAATAAGCTATAATGACTGTAAAGTACTTAACTCAGAGCCTGGCTTGTTGTAGACGAGGGTATCCATGAAGATGGTATTCAGGAAAATAACAGCTAATGCTCAGTGATTTCTATGTAGTAGTCGCAGTACTAGATAGTTTTATGTTATATCAGGGTCTTCACTAAATTTCTTTGTGAGATACCATACAGATAAAGACACTCAAAAACTTACTTACTGTCTTATTCATTTGTGTTATTACTCATTCATTCGACAAATATTTATTGAGGACCTCTTAAATGCCAGGCACTGGTCTAGTTTGGGGGGATACCTCAATGATCTCTGCCCTCACAAGCTTGCATTCTGATGGAGGAAACACACTGTACATTGGCATATTAGCTGGAGGATGGGCCAAACAGAAGTAAATCTCCAGGAAATAAATAACCATCTTGGGACCCAGGGGATAGAGAAGGGATGATTCCTGGAGCCAAGCCAGACCTTAATTATCAGGTGAAACTATGCAAATTAAAACCTGATCATCATCTCAGAGATTTATTTCTGTTTTAGAGATTAGAAATTGAAATTTGTCTCCTCTAAAGAGTCCTTTCACATTTCCTATGAATACAGTGCACCGAGGATCTCTGTTTCAGACTATACGGGGCCAGGGAAGATGTAAACTCATTAGTGTTTACTCATCTCAGTGTTTACAGTCGCTCTTAATGGACTTAAAAAAAAAATTCCGGGCCGGCTGAGTGGTGAATTGGTTAAGAACTGGTTTTGGGACGCCAGCAGCCCCATTTCGGATCCCACGTATGAGGGCCAGTGACACTGCCCTGTACAGCTAAGATGGTGAACAACAGCTCCACCTGGAGCTGGGCTGCTGTGAGTCCCTGGGGATGGCATAGCTGCAGGCCCTGCTGCAGTGGGCTGCCATAGGCTACAGTGAGTGGCCGGCAGCCAGCGTGAGCAGCCGGCAGCCAGCGTGAGCTACCAAAGCCATGGTGAGCGGCCATCCAGAGGCCGGCGACCGATCTGCCTCATCCAGGAAGAGAGTAATGACAATATTAACATGGGCCAGTGAAGCAACGTCCTTTGCAACTAGACTGAAGAACAAAAAGACAGCAACTTGTCTGTTTCCCTTCTCCAGTTCCCCAATAAAATCTTTTTTTTAAAAAAGTGCCATTTAGCTGTGAAAACAAGCTACCACCAGTTAGAGCCAGATGGAGATGTGGGTACTATAGGCAGAAGAATGTCTGGCAATCTTTCAAACAAAAATTCTTTAAATATTCTCCAACATAAGAAAAGAGGGGAGGTCAAGTGCTGTGAAGGAAACAGAGGGGGATACTGGGGATCTATGCTTAGTTTCTTTGCTATTCCTCAAGCATCTCAGCTTTGACCTCAAACTTGTCTCACCCATGTTGCTAAACAAACTGTGCCAGTTACCACATCCGCCTGAAGGTAGCTTTGGGGCCTTGCCTCACCCCTCAGTCCATCAACAGCAGCTCCTCGAAGTATTCTTCCCCATCACATGGCGCATCCTCTGAGATGCACACTCATTAGTACCTTGTTCTCCATCTTAGTTCATGTCTGGTAAGGCTTCCATTTTCCCCAGTCATATTTTAGTGTCCCTTGTAGATTGAGATCCTGGGGGGAAGTCTTATGGCCCACTTCTCAATCTTTCTCTGGATAAGAATCTTTTATGTGACATATTTTATTTTTCAGTTCTCGAAACCTGTATTATTTTTTACATTAAGCTTCTAGAAGAGTACTTGGTGACTTTGTCCTGAAGTCTCCTTTTGTAGTCTTGTTTTCTATTGGCTCAGAGACTCCATCCTCTTCCTCTGTTGGTTCCATCTATATTCCACCTGTCTCCTGGCCTCACATCTCCACCATACAGTATGGTTCCCGTGGCCCTGCAGTAACAGACTATATTCTCACTGCCCTGGGATCTCTGGTCCAGCCATGGGGCCATGTGGCATAACCCCGCACCTGTCACCTCCTCAAACAGCCCCCTCTCCTGTGGGGTTAGTACTCTCTGCAGCTGAGTATGACTCTCATAGCCAGTTCTTACCTCTTTCCTCCCATTCTCATCTACTTCATATCCTTGATTTCCTGTCTCTAACATAAATTGTGACCTCTGAGGATATTGCTTTATCTGCATCCCTCTCAAGTACAGGATATGTATTTTGCTCCACCCCATAGCCCAATCTAGTCAGTGTCCAAGTCAGTGAGTGCCCTCTTGCTCTCCAGAGCTGATTTCAAGCCATCACTCCGCTGCCCATTTATAAAACCCCAGCCCACTTTCAGCCTGTGGCATCTGGATTTTCTACCGTCCACCCCCACTTTGCTCTCACTTTGGTTGTTCAATATTTTTTTTTTTGTCCCTGACACCAAAACATTTTCTCAGTTCCTACTTCTATCATCACCCTTGGCAAAGCTGACATGCCATCAATCACTCTAACTTCTAAGTTTCTTTACCCACTCCAAAACACTTTCTCACCCACTATTTCTTATCCACATGGCCAAGAATGATCACAGTCTGGACCTTGTCTTCAACAGAAACGTTAACATGACCATTGCATGTTCAGACATCAGTTGCTGATTTTTATAGCTAACTTGCTTAAAAAATGCCATTAAATAGTTCTTTTCTTTTATTGGATGTAAAAGTTAGCTTTTGCCACATAACCAACTCTCCCAAAACTAAGTGGTTTAAAATGAGAATACATTTATCCAGGTCATGATTCTCTACATTGGCAATTTGGGCTGGTCTCTCCTGGGAAGTTCTTCAATTTGGCCCAGCTCCGTTGATCTCTTGGTTATGTTTTCACATGCAACTGTAGTCAGCAATTGGGGAGGCTAGAACTCTCTTGTTTATGATGATCTGACTGGATTGACTGAGACGACTGGGATGACTGGAGTCTCTCTCTCCATGTGGCTTCTCCTCAGGCCAGCATGGGCTTGTTTATGTAATTTGAAGAGTTCCAAAAGCAACAAATGAAAAGGCATTCAACACTTTTGAGGGGTATGCTCAGAACTTGCACATCATGTCTGCCATATGCTACAAGTATGCATCAGAGCAAGTCATAATGCCAGCACGGATTTACAGAGTGAGAAAATAAATCCCACCTCTTGATAGAAGGAGATGCACAGAATTGTGATCAATTTTGCTATATACCATAAGGATTCAATTCACTGACTCTATCTGCTTCTCTTTATCACTTCCTGGTTTCACTTTCCCTCATTACCCAGCTTAGATGTTTGAATTCATCATTGTAATCGCTCCTTTGAATCTGTACCTAAATGACTTATCCTTCTCTCCATCCAGTACAACCACTTTCATAAATCCACAGCCCTAGAAAACCATGCCCTTTTTCTTTGCCTGTGTATATGCTGCTGACTATTACTGGGGGGGGGGGGGGGAGAAATCATGTAACTGGGCTAAATTTAATATTTGTGGATAGAGTTTTGAGTTGCTTTAATATTCACTCTTATTATTTTCTTAAATAATCCATGGCCCAGAGGGCCCTTGACCTTTTGTTTTCTTTCTCTCCTTGTTATTTTCTACTGTAATAAAAAACTTGGGCAGACCGAGAGGGAGGCAAACTCCTTCATCTTATATCACTTCAACATTGTCATACGGGTTTCTCCAGAGGCCATGCTGTAATTATGTTTGATTGATTGATAATTTCTGAAAGGCAAAATAAATTTGATAGCTGTCTAGATAAGGATGAAAGAAAAAAAAAAGTCCAAAACTTGATATGTATAAGGCCCACCTTGGACCCATGACTTCCCTTGGAGCTAACCCAATGACAAATGATCCTCTTGATGTAGGCAAATTCACCACCATCAGCAAGCAAATCATTCTTCTCCGTCCTGAGCCTTCATTCTGACATTTCTTTCTACTGGAGAGTGAGAACATCTAGTCCCAAAGCCTATAGAAGAAGTTAGTGGTTGCCTGGCAACGTTATTCCCAGCACAAGTTTGTGGCTTTCTAAGCAGAGGAAAGGGGGAAAACTTCCTTGCTCTCTCAGCAACCTGTGAGCATCTTGTATTCTCTTATTAGGGAGATCTCTGGCTGATTAAAAGCATGTAAGATGATATATGTAAAAACTTACAGACAGCCAAGTGTGACTACAAAATGGGATTATTACTACCTCTCATTAAAACCCATTCTAATCCCCAACTTAATGCAGTATCTTCGCAGCCAGGATATGAATCACTGGTCTCCAATTTCTGGTATATTCTTCTGCTACAGAGCTGCAAATATCAGTCCCAACAAGCAAACGAATCATCCCCTAAATTCTTTTGTTCTTTCTTCTGGACATAAGTGCCATCTATTTTGCAGTCTGTTTTTGGCTCCCTGTCTCTCACTTCCCAAAGCCCTGCAAGGTTGGTTTGTTGGAATTTGCATTTGTGATTGCTCCTCTATTTGCCAATGGGTTTGATCTATCTAGTTTGTTTACTTTAGCTATTACTACACATATTTGTTGATCCACCTTAATTCTTACTCTGTATTTTTATGTTCTTAAAACTTTTGGGTCATGCACTTGCCAAGTCAAAGCCAAGAGTTCTCTAAAGTCACTTGAAAATAGTAAAAACATTTAATTGTTGGGAGACACATTTCCATAGGTCTCCTCATTTCTACATGTCTTGTGAGCAGAGCTGCCCTTGTTCCAGTCTATCTCCTCTAGGATGTTTGTTTTGGTTGCTGGAGATAGTATGTCTCTACAGAAAAAAGGGATGGTTTGCTTAGCTTGGGAAGATAAAGCTAATAGTGCCCTCTGGAACAAAGCAACAAGTTTGCTGAATGCTCATTGTAAAATATATGGGTTCCCTAGGTTTAGGGTTCCTCTCCTTTAATGCATTCCATTGCTTACATAGGTGTCATCTGGCTCTCTTCGCATTGTCCTATGGGAATTGGGTCTTGGGGAACTGGCAAAAATGCTGATACTCTAGCTACTGCTATTGCTTTGAGTAATAGAGTCCTTTGTCTCTGACCCAGAAGTCTTGTGTCTCTGTCCACATCTATAAAATTGTGGCTGGATAACTTGTTGGCTGAAAAGTAGAGCAAAACATTGGACACTTCACAGTTCTAGTCAGGATCTTAGTAGCTTGATCCTCACTTATTCAGTAGACATGTGTATTGGAACATATTTAAAATTGGCCTCAAGATACATTTGTTTGAATAAACAGGTTAGAGATTTTAGAGGCCTGAGATACCACATGAATTTCTACCAAGGAAGGAGCAAATTCGGGGTTCTTTCAGTACAGTTATGGTCATAGCATTTTATTTAAAAACTTTGCTTAAATCCTAATTTCCAGAAAAATTGAGTGAAAATTCCTTAGCTGGCACTCAATAACCAAGAAAATATGGACTTGGCTTACTTTACATTTCTACATATGCTCAAAGCTTCAGAAAACTCAAATGTTGAAAGTAACTAATCTACTGCCCTAGATTGTTCCTTTTATTTCTATCAGTGAATGGCACACTCACTAATCTACTGGCCATCCAAAAAATACCTACCTGGTAGTCCATTCTTCTTCCCTTTTTTTCATGATCCACATCCAATCACTAGTGTTATAAATATCTCTAGTGTCCTAAATATGTTCCCTGTTCTCAACTTTTAATATCAGAACTCTATTCATTTATCATTGAGTCATTCCCATAGCTTCCTAACTGGTTCCTCCAATTCCTATTTGTATATATTTAAAATCCATCCTCCAAGCTGGGCTCAGACCAGTGTGATCCATCCAGAATACAAAACAGATGCTTTTAAAAATGCTTTACAAGTCCGCTTTCTGACAGAGAATAAATTACTGGTCTCCAATTTCTGGTATATTCTTCTGCTACAGACAGAGCTGCAAATATCAGTCCCAACAAGCAAACGAATCATCCCCTAAATAAAGTCTGTGCACCTTAGGATGGCCTCCATAACCTGACTCTTCCACATGTTCTGGCCTTATGTTTATTTTCTATTCTGTGGGAGGCAGAGTGGCTAGTGAGTAAGAACAAGGGCTCTGGAGTTGAATATCTATATCTGTATTCTGGCTGTTTCATCTATGGGTTGAGTGACCTTGAGTCAATATAATTAATATTCTATGACTTAATTTGTCCATTTGTAAAATGGGAATAAAAATAAAAATTAAAAATTAAATAATTTTTATAAAACACTTAGGAAAGTGCCTGGCACATAATAGATGTTCTGTAACATTAGTTATATTAACACTGGACTGCTTGTTTCCATCATACACCATATTATTGTTTGACACTTACTCTTGCTTTAGCCTGCTTTCTTTTGCCTGAAATGTCCTCTCCTCTTCACCTATGACATGATGGTTGAGAACATGGGCTTTAGAGCATGGGCTTTATGTTTAAATTTAGGTAGGACACTTTCATGTATTAGCTATGTGACATTGTAAAGAGTTTAGCATGGTGCTCAAAAAGCAATTTCTATCCTGCTTATTCTTCCAGATACACAGGGAAATTACCTCTGTGCCAGTTATTAGGCTGTTACCTTTAGCTCCGAATTCATCCTTTTATAGTTGGCTTTGTGATACTGGGGCCAGGATTCTGTGACCTGTGTTTCAGCTTTGCCTTCAGGCTCCCTGTTAAACTCCACCTACACGGGTTGGTAGAGGGAGCTGCAGGGCTGGAGGAGGAAGAAGGGACTACCCCTTCCTGTTGGATTCCTGGGTGCTGCCCTCTGGCTGTCAGCTCCTGTGAGCCAGCAATATTTCCTCACCTGTGATAAGTCAGAGTTCTCATTTTACCTTTATATAGGATAGGGCCTAGAGTAAATTCAGCGAGGCACTCTCCTCAGACAAAAAATTTGAGGGGACACCAAAATGCTCAGGAATTCAGGTAAATTACATTCTAGTGTAATATTTTCATAAAATCAAAATTAAATGCAACAAAATGATGATGAACAAAATATCAACATTTTAGAGATCAGTGCCATGCTGAGCCACACTGGAGCCTGAAGCAAAAGGAAAAATATGCTCCGCTGGCTTTAGTAGAAATGAAGTCATACAAGTATTTTCAAAATCCACTTTTTTGCTTATTTTATTTTCTTTTTTTAAAAAAGTATAATATAAGGGGGCCAACCGAGTGGCTCAGTTGGTTAAGAGCTCGCTCAAGAGTGCAAGCTGAGCTCTGAGCAACAGCCGTTCGATGCCCAGCCTAAACTGAGCTGCCGCTGAGCTGCCAACAGGTGGCAGGATGGCTCAGCTAAAAAAAAAAAAAAAAAAGAAAAAGAAAGTATAATATAATTTTATTACATGGCTATTATAATCTTGAAATGTAATATGCATTGGTATTGAAATATTTATAAAATATTGCTAGTTGAAAAAGCATCTTATTTCATTTTCAATTGAGAAAATTGCCCCATTTGACCATTTCTCCTCCCTAAGGGATGATCTTGAATCATTTTGAATTACCTTAAGCTTATGTTAAAATTAATTAGGTCTGGGTATAAATAAATAATTTAAACTTAAAATAACATTGTGAATTTTAAAACACCCACTTTCCAATTTTTCAATATTTTTTCAACTACTTTAATGTTCTGGAAAAATTTACCATTTAAAAAATACATAAAATTATGTATTATATATGGGGGTGCCCAATTTTTCTTTTTGCCTTAAGCCTCAATATGGCTTAGCACAACATTGCCGTTTCACTTAATTAGTTCACAGTTTTATATTAGTTAACTATTTTTTTTTTCGTTTTTTAAACTTCATTGGGGAACAATGTGTTTTTTTTTAGGGAACAATGTGTTTTTTCCAGGACTTATCAGCTCCAAGTCAAGTCACCGTCCTTCAATCTTAGTTGTGGAGGTCTCCGTTTTCAATCTAGTTGCGGCTGCCGCAGCCCACCATCCCATATGGGAGTCGAACCAGCAACCTTCTTGTTAAAAGCATGAACTCTAACCAACTGAGGCATCTTACCACCCACCAGCAGCTCAACTTAAGTAGTCCTCAATCTAGTTGCAGAGAGTGCAGTTCATTGGCCCACGTGGGAACTGAACTGGCAACCCTGTTGCTCAGAGCACATGCTCTAACCGACTGAGCCACCCAGTTACCCCTAGTTAACTGTTCTTTATATGAACTTCTCTTTGTCAACATAGCTGATGTGATTTTTCTCTTCTGAATGAACCCTAAATGATGCAATTTCCAAGTAAGAAATGGACTTCTCCCAGCTCTCTTTGCCACTCTTGAGCACTTTCCTACATTTGTCATTTGTTCATTTCCTGTTTCACATGAAATACAGTCCTCCGTCCCCTATGCACACATTTGTCTCCTCCTGTGCAAATCCAATCCCTTCTTCCAGATCCGTTTCACATCCGTGAAGTCATTCTTCCTCTCCACAAAATGAGTATGTTTTCTCATCTCACTGGTTCTTAGAGCACTTTGGACATTTATGGCATCATATTCTGCCTGTTGTTATTCTTGTATATATTTCTTATTTCTCCCTCATCGAACATTTAGATTTTAAATCTTTGAGGATCAGGGACTGCTGTCCTCATCTTACTCATCTTTGATCTGTGGGGCATGATGCACAGAGAGAATTGGAGACTGGGCCATGAAGCCCTGGGCTCCTGCCTAGAGGCAGAAGGCAATACTATGAGATGTTGAAATTATTTTTCTTTACAATCTCAATGCTCTAAAAGCTTTCTTCCCTTTTCTGCCATTTCTGCTCAGTGCTCAATTTTGATCTTTAAAAGGAGTAATTAACTAACTCCTCTTCTTAGCTTAGCCTGCTGAGCACAGGGTGCCACTTAAAATAGTCCTGAAAAATCTCTCCCCTGAGTTAGAAGGAGAGTGATTTCCAGGAAGTAGTTCCCTATGGGACATTTGTCAGTGGAAGCCAAACAGTCCTGGAGCGAGTGGCTTTTCCTCACAGAAGAGATGGAGTGTTAGTAGAACCCATTAATGAAGGAGGCATGGTAAGTGGGACCAGCAGGGATATTCTACTTACTTTTATAACAATAAAAACACCCCCACAAAATCTAAAACATTAGGAATAGCTCATCAGCCCTCCACAGGCTCCAACTTTGTTCTTTTAGAAAAAGTCTAAGCCCACCGACACGGGGGGTATTTTCTTAGAAGTGTGTTTATTTATTTAGTATAAAAACGATATCTTCAAGCTCGAAATGAACTGACTTCAGACTACAGAAAGAATTTTCCAAAAACAAATCCACAAGGTCAAGTTTCAGCGTCACAGAAGGGGTAATTTAGGCAAACTTGGCCAACGACAACAGACGATGGCAGATTAAATTACTCCTGTGGAAAAGGAATTTCTGTTTATAGACCTCAGGCAGCTCTGGAAACTTGAGTGCAGCCAGAACGGAGAGCTTTTCCTGAGACGCCTCCATCTTTATCACACGGAGTGCTGACCCATGTTAAGCTTTTTGTGCCCAAATGGTGGAGGGAAGGCACAGGGTAATGCAGGTCGTAGAAGGGATTCTTACACCTTGGTGTATTTGTGTGCCTACTGATGTGCATTATGTTCCCAGACTAAGGCCATGGCTGATTTAATTCTCAACCTAGCAGCATTATGTATTGCAGAATGGATAAAAGACCCAAAGTATCACATTGGTTTCTAGTCCTTTCAGTATCACGTCCGCAGCTCGGTAAGATTGTCTTTTAGTGTCAGACACATTAAGTCTCCTGGATCCCTAGGATGCTTTTTGCAGTACACTGATGTAGGTAAAGGAGACCTGACATATACCTAGAGAAACCCAAAGAAAATATACTCCTATTTCCCTAGGTGGATTTTTTTCTTGGTTTGCTTTTTCACTCATCCACCCTTCCACCCAACTACTAACTGAGAGCATACTATATGCTAATACCATGCTAGGAACTGGTATGTAGCATAACTAGAAAATACATAATCTCTGCCCAAGGAACAGCCTTCCCTGTCCAAACATTCAAGACTCATGTAATTAACATAATTAACATATTCCCACATATTTGGGAGGCTCTCTTAAAGTGATAGGGCCTCACATGAGAAGCTTTAGATGTCCTCCATGAGTTAAGTCAAAACATTTGAAATTTGGACCCGAGAGTTTCAGGCAAAAACTAAAGGTACTTTTAAAGTATTCTAAATGGCTCCTTATCTTTAAAACAACAAAAAAATTTTTTAGTGGTTTCAATCAGGGGAGATTCTGCACTCCAGGGGACATTTTTCAATGTAAGGAGATGTTTCTTTTTGTTTGTTTTTTATTTTTGTTGTTGTTGTTGTTGTTGTTTTTAAAGATTTTATGGGGGAATTGGGGAAGGGGATCAGCCAAGTTATTGTCATTCAGTCTTAGTTGTGGAGGGCGCAGCTAGCTCAGCTGCAAGTTCAGTCACCATTTAGCCGCCCTGCGGCAGCTCAGGGCCGCAAAGCTCAAGGTGTGGTGTTCAATCTTAGTTGCAGGTGGGCGTAGCCCACCATCCCATGCGGGAGTTGAACCAGCAACCTTGTTGTTAAGAACATGTACTCTCACTAGTTGAGCCATCCTGCCACCTGTTGGCAGCTCAGCTACAGCTCAGTTCAGGCGCAGTGTCACTGGCCCAAGTGGGAATTGAACTGGCGACCCTGTTGCTCAGATCTTGCACTATTGAGCAAGCTCTTAACCAACTAAGGCACTTGGCTGGCCCAGGGAGATGTTTTTGATTGTCATGACTGAGAAGGGGTTACTATTAGCCTCTAGTGGGTAAGAGGCCAGACATGTTGAACATACAACAATTCAAAGGACAGCACCTCCAACAAGGAATTATTTGGCACCAAATGTTAGTAAGTGCTCTTTGAGAAATCATGTTTTTAATCAATGTAGCCCATCATAACTCATTTTTTCCTATTTTTAATTAAGATGGATAACTTTATTTTGAAAAGCTATGTTATACACGCTGAGTTCAAACTTACATTTCACATTCACGATAAGCTGTAACCGGAATTTATTCCTCCCTGACACTCTAGCTGGTAAGCAGGCAACCCCTTTTGATCTTCACTTTCCTGCCTCTAATGGCCTTAGCAGGAAAATTTTGCGCTTCTGCCCCCAGTCACCTCTCTGTCTCTTGTTCAGAAAAGTTCTATACCTACTTTTAGAGGTACAGAACCTGAAAGCAAAGGTAAGGCTCACTCAAGGTCACCCAGCAGGGCTTCCCACCAGCTTTCTGCCTCTCCCCAACTGGCTCATTATTCACTAGTCCCTTCAGGGGAAAGGTACAATTTAATCAGAAAAGACCACAGCCTATAGTCCACTAAGTTTGTGAAGGTTAAGTTGAATCAGGCAGGTGATTTATACTTGCTTATTTCCTTTAAAACCTCTATGGAGAATTAAGAGAGCTTTCAGCTGGATGACGAGGAAGGAAATCCAATATTTTAAAAGCTCTGCTGTTGTTATTCTTCTCCAAGTATAAAAATATTATTAATCTAAAAAGTCTGTGTGCCCAGAGAGGCTTGGATCAGAATAAATTTTTGCAAAGTCATTAACTCATCTCAGTTTGATCAAACACAAGAGTTTGGTGTTGCATCTATTAGGAATCTCAGAAGTGTCAAATGATCCATCTAGACCAAAGAAACTGGACTACAAAAACAAAGGTCAAGGCGTCTAATGAGGATGGTAATACTTCAATTGTTAGGGAGTTTCTAAAACATGACATGAAAGGACTCGGTTTTGTTATAAGGGTCGTAAACTAAAGCAACCATTTTTATAAAAGTAATGGAATTGTCAACTTAGTCAGGCCAGTCCCTTCCTTTCCTTATGCAGGAGGGGAAAGTGACAAGTTACATTATACATAAACCGGGAAGCACCCTCCCTCTTTCTTTTCCTCTCCCTACCCCTGCACCTCCCTTCTTTCTTTCCACTTGCCTTCCTGTCTTCTAAGTTTTCTTCTTTTCTTTCTTTATTTATGTGACCACCACAGTTCAAACAACACTTGGTGTCAGACACTTAGTGTATTCAACATGTCCTAAAGCCTTACTTAACCTTCAAAATGGCCCAGGGAGCAGTAGCTTTTATGTTAGTGATCTCATGGAGAAACAGAGACTGAGGTAGTTATTTTTCGGTGCCATTTTATGTTGAGCATGACAAAACACGTACTTGCAATTACTCCGGTAAAAGGTGATTTGCAGACTGGTTTAGGAGTCAGGAGCTTAGTGTTTGGTGATGTTCACTGTCTCCACTTCTTCCCTCCTCTTCCCATTGTCATCTAGGATTGATTTGTATTCTCTTCATGGAAACCTGACTCAGGATTCGGTTCACAGTTCATGGAAAGATCACCAATTTTTCTTTACATACGTGTAAAATGTAAATGGATTTTTTGTGGTGAATAAATTTGATTTAGTGGTAAATAATTTTCTTTTTCCTGAGTTATGGAAATCTGAGTGCCTAATTTCATGACAAGGTAACTGAGCAACCAAGTGTGCTTCTTAATTATCCTTTCATCTGAATGTTGCCTGCTCTAATTTGTTTTGCTAAAAATGCCATATTTAGTAACCCAAAGATATGCCTTCTAAAAGTGGCTTTCTTAAAAGCTAAATAACTTAATGATGCATTTTCTTATTTTGGCTGAAGCCAGGGTTCTCTCAGTGCAATTCATAATTGCTTTCTGTTAAAAAGCATGACTTTGTGTATTAGAATAGAATTTAACCCAGTTTAACAAGCCAAGGCATGAACTATCAATGGGATATACCCAATGATTCAATAGCTTGACTCGAAGAAAACCAAGGTCAGTGGATTTCTGTCATTAATTATCATACATTAACATTAGCATTCCAGAAGACAGCTTACTGATTCTTTGAAATAACCTGGAATGAACTAATGTAGTCCAATGTTTATCTGTCTGCGTCTTGTTTTGATAAATTTATGAATTATAGGTCCAGGGCTCAAAAAAACAGAGCAAAAGCTCTGAAATTTCAGAAGGGATGGCAATAGTCACAGCTGATACTGAGATATACTACATTGCATGGATATGTTCATAACTTTTACTTTTAGTTATTTATTTTTTAGAGGGCGAAGGCCCACAGTTTTTAACACATTCTCAAGTGGTCCAGGAGCTGAAATTAAAAGCCACTTCTGAACGACTGTGTGATAACTGATATTTACTGCACTAACCCTGGAATGTAAAGGTCATGAAAGCAGGTAGTCTGTTCACTGTTCTATCCCCTGTACCTGGAACATAGTAGGCACTCAATAAATATTTGTTAAATGAAGAAATGAATCATACAAAGGCATTGCAAGATCTCAGTGTTCTATTAATAGCTTAAAAAGATGAAATTTTATTTAATAAGAATTAAATGTCACTGCTTTTTTAAAAACTATGAATCCAAATCAGATTGTTTAATTAAGCAGAATAATCAAATGGTTAGCATCTCTAATTTTGAAAATATTTGACGATTGGCAATTTCTCTACTTTTTTTTTTCTTTAAATCTTTTATTGTGAAATAAACATTTAAAAAAAAATTAGTTTCAAGTCTATAACACAATGCAATAGTTATACTTTTTACCCCTCAAAGTGACAACCCCCCTGCCCCAGTTCGCCACGCCACTCCCCCGCAACCACATATCATATATATCTATTACAATTCCTTTGACTCCCTTCCACAGTAGACTCCACATCCCATGACTATCTATATATTCAGTTACAGTTGGCATACAATATTATACAACATCAGCTTCAGGTGTACAGTACAGTGATCAAGCCTCTACTCCATCTATGAAGTGGTCTCCCTAACAAGACATGTGACCATCTGACACGCCACAAAATTTTTACAACATTATTATATTCCCTGAACTGTGTTTCATATCCCTGTGGCAATATTGTAGTTGTCTATTTATGCTGTCTAATCCCTTCCCCTTCTCCCTTTTCCCCAAATTTCTCCACTTTTAATTTCATCCATTGGTTCATGTTTTGCTGTGTCTTGTAATATCTGCCCATTTATCTATTTTCTGCAAGTCTGGACAAGACTAAGCAGTTCAGTTAGAAGTTCCTCTTCCCATTGCCCTCAGAGTGACTCCTTGTGGCAAACCGTTTGAAATTTCATTTGTTTATCTATTTATTCATTTATTGCTAACGTATTTTTCAACAAGACTGTCATGATCCCCATGCTGTTCAAGGCTTTGGAAAATGTTGTAAAAGAAAATGTTTTTTTTCCAACCTCTACATTCATTTCTTTTCCTGTTCCCAGATAACTTATGGTGTCACAATTTGGAGCAACAGAACACGCATTTAGTGTTAGTTATAAACTTTTAATAATTAGAAAATTGAGAATACCAAGGAGCATAACATGTGTATAAAAGTATTTAGAGGGCACGCCGAGTGGTGCGGTGGTTAAGCACTGTTCTGGGAAGCCAGCGGCCCCAGTTCAGGTCCCACATATGAGGGCCAGTGACACTGCACTCAAAAAAAAAAAAAAAAAAAGGTATTTAGAATGACATATATTGGGCCGGCCGAGTGACTCAGTGGGTTAAGAGCTTGCTCAAGAGTGTGAGCTGAGCTCTGAGCAAGAGCTGTTTGAGGCCAGCCTGAGCTGAGTTGCCGTTGAGCTGCCAACAGGTGGCAGGATGGCTCAGCTAAAAAAAAAAAAAAAAAAAAAAAAAAAAAAGAATGACATATATTTACTTTGTTAACAAATACAGTTTATTGATTTTTGATTTTAAATATCAAATGCTAAAAGAGACAATGGTATAGATGAGAAAAGACTAATGGTAGTGAAAATTAAAAAGTTATGGTAAAATACTTCATGAAAATTGTTTAACATTATTGCCATGTCATACAGATGGTAAACATTAATGAGAGTTCAAAATTAGTGAATTGAAGGGAAAATGGGCAGTTGCTTAAAAGTAAGCAAATTGGTCAGAAGTGAATTACAAAGACCATGTAAAGAGTATAGGAGCCCAAAGAGATCCATTTCCTTCCATCTGGGGTCAATTTTTCCCCCTATAAGGCTTCTAATAAAGTTCATGCAACAGTGAATTTAACTTTTCTTTCTTAGTCTCTGGGTTATCTGGTAAATTTCTTTATTTTTAATGAACTTCTTTTTTTAGTTTATACTTTATGTCATTTCAATCTAAATTGATTTAAATCGTGACACCTTGAGGTTTTCATTGGCGATAGCTATTGAGTCCCTGTGAGGGTATTTAACTTTTTATAAATAATGACATAGGCCACAAAGATTATCTTGATAACTATCCAAAAAAGAGACAAGGGCACACAGAATGAACATTTATACACCTCTGCTAACTTCTTTTAAAAGTCTTGTACCATATAATTGTGGTTTTTATTCATTGACTTTGAAATAATTTGAAACTTACAAAAACGTGCAAAGATAGAACAGAGCACTCCATATACCCTTCATCCAGCTTCCCTAATGTTAATATCATACATATAATCACAACACACTTAATCAAAATCAGGAATATAATGCTATCCCAAATTTAAAATAATCTACCCTGGCTGATGGTGCCATTGCTATACTTTTCTTATCTCTTCTCATTAGATCTCCATTTCTCCATTTCAGAAAAAGTGAAAAAAAGAGGAGCAATCTGTTCTTAACAGGCAACCCTGGGGGATGGACTCATTCTTCAGCTCTCTGCTTTTAGCTGGATTGTCCTTTTTCAATAACACTGGGCTCTGAGATGCCAAATGTCATCATGTTCTCCTGGGGCTCAGAATACTGGCTGGTTGTTTCTGTATTAAGAACTCAGGATCTTCTTGTCTGGGGCTTGTATGAATAATTCAAATCTTGATCTCATGCCAGTGCATACTACCTAATGAATATGGGACTTATCTCCTGTCCATTAAAAACCATTCCATACACACACACACACACACACACACACACACACACACGCATGCATGCACGCACGCACGCACACACACATCATGGAGATAGTATGTTCAGCTTGAACATTTATTTCAAGATGGTTCCAAATTCTAGCCTCTGATTTGTTTTAGTGATTTTCATAATGTTTAGCATAGCTATGCTGACTATTTCTAACCGCCGCCCCCAAGGTTTATTTAAAGAATCACATTTCTAGCTCATGGGTTCTGGTCAGTGTACTTCTTCAGCCTTGTTTTGCTGTGTGTGTGTGTGTGTGTGTGTGTGTGTGTGTGTGTGTTGAGAGTGTGTATGGCATCTTCCAGGGAGCTGTTGGTTTGGGGTCAGTGCCATCCATGTCAGCTGTCTCCCAAATCAATGGCAAACACAAGAGTGGCTTAACATTCTCCATGACAACAGACCAATCCCTCCAGAGAAGTCCTTCATTGTGGAGAACAAGAAAAATCCATTAGAAGCTTCGTGTTGACTTTTCATGCTTGCAGACTTTTGTTGGAAGGAAGTTCCTTGATTTTCCTGATGAGAGAAATCAAGAAAAAACTCAAATGTGAAAATTCAAGAATCAATTTGCTATTCAGGTTGGAAAAGATTTATTTATGAGAACAACATGTGGTATCTTAAAGATCTTCCTACTTCCCACACTACCTTCTCCTTACTCCAAAAAAAAAAGGAAGAGAAAACCTTCGAGGTCTGTTGGCTGGGTTGTTTAAATACTCATCAGTGCCTCACTGCCAGCAAAATGATTAGCAATCACTGGGTTGTGTACGGTGGAGGCAACTTGAGCCTCTGGCCCATCCGAATTTAATCTAAAAGGGCTCCATACCGGTAGTTGAGAACAGATAATTACTTCGTTGTCTCTTGCAATGTCTGTGACACTTGCATTGCTTTCTGAAGGGTCCATTTTGTCACAGGGAGAGAAAAGACAGGTTTAATGAGGCCATTCATGCCTGCTAAGTTTTCCTTTCTTTCTACAACAGGAAACATTATTCTGATAGTGTGGGTAAGATCCAGTATTTTATCACACCAGGGTAGAGAGACTCACCCACTGAGCAGCCAGAGTAAATATTCTCCAAGCCTTAGCTGGTCTGCAAGATCAGAACCTTCAACCTATTCCCCTCCAACATTTGCAACCTTTAGGCAAGAATTATTTTTATTGTGTCATGGTATTTTCTACCCCTTATCTGAATCCACCCTTATATAGGAAAATTAAATAGATTTGTGTGTAGTGAACCACATACATTTGCCAGACTTATCTGTAATCTTAGGAAATTTTAGGGAATATTTAGGGGACGGTGTAGAGAAAAATATTATGCAAGAGGCATTGGATTGTTTAGGAAATGTCTCCGTGGAATTGAGATCTATTATTGTTAAAATGGTGAAACCAGCAAAGGCAACATACATTAAAACAAAACTCATGTAGTTTTGTTTGAAACTGGAAGCAGCAGGGTGCTTTTCCATCCATTACTGTCATCATAATATTTTCATCTTTTTGCCTCTGGGCATTAAAATGAAACTAATCCGCCACTCACCAAATCCATTAGCATAAACAGTGAATAAATGAATGGTCAGATGACACAGTGATAGCATTGAAATTAGTTTAGAAAAATGTAGATATAATGATAATATTGGTGTCAAAGCTGTCTGCATTATAATAAAATGAAGCATTTTTTTAAGGATGTTAAATCTGGATGTTTTTATGTATGGCTATTGTGTATGTGTGTGTTTAATAAAACATCTGTGTTCTGTCAATTTTTTATTTCTTTGGGTGTTTTTTTTCTTTTCTTTTTTTTTTGCATTTTCTCAAAGTTTCTGATATTAGAATTTGTCCACTGTCCAGGACATCTCCTTGGAGTGAGAGAATTCTAATTGTTTCTCCTCCACAAAAGCACTTGCTGCCATGAAATGAGCATCCAACAGAGGTTAGGTGGTCTGCTGCTGCGGTTCAGCCTCCATCGGAGACAACTGCCAAAGAGCCCTTCCTTCCAGGCTTCACACCTGAAAGGCAAAGCTAAGATGTAAGACCCTCTCAGTAGTGCAGGGATGGCCCATGTGTTCTCCTGCCCACGGTAGCTGATACCCATGGTGCCCCTGCAGCTTTATTTTAACTGAGATAACAAAATGCTTCCTTTAGCCTTCTCCTGGAAATAAAAGAAGGAAAACACCAACATGATATACATTTTCTTTCCTTACCTATTTGTTCCTGAGTTTTTTTGCCTTTCAGACAATAAAATCATTAGAAAGGTTCTTTTTAAAATTCCTTCTAGTAAATCATCATGAGCAATTGTGAGTCCCAAGCTAGCCTCTACGGCCCTTCCAACAATTTCATGCCCTGTTGCATATCGTGGTGAAAACTGGGGACATAAGCTCAGCATCCTGACCCAGTGAAATCACATTTATGTAGCTAGCTCTATTGGGGATGGGGAGGGGGAACTTCATAGCATGAAGGTAACATGGGATGATTATTTCAGTGCCTTATCTGTGTGGTCTACTGAGAGGTGACTTTCTACTTGACCTTATTCATACTTTGAAGTTAGTCTTTTTCTGCCATAATTGGAAAGCAATACATAATGTATTTATACAACTTGGCTGTGGCATCTAAGATGAATTTGGCCTTGGCAGGAAAAGGAGCACACATCTTATCCCACATGGTACCTGAGAGAGAAACCAAATGATACTCTTTGCCTCTCTTTCCCACATGGGTCATTTCTCCCATGGTGAGATTACCCTAAATGTTGTTTGGAAATTTCCTGACCCAACTGGGGGCACCCTGCACAAACCACTGAGCAGGGATGAAGCAGCAGCAGCTGGGAACTAACTACATGGAGGAGACAGGACAGAGTTATGGGGGAAACAAGACTTCGTTTTAATGGAAGGTATTATCAGCTGTGAGATTATAAATATCTGACCCTGGTTCCTGGCATAGAGCTCTTGAAACCCTTGTGATTTCCTAAGTGCTAAGAGCAATAGTACCATCTTTTGTTCTATTGAGCTGACTCTGGGTGGGCTCCTGGATTGGGGGTTGGGTAGGAGCTGGCCACCAGAAAGATCAAGCCATGATTAGAAGCTTGGAATTTTTAAATACCCTCAACCCTTCTCCAGAGAGGGGAGAGGGGCTGGAAATGGAGTTAACAATTGATCATGCCGACATGAGGAAGCCTCCATAAAATCCCAATAGTAATCCGAATAGTAATAGTAATCCTAATCCTAATAGCTTCCAGGTGGCGGAACACATCAACACCAAGAGAATGATGCACCCAAACTCCATGGGGATAGAAGCTCCTGCACTCGGCCCCTCCCAGACCTCACCCTAATTATGTCTTCATTTGGCTGTTCATCTGTATCCTTAACACATCTTTTTTTTTTTTTTTTTAAAGATTTTATTGGGGAATTGGCGGAGGGGAACAGCGTTGGGGAATCGGGGAAGGGGAACAGACAAGTTGCTGTCTTTTTGTTCTTCAGTTTAGTTGCAGAGGATGTTGCTTCACTGTTGGTATCGTCATTGCGCTCTTCCCGGATGAGGCAGATCAGTGGCTGGCCTCTGGATGTCGCTCATCGCGGCTATTGGCAGCTCACGCTTGGCTGCCAGCCGCTCACGCTGGCTGCGGGCCACTCACTGTAGCCTATGGCAGCCCACTGCAGCAGGGGCTGCAGCCCACACCATCACCGGGGCTCGCACAGCCCAGCTCCAGGTGGAGCTGTTGTTAGCTGTAGAGGGCAGTGTCACTGGCCCTCATGTGGGATCCGAACCGGGGCCGCTGGCATCCCAAAACCAGCGCTTAACCAATGCGCCACTCGGCCGGCCCAACACATCTTTTAATAAACTGGTAAACATAAATGAGTGTTTCCCTGAGATCTGTGAGCTGCTCTAGCAAATTATTCAAACCCACGAAGTGGGTAGTCGGAACTTCCTATCTACAGCTGGTCAGTCAGAAGCACAGTGATAATCTGGGTTTCTAACGGGCCTCTGAAGAGTGTGTTGGGTGGGGGGTGAGGAACAATCTTATAAAACTGAGCCCTTAATCAGCGGGATATGACCTTCCCTCCAGGTAGATGGTGTCAGGATTGAGTTCAGTTGTAGGACATTCAGCTGGTGTCACAGAGAATTGCGTGGCTTGGGGAAAAACCTCCACACATTTGGTGACCAAGAGTCAGAAGTGAGGTGTTCTGTGTGAGGAGTAAAGAAGACTCACAGAAGAGAAACACAGCAGGGAAGCTCTGCGGTTTTCCCTACCCAGCAGGTGGGAGGGAGACTGGAGTTGGCCTATTTATAAGTCCTAATATGGAGTCTTAGGGGAAAAAGAAATGCGTGTCCATGAGGGCTGGTGGTGAGAGACGTGAAGAACCCAGCTCAGGGTGGGCAGAGTGGCTCGTTGGTTGGGAGCTGGCTTGGGGGGCCAGCTCTGGGCAGCGGGGCACTGGATCGGATCCCACATATGAAGGCCAGTGACGCTGCCCTCTGCAACTGGGATGGTGGGCGGCAGCTCCACCTGGAGCTGGCTGCCATGGGTCGCTGGACAATGGCATGGACTGCGGCCCCTGCTGCAGTGGGCTGCCATGGGCTGCCGTGAGTGGCCAGCGGCCGGAGTGGGAGGCCGGCCACATGGACGGCGGCCTGTCTGCCTCGTGAGGGAAGAGCACAATGATGGAGCCAACATGGGCCGGAGGGGCGGCGCCCACAGCTGGACTGAGGAAGCGGTGTGTGTGCGGGGGACATTGGCTTGTCTGTTCCTCTTCCCCGATTCCCCAGGGCTGTTCCCCTCCCCCAGCTCCCCAATGGAATCTTTAAAAAAAATAAAAAAATAAAAAGAACCCAGCACAGTCCTGCTCACATACACCAGGAGCTGCAGGAAAGTCACCTCACATGGGTTGGACCTTAGTTTCCTGTTCAGTAAAATAAAAGAATCCATCTAAATGATCCCTAATGTCCCTATACTGTATATATGTGTGTGTGTGTATATATATATATTTATTTAGCTGAGCCATCCTGCCACCTGTTGGCAGCTCAGCGGCAGCTCAGCTCGGGCTGGGCATCAAACTGCTGTTGCTCAGAGCTCAGCTCGCACTCTTGAACAAGCTCTTAACCAACTGAGCCACTTGGCTGGCCCTACCTTTAATATTTTTTGATCTTACACCTATGTACTACTATGTTCATTGCAGCATTATTTAAAATAGCCAATGGGCCAGCCGAGTGGTGTGGTGGTTAAGCGCTGGCCTGGGAAGCCAGCGGCCCCGATTCGGTCCCACATATGAGGGCCAGTGACACTGCCCTCAAAAAAAAAAAAAAAAAAAAAAAGCATCAGCCTAAACCAGCTGAGGAAATTAATATATAGCCAGCTGAGTGGCTCAGTTGGTTAAGAGTTCGCTCAAGAGTGCGAGCTATGAGCAACAGGGTTGCTGGTTTGATTCCTGGCCCGAGCTGAGCTGACGTTGAGCTGCCAACAGGTGGCAGGATGCCTCAGCTAAAAAAAGAAGAAAAAAAAATTGTCAAAATAGCCAAGATATGGGAGCAACCTAAGTGTCTATTGATAGATGAATGGATAAAGAGGTGGTATATATATATATATATATATATATATATATATATATACACACACACACACACACACACACACACACACACACACACAAAGGACTATTACACAGCCATAAAAAAGAATGAAACCTTGCCATTTGCGACAGCATGGATAGACCTAGAAAGAATAAAGCTAAGTGATGTAAGTCAGACAGAGAAAGACAAATACCATGTGATTTCACTTATGTGTTGAATCTAAAAACAAAATAAATGGATAAACAAAACAGAAACAGTCTCATAGATACAGAGAACATTTTGATGGTTGCCTCCCATCAAAATGGGAGGGGAATTGGGGAGATGGGTGAAAAAGCAGAAAGGATTAAGATGTACAAATTGCCAGTTATAAAAACCATCACAGAAATGTAAAAGTATAGCATAAGAAATATAGTGAATAACATTTTAATAATGATGTATGGTGTCAGACGGGTACTAGACTTATTGGGATGATCACTTCGTAAGTTATATAAACGTCTAATAATTATGTTGTGCATTTGAAACTAATATAATATTACATGTCAACTGTAACTGAAAAAGAAAACAATTATTAAAAAATATGTATTGATCTTAAACATTTGGGCTAAATTTGTCAACTAGAATGAGACAGGTAGCTTGGGACCTAAGGAGTATTTTTTCATTCATGTTTTTAAGATAGCCATTAAGTCTCGTGTAATACACTCTTCTTCCCTTGGAGATAAAGATACAAAATCTTTAGCCAGAAACATTTTCAGAGACCCTCGGAAGAGTCCCTGAGCCAGGCCCTGCATGCACGTTGGCCTCTGTCATGGAAAGCTCAGAGAGGACAGTGCTTCGGTCTCTACTGAGAGTCCTGTGCTGTTAGATTATCTTTCTGTTTGAAGGAGAATCTGCCTTCCATACAAGCAGAGCATTTATGAGTGACCAAAGTTTAAATTGAGCCAGGAGAGACCAGACATGTGATTGTAAATATACACCAAAATTGACAAGGTGTTGTTTCGGATCTCATTTCACTTAGGCCCATTTCTTTGTAGATAATTGTGCTTCCTCCATTCTAAGAAGCCTATTAAAGATTCTATCCTGTACACGCCTCTGGATGAATACTCCTGAAGAGCTTCTATTGCTCTGGGTTTGTCATTTTTCTCTCTCCTATTAAGTATCTATATTTCATGGTGCAATTCACCAAAGCTTTTATATAATTTCTAAGAGGAAGTAAAATTCTCCAGTAATAGGTGCAATTTTCATCAAACGATTACTTTCCTTTTCTTATTGTTGGAGCTCTATCACTGGATGTGAAAGTGGTGCTGGCTATAGATAAAACCCTCTGGTTTGGAAGGATGGATAAAAACGATGAAGTAATTTACGAGCTTGTTTTTTGCCACACAAGCTCATCAAAAACCTGTTTTCTCTGCCAGGTCTTTCCAGCCCATTTCCTCCTTATTGACATGGAGGAAACTATGATAGGAAACATACACAGGCATAGGGATTTTATTCAGGCCTGGCCAACATAATATGAAGAATATTTAAAATTATTTAGTCTATGACTGGATCTTGAGAAAACAAAACAAGATATATAGCATGTCATTTGAATAAGTCATTCCCCTTCTTCCCATTTCTCCTCCATTGGATCTTTGCTCTTCTGTACTAGTTGTGAAAATGTGACAACACGAATTTATTCATTCAGCAAATACTTATTGAGCAATTATCACGTGTGAAGCACTGTTCTGGGCACTAAGGAGTCATCAGTGAGCAAGACAAAAAAAAAAAATCCCGCCTTTATGGAGTTTATATTGTAGTGAGAGGAGAGCAATAAGCAAATAAAAGTAAGGTGGTGCTAAGGAGAAAAATGATGGAGGGAAGACCAACTGCCAGCTGGTCTTTATACTTTTATTTCCCTGAAAATTTTCTCTTCATACCTTATTTGGAACTGTCATAGCCTGTCTGAATGTGTCCCCCAAATTACCACATTGAAATCTTCATTCACTCTGAAATGATCAGTGCTAAAGCTTACAGTCACTGGGACTGAAGTCTGGCCTGGGATAAGCATCCTATACTTTTGAGAAAACTGGATTTCATTTCATTAGTGTCATTGGAAATGTCCTTTTATATCAGGGCTAATTTTTACCCTGTCAGCTACCTCGCTTTGGGTCAGGGAACATCGAACTGTAGCTTATACATATAAATTGTCACGTGTTCTTCATCTTCATAGAACACTCATGTCTAATTTGTTCTCATGAAGACACGCTCAGGTGAGTTTTCATTGAGCCTGTTCATCTTGCATAGTGACGTGATAAATGGTTTTGATCCATGTTCTGTGCTGAGTGTTTTAGTTTAAAAGGTCGGAATCCAAAGTGAAAACTTGCTGGCTGTTTGTCACAGTCACCTGGTACCAACCACAATGCTGCAAAAACATGTGTCGATGTGTTCTTAGGCCTTTGGAATAACAGGTGTATAGGCTTCAAGTAAAAGTCATGTCCATATGACATAGTTTTAAAATATATAGTGGTTTTCAAATGAGGGTGATTTTGACCCTGAGGGGCATTTGGCAATGTCTGGAGACATTTTAGATGATCGTAACTGGGAAGTGCTACTGGTATCTAGTGGGTAGAGACCGGGAATGCTGCTCGACATCCTGTGATGCTCAGGACAGGCCCCTCCCCACAAAAAGAAATGATTCCTACAAAATGTCAATAGTGCAGAGTTCAAAAATCCTGCTTTATAGAAAACTACCAGCTGGTCTTTATACTTTTATTTCCCTGAAAATTTTCTCTTCATACCTTATTTGGAACTGTCATGGCCTGTCTGAATGTGTCACCCAAATTCCCACTTGAAATCTTCATGCTCATTGCAGTGGCATTAGGAGGTGGGGCCTTGGGGGGTGGCCAGGTCACCGGGATGGAATACTCATGAATGGAATTACTACCCTTACAAAAGACGTTCTGGAGAGGTCTCTAACCCCTTCTACAATGTGAGGGTACAAAAAGTCTGCAAACTGGAAGAGCCTTACCTGATTGCACTGGCACCCTGACCTCAGACTTCGTCTCCAGAACTGTGAAAAACAAATTTCTGTTGTCTATAAGCTACCCAGTTGGGAAGGTTTTGTTATAGTTCCCTGAATGGACTAAGACACAGACAAACATGAGGACCAAGCAGCAAAATACTTTGGATCCAATAAAAACCAAATTAGGTCTACGAAGTATTTTTATTAGCACCAGGAGATGCACATTAGCCCCAATTTCCTTCTCAAACTTGCAGCTAAGACACAGTAAGTATGGATGCCCACCATGAAACTATATTAGGTTTCTCACTAGTCTTCAGATGACTAAATCATCAAAAGGTTGTCAGAAAATCATTCACACCAGCACAATGGCGCTCCTCCAAGAATGTATTTATTTACATGAAAACACCATTTTATACAAATTGAAGAGAAATCTTAAAGAAGGGTTTGTCCAGGCATGCCTTCCCCATTCCCTGGTTTTGCCCCTTTCCCCTTTCAACTTTTGGTGTCACAAGTAAAATGCTGTAGATTGGTTAAAGGAAAATGAATCTTCCTTTTTTACCTCCTAAAATTACTCTGAAGAGTTAATGGCCATAGTCCTTCTTCAAAGAAAACTCTTGCCCAGGATTATTTTATTTAATTTATTTACGTAATACAGTGTAGAAAGCTATCATGGTCATAAGCAATGACTGTACAATCATCCTGCAGAAAATTTTGGGGGAGAATTCTTGGTAAGTTGAGACCAGCAGAGCACTCCCTCCCCCCACCCCCCGCCCCCCACCAATAAAAGTGCTTACAATGAACAGGGACTCTTTTCTTTATCAAAGATCCAAAGATCCATGGACCAAAAAAATTTCAATTCTGAGTGCCTAATGAGTGCACATAAAACAGGCACAAAGGAATAAACGTGTATCCTCATAATTCCTATATCACAAATATAGCAGAAGCAGCAATCTGTACAGTAAAATGCAATCATGGAAAGAAAATCCTCTAAATCATTTGGAATACTTAAAAATGTTTAACTTTAAAATGCATAGTGATCAGGAAAAGAATATTTAGGCAAGAGAAGCAGCTAAACTCCCACGTTCACATGAAGCATCCCCCATCGATTCTTAAAGCATATTTCAAGTAGGACTTCATTGGGTCACAAACCACAAGAATAATATACAACGGGCTAAGGGGCTACGTGATAAATAATCAGGAGAGAATCTAATCATGCACTAGTTTGATATAGCTAAATTCTTTACAGTACACAAAACCCATTAATAATGTAATGTAGAGACCAAAATGTAAAGAGAGAGAAGACATTACTGATTTGTGTATTAATTCAAGTTCAGGCATCTACTTGTGTTACAGCACAGCTGTCAAAAGGCGAGAATGAGTAAATAATAAAACGAAAGGGTGTGTTTTTTCCCCCACATTATTCTATAAATGAACACCGATGGGTAGTGAAGCAATGGTTTTGCTGTCCAACTTCAGAGGCTGCTGCGGCGGTGGTCTAGTTCTGCATCTGCTCAAAGAACTTGTAAGTTGGGTTTTCATAGCCATTCTGCTGCATCTTGGAGAGGTGGCGCTCCTCTGGAGTCACAGCTGCGTCGACCTGAAAAGCAAGCACCAGGAAAACTGAGTTAAGAAAACAACAAAACCCAATCTTTAAAGAGTGCACATGGAAAAACTGTAAGAAGACCGAAGCACGGTACTCTTCTTTAGCCAAGATTGCACAACACCCACTGTTTTCTTCTGCACTTTGGAAATCTGGAGCAGAACGCCTGCACCCACCCGTTACGCACATGCTCCAAATAGCCACCAGGTGGCGCTTAAAACCTTGCCGTGCTGGCTGGGCTTGCAAAGAGCTCATTGGTTGCTTCCCCAACTCACTAGTAACTGGATACACCTAGTGTGGAAAATATTTTTTTCTTCCCTGTTGGTTCAATAAAGGACAAAAAACCACGATGGAAGAAGACTGCTTTACTTGACAGTGGAAAACTAGGGACAAAAATCCAAGAGTATCATGAAGAGAAATTCATCCAAGATATTGGGAGACACTGAAATCCAAATCTGGACTGTGTATCTTCCCATGTTTATTTTAATTTGTCCTTGTTTTACTAATTTTAATACGTTGATAACAGCTCTGAGCATCTTTTAATTAAAGTAACGATATATGTATATAAAAGCGTCATTATTTGGCACAGAAAGAAGGCAAAATATAGCAAGAACATGCAGTTCTAGATTACAGATGATTTTCTTTTTTAAGTGAGAACATCTATATAAGTATGTCTGTCTAAAGGTTTAAAAATAGATCCTCACTGCTGATATGGTGCTTTATCTCTAAGATCAGGACAGCAGTTATAAACTTGTGCCTATCCTCTCCACCCCCCCCCCCCCACTGTCAGGACAGGGCTGCGTGGGTTCATTTACTCTGCATACTGGGCAGGGTGTGTTTATCCCTATACTGGGGGAGTGGCCTTTCAGGTTTCTCGTATATCTGTTGTACCTGTCACAGTGCAGAGACGAGAGGGAGTACTTAACTCTTTGCTGAATGAATAAAAGCTTAGTTTTGTTATTTTAAAAAAATTTATCTTCTCCAAAACCATTGGAAGATGAAGATAACACACATTTAATCAGGATGAAGAAGGGTATTTTTCAAAGAAGGGTTAGGATGTAGTATACAGACGATGGTTTTTCCTTTGAAGGGATACTTTCTATTCTGCATATGACGAAATTGAGCTCCCCACACAATTTCCAGGAGAATACTGCAGGCCCGTTCCCCACCACTGCGAGCTGCAAAGCGATCTGCAGCTCCTCATACAGTTCCCCTCACCGACAGGCAAGCTGGCAGGGTTCTGACCCACACTGCTATCCCACTACAACCCAGCAAAGGAAAGGCACCAGGGGGGATATGTTGGCACCAAGGCACCAGGTTTAGGGATGGAGTTTGATAGGCACACTAATGAATAATTTAGACTGAAGGATTGGTGCAGTCACTATGGAAAACAGTATGCAGGTTCCTCAATAAACTAAAAATAGAACCACCATATGATCCAGCAATTGTACTTCTGGGTATACAAGCAAAGAAATGAAACCACAACGTCAAAAAAGGTATCTGCACTGCCATGGTCATTGCAGCATTATTCACAATAGCCAAGACATGCAAACCTAGGTATCCATTGATGGATGAATGATAAGGAAAATGTGACACATACATGTGCATGCACACACATGATATTCTTCAGCCATGAAAAAGAAAAAAAAAACCCATCATTTGAAACAACATGGATGGACCTTGAGGGCATTATGCTTAGTGAAATTAGTCAGACAGAAAAGGACAAAACTATATGAGATTAATTATATGTGGAATCTAAAAAACCCCCAAACTCACAGAAACCGTTTGGCGGTTGCCTGAGACAGGAGGTGGGGGGGTAGATGAAATGGGTGGTCAAAAGATACAATGGTGACTACTGTTAACAATACTGTACTGTATATTTGAAAGTGGCTAGGAGAACTCTTAAAAGTTCTCATCATGAGAAGAAAGACAACAAACAACAACTTATACCTATGTGAGATGATGGATGTTGACTAAACTTAATCATTTCAAAATATATACATATATCAAATCATCATGTTGTACACCTAAAACTAATACAATGTTACATGTCAATTATATCTCAATAAAAGTGCAAGGAAAAAAAAGATTTGTCAATATCATCTGGTTCCCCCATGGTTCCTCAGTATGACCCCATGGCTTAGGGCGATGGCCTCTTTCCAGTCTGGTCTGAGTTGGAACTACTGTCTTGGCTAATCCCAAGGCAGCGGAAGTAGGAAGATGTACAGTACAGCTCCCTTGTGCCGTCCATTGTGCCCTGATTCTTAAGTTCCCATCCACAGAATATTCTATCGTCTTCTCAGAGCTGCCTGCATTTTCACATAGAACAAAGTCACCAACAATCTCTTGTCAAGAGTCAGTACTCAGAGGACATTGTTCAAAAGGACGCTCCGCATCCTTGTCCTTCTGGGAATAATCACAGAGGTCTTCCCCAGTCCTTCCTCTGATCTGCTCTGTTGTCAACAAATGAGGTCACCTAGCTCTAACTGGCCATTGTGTAATTAGCCATGAACTTGTGAGCTACACACCATTGTTAAAGGTGAGCACCAGCAGAGAGTTCATTTACTCTCCAAGTCGCTTGGCAGGACACCGCCTGTCTGTTGCAGTACGTAAGCTATTGAAACTTGGGCCTCTCTGCTCTGTGCCACCTCTTAACTGAGATTTCAAAGAAAGTTGAGGTTAAAAAAAAAAAATCTCGCAGCACAAAGCTGCTGTTTGAGTGTAGAAAAAAAACCATAATGCTGCTTGATGGCTGATATATCATAGTTGTATCTCCTCCAGGAGCCGCATCAACCTTCACACTGGCTGTCAACAGTCATCTGCATTCATCAAAGGCCAAGGAACACCTGGCAATTTAATAGTTTATCTCCTCTTCAAAGTCCAATGCCAAACGCTTACGAGAGCCCTGCCAGAAACGCGATGCTCAGAGGCTGGTGTGCAAAGCAGGCATCCAACTTTCCTGCCTTTTCATGGCTTCTTCTCTACTTGCTAACCCTCTCTACCTTTGGCCACTCGGGGGGAGGGGGGGCAGCCAATGTTCTGCCACTCCTGCAGTGGGTGGCTTGGCCTCAGACCTCAGAGGGCTAGGAAGCCACAGGAGAAATGATTATCTTCACAAAAATGGCAACCAAAGAGTTTGGATTGTAGCTTTTTATCCCCAAATGCTTGAAAGCGGAAAGTGAAACACTGAGTACTCATGTCCATGGATAAACCTACCACTAAAGGAAGTGAGAGCAGTGGGTCAGGGCTCAGCGACCTGCCACTCGCGGCTAACCAGCGGCTAAGTGGGCCACCACCTCAAGGCCAGCCCGCCATGGTCCTGGGCCTCTGCACCGGCACCTCAGTATTGTTGCCCTTAAAGCAGAGCTGGGGGAAGCTGGAGCCAGGGGTGCTTGTTTAGAAGGAATAGAACAATAAAGTCAGGGTCAGAATCCCCACCTGCCCAGGCAGGAAGAGCTGTCTCCTGCTAAGATGAAATCACCCAGGCTCCTCTCCTCTGTATATTCCCTCTCTCGACTTTCTGGATTAGATGGCAGCAGTAATTGCTCAGAAGTTTCCGACTGGCCCTCTCTGGGGCGTGCTGTGTCTTTATGAGTCCGTGGGGTCCCCTGCACTGCAACCTGGTGCCACACTGTAAGAGCTGAGCCCAAACAGCCCGATCTGCCTTGTCCCTACAGCCTGGGGTAGAACCTTCGAATACTCTTTGGCTAATGTCCTCCTCCTACTTCTTTCTCCCCGAACTTGACTCTTTAGAGCCGTCTGTCCCTTCACTAAATCTAGAGGAATTTAAAAGCCCTGACAATTAAGTTTGTGAACTAGTTGCAATGATGTTGCTAACCTTTCTTGATATCAGAGGGATTATTCATTATGAATTTGTACCAACTGGACAAACAGTTAATCAAGTTTACTATTCAGAAGTGCTGAAAAGGCTGAGTAAAAAAGTTAGACAACCTGAACTTGTTGCCAACAATTCATGGCTCTTGCATCACGACAATGCACCAACTCACATGGCACTGTCTGTGAGAGAGTTTCTAGCCAGTAAACAAATCACTGTATTGGAACACCCTCCCTACTCACCTGATCTGCCCCCAATGACTTCTTTCTTTACCTGAAGATAAAGGAAATATTGAAGGGAAGGCATTTTGATGTCATTCAGGACATCAAGGGTAAAACGACGACAACTCTGATGGCCATTCCAGAAAAAGAGTTCCAAAATTGCTTTGAAGGGTGGACTAAGCGCTGGTGTCGGTACACAGCTTCCCAAGGGGAGTGCTTCAGAGATGACCATAGTGACATTCAACAATGAGGTATGGAGCACTTTTTCTAGGATGAGTGTGTGAACTTAATAGTCATACCTCATATAGCTCAACTATCACACCATAGTGATAAAATTCTATTTGAGTTTCCTCAGTTTCCAGTTCTCCCATATTGTGCCTAGTATAGGTACTTTAAGCCAGTCAACACCACATTTGTATTTTATCCTGGACAGTAACCAGCAGGATGTGTGTTGATGGGTGTCCCTTTAAAGCACGGCACCGAGTTAGACCAAACCACAGGACCCCAACCGCCACTTCAGGTCATCTAGGTGGATAAGGCAAGGAGGATCAGATCAACTAAAGTGTACATAATAACGACAGAGTGTAAGAACATGGGAAAGAAAATAAAAGCAAAGAAAAGGGCCACCAAGGTTTTCAGCCTCCACTGATCCTTCCTAGTGACCTCCCAGTATCGGTTTTCTGCTTACCTGAGTACATGCTCATCTCAATTATAACTTCATCTCTCTGTAAGCAGTTCAGTTATGTTTAATACCTACATGGAGTACTTCTTCAGGCAGGCTCTGGGACTCCTGTGCTATACCTTTGTACTCATCATTTTTAATGCTTTCCATCAACCTTTCAATGTCTCTTCCTGTTGTTTGCTTCAAGCCATGGGCAGATTTTGAGTCAACCGTCACTTTTTCTTATCTTTGCTTCCCAATTCACCTGACCATTTTGTCCAACCCCTCTACAACCCCTATGTCTGGGGTAGGAACCTCCATCCGGGGTGTGTGCGTGTGTGTGTGTGTGTGTGCATGTGTGTGTGTGTGTGTGTGTCACTTTCTTGCCAGGAAAAAAGGACCTCTAAGGATAGAGTATTTTTATAATGTCAAAAGTATGATGGCACATTCATCAGAAAAAGTTATATGCCATAACTCCATGAAAAGCCAAGTAAGCACTCTCTTCTAATACAGAGGGTGCCAAAAAGAAAAATGCATACATATTTTAAGAAAGGGAAAAACTACATTAAAATTGTAACCTTAATATATACCCATAACAAAACATGAATACAAGTCACGTTTGACTTCTGTAATTACAAGAAGTGCTCAAAGTGGTTACCATCAGTGTAATTTTAATACTTTTTCTTTCTTAAAATGTGTATACACTTTTTTGGCACCCTCTGTATATTTAGATCATGAATGAGATGATATGATTGGGGGCTTGGGGAAACCTCATATTCCAGTGATCAGGTCTGTGAAAGAAGTTTTTTCCACCCTATAATCAAGGGAATTTGTACCCTTCTCTCCCCTAAAGTTTTAAAATTGAAATATATTTGACATACATTATGTAAATTTAAGGTGTACAACATGCTAATTTGATACATTTATACTCTGTAATGTGATTGCCATTGTAGTGATAATTAGTACCTCTATCAGGTTAGAGAATTATCCTTTCTTCTTAGTGGTTGGAATAATTAAGTTCTAGTCTCTTAGCAAGTTTGATGATTATAATACAACATTGTTGTCTATAATCCACTAGAGTGTGCATTAGATCTCTAGGGCTTATGTACTAACTGTTGCAAGTTTGTACCCTAAACAACATCTGACCTACCCCTCTATTCTCCTCCCCTTATTAAAAATGAGGTTTCTGGGCTGGCCAAGTGGCTCAGTTGGTTAAGAGCTTGCTCAAGAGTGTGAGCTGAGCTCTGAGCAATAGCAGATCGATGCAGGATGGCTCAGCTAAAAAAAAAAAAAAAGTGAGGTTTCCATTTAGGAAGAGTGGAAAGAACTACAATGTACATATTTTCCAGTATCCAGTGTTTATTGAAAGCAGTGTAGAAAAGTCCCACCAGCTACTAAACAGAACCCAGGGTCAGTGGGCTTCACAGGATCCTATTAAACCAGAAGGTGGCTAATTTTGCTGGTGCCAGGCTGTAATTCAGCCACCAGAGGGAGCGGGCATGTTTGGGAAACCATGTAACGAAGGGCAATCATGTCACTGGTTGAGGCACAAGGCCCAGTCCTCTCCTTGGGAAAGCGTGGTTAATGGCTTACAGAATGCATCTCTGGGCTTATGGCTAAGCAAACCATTAACTCAATGTTCACTGCTTATTTTTTTAAAAACCAGAACAAAGCAACTGATCATTTCCAGCTGGCAACATTCTATTAGTAAAAACGCTAGGCTTGTTTTCATTTCTAGGCCTCTGTAGGAATCTTTCGCTCTAAGAATGAGACACTTCCTGGAGACCAATGCCTCCTCATGATTTCTTCTTCATGCATGGATGGTGTGAAGTAGGATTGTATTCTGTTCCGGAAGACTTCGGCCAGCCCAATTAGAAACACGCATTTATACATTTTTGTTCTTAGTGAAGTAGGGTTACTCATTAATGAAGCAGGTTAATCAGAGCTGGAAATAAACTTACTTCTGGGTACTTGAGTGTGGAGAGCCTGTTAACTAGGCAGAGGATGTTTGTGGAGAGCCTGCTAACTAGGCAGAGGATGTTTGTAGGAAGATCACTTCCACTGAGTGTAGACTTTGGCAGGATCTGAGAGAAGTGGGACTCTGAGCCCCAGAGCACTCTGTGTCACCTGGGACAGGGCAGACAGCCTAGGGGCCTAGGCTGGGTTGCAGCTCTTGATGTGTATGTTCGACCACCCCAGCTAGACCATAACCTTGAGGGCAGGGATGGTGAACAGCACCTGAGATGAAGTACTGGTCCAACACTGCTTTACACAGCACGACCTGGAGCTGGACAAAGTGAAGCCTGAGAAACACAAAACGAGGCAGGGTACTCACTCTAGAGAGGTTACTAGCTGCTTTCAAGTAGCTAGCAAAGGGAGTATCAAAAGAGCTGAATACCCTCCTTACAATTTTGCTCCTTCAAGGACGGTTTAAAAATTACTTCCTGGGCCGGCCGAGGGGCGCGGTGGTTAAGCGCTGGCTTGGGAAGCCAGCGGTCCCGGTTCGGGTCCCACATATGAGGGCCAGTGACACTGCCCTCCAAAAAAAAATAAAATAATAATAATAATAAAAAATTACTTCCTCTTTTTCAGAATTGGTGTTTTAGTGTCAGTGTCTTCTCTGACATTCTAAACCCAAGGAAGCTTTTCTTGGTAACCAAAAGAAATATTTAACCTAGGCGGCTGTAAAAAAGGCTTACAAGGCATAACCACAAAAAACTATTGGGGTGTCGGAAAAGTCATGATGTATTTTTTCATGTTTTTCGTTGCAAAAATGAGTCATGAATTTTCCGATAACCCAATAGTTATCTTGGAGGCAAGAATGATCATTTTCTACTCCCTAAGGTTTGCTCAGGCAGATAACTCCAAGGCAGGAGTGTTAATATCATATATCAGTTCTCAAAACTGACTGCATATTTGATTCAGGAAATTTTTCAACACTCAGATTCCCAGCGTTTTACTTGGAGAGTCTGTTTCCATAGGTTTGGCAGAGGACCTGGGGATGCATCCTTTTAAGTAAGTACCTGCTAAGTCGCCTGCACGACCATGACAGATAGCACCTGCGAGAGCCTCCCCCTTCCCCCAGCATCACTGAGCTCCGTTATGGGCTGACTGTATCCCCTCAAAATTCATATGGTAAAGTCCTACCTGCCTGTACCTCACAGTATGACTGCATTTGGAGACACGGTCTTTAAAGAGGTAAAGTTAAATGAGGTCAAATCTAATACTGGCGTCCGTCCTTACAAGAAGAGGAGAGGAGGACACAGACATCCAGAGAGGGAAGACCACAGAAGGGCACGGGGATGCCATCTCCAGGCCAAGGAGAGAAGCCTCAGAAGAAACCAGACCTGCCGACACCTTGATCTCGGACTTCCGGCCTCCAGAACTGTAAGGAAATCAATGTCTGCTGTTTAGGCCACCCGGGCTGTGGCTTTGTCATGGTGGCCCAAACAAACTAACAACAGGTCCTCAAAGAATGTAGTTTTTGTTCCAATGTTGTTTCATTATAATGTTGAGATGCTGTAGTAACGTAACTCTTGTGTATATTCATTAGCTGGTTTTGTTATACGTGGTTTTGATTGAAGTTGCCAGCCTATATCAATGGTGTTAAGTGAGGAGGGTTCCCTGGACTGGCTCTTTGGCTTTTGGCACCAAAGGCAGGCACTTTAACTGATAAAAAGGAAGCTGACTCTTGATAGATTCTTCAGTCCAAGGCACATAAAAGATACGATTATATTATAGAAATTAAAAGGAGGCTTGGAATTAATCATTCAAATATGAAAACACTTTTATTTGCTCAAACATGGAATTAGAATGAAAAAAATCATTTTGAGTAGAAATGAGATAAACGGATTCTAATAATAGTACATCTTATGCTGTTTCAAAGGACACCAGCTTAGAAATACTAGTATGAAAAGAGCAACCCCCCAACTTGATGGTGTTGTCATTGCTTATTTTAGGGGCTCACATCCTAGTCTGTCAATCACTCAGTTCTTTCACATCTTGGTACCTATTTGCTGGTTCATTCCTTTCACTGCTGTTGAGCATATCCATGCCCATGTGGGCAAGGCAAACAAGACAAAACCAGTTTCGGTTAGTAGCTCCTGGAAACAAGTAGCCTGGGGATTTTAAGTGCTGAACAAAGTGAGGGTTTATGGCTTCATCCCCTATAAGCAAGAATGGTTTGGAGCACATTTCCTTGGGATTAGTGAGCAGTTTAACTCGGTAGGAATATCTGAACGTTTCCTGATGGAAAAAACAATGGAGAGGATGTGGGAAAACATGTACTTTGACATTGGCTCTACTTAGTTTGACACTGGGTGAATACTTCTGCCTGTGTCTCTCTTTTCACTGACAAAAAGAGATCAATTTGATTATTGAGATCTCTTTCAGCCCTAAAAATCTCATCCCTCTCAGGATGTATTAATTCACTTTGTCTAATTGTTTCCTAAGAAGCTGCATATATGCATGAGATTCCCTGCCCCACAACTATATCCAAAGGGTACCAAAAAAATGTGTACTCATTTTAAGATCTGAAAAATAATGTATTAAAATCGTAATACTCAATATATACCGACAGCAAAAGATGACTACAAGTCGCGTTTGACTTCTGCAATTATAAGAGGTGCTCAAAGTGGTTAGTATCAGTGTCATTTTAATAGTTTTTTTTCCTTTCTTCAAATGTGCATCCATTTTTTTGGCACCTTCTGTAGTAAATGCATAAAAGGAACTTATTTGTAAATTTTACTTTCCAATATTTTGTGTCATGGGTTTAAGAAGTCCTATTTGAATCTTGTAGCTTCCTCTATGTTGTTGGTGTAACCTGCTACTCCTCCGCTGTACAGATGCCTATCTGTCAGACTGGCCTGCGAGGAGGGTCTGAAGGAGGCAACACTGTGAGGTCGCTGTGACTGCCACTGGTGGGTCTCTCCCTCTCTAGTCCAACTGCACTGACAGCTTGAACGTTTTGAATAACCCTGTATTTTCTGCACAGCTGTTGGGTAGGGTATGATTTTTTTGCAAAACTTTAAAGGTAAGAAGACTCTTTACTGAAAATTATTATTTACTATGACCTGGTTTTAGTTAGAGATCAGATTTAAGAAGCGTGCATGCATGCGCGCGTGTGCACACGCACACACACAAATCCGGGAATACATGTGTTTAGGTTTAATTTTTGAAAAAGCAGCCTTCCACTTCCCTTTTCATTTTTAGCCTGTGCTGTTTTTTTTCCTCTTTTCTTTTCAATGTTTGAGGCTCATCACAATTTTTTAAGCCAGGTATTATCATAAATATTATTTTGGTATTTCAATATAAATTATAAAAAGTTGGTATAGCAGCGTACAGCCTCAATGTCCTGATCATAGTATTTATAAGTCAGAATGAATAAACAACAAAGGAAGGAGCTGCAACTTGAGCTCCACGTAGGAATACGGATTTTTTCAAAAAAGAGATACTTGGATGACCCTTAGTCTAACGCCAAGCAATAATACTCCCTTCTCATCTTTCTTTAACTCCCACTTGCAAACATGCTTCCAAGTTTACCTACCTCTACCACACCATGATGGATGGACGTGTACTGTTTCTTCTTCAGCATCACCAAGGTGATGACAATCACTGTTGCTATGACAACACCGCCCACCATGAGTCCAATGATTGCACCTTTGTTTGAACCCACATCTTCTGCAAAGAACACCTTGAAAATAAATCAAGAAAAGGAATTGTAAGTGCAGAAGTCCTTTGCATGAGGTATGTGAAAAGTTTTAGTATAGTCAGCATATGTCTTAAGCTGGTCACTCCATTATTTGATGCATATCTGAAAAAAAAAATCACACATTCTGCTTACTAAGAATGACATTTGTATTCTGTAGAACAGTGTACAATGTGTGGCTTCCCCAGTTCTAGGATGTACACTTTCCCCCACGTGTCCCTAGAGAGGCAAAACAGAAGCCAAGAGGGACCTAAAACCCTTTGACAGGTGGGAAATTCAGTGAGAGGTGGGACGGTAGCTCTTAGATCTATCAAAAGCTGTAAAGACATGAATCGTGGTTATAAAAGGAGGTTGGCATTTTTCCAGTCACAGCAGGTTTAAAAATGGGAGACCTGATGCACGGCAACTATGCCTTAGGTGCTTTTCAAACCCAGAGATGTCCTAATTTCCTTAGAGGGACATTAATACATAGGAACAAGCACACTGTAACCAAGGAGTTAAACAGAAGAAAAGAGATGTCTTGTTACCTAGTTTTATCCACAATAATTCAGTAGGACCCCAATGAACCTTGAGAAGCATAATGCGTAAAAGACAGTTATTTCAAAGGGGAGTGGTAGGCAACAAGGTAAGAATTTTATTTTTAAAAAAACTTTTTTTTTTTTTTAAAGCTGTGCCATCCTGCCACCTGTTGGCAGCTCAGCAGCAACTCAGCTAGGGCTGGGCATCGAACTGCTGTTGCTCAGAGTTCAGCTCACACTCTCGAGGGAGCTCTTAACCACCTGAGCCACTCGGCCAGCCCCTAAGGTAAGAATTTTAATAGTCACACATCACTCATGCATTCTTACTATGTTAGCTCTAGAATCCCAACTAAAAATGTTGCTTGATTCTTGCTGTTTATATACATTAATTATAAAAATAATTTGGAGGCCACTGTAAAGAAGAAATTTATTCAGTGTGATCAATTTATTTGAATATGTTCCTTCATACTGTTTATAAAAGCCAGTCATTATTTTTCAAATTTATCTACTTAAATGGAATTATGAAAGCACACTGCAACTTATGTCATCTTGTTATATAAAGAGATGATCTCATGCAAGGTCATTTGGCCTAAAGACTACTAAACATATACCACATCTGTCATATAAATTAATGAACATAATCCCTTAAAAATTCTTTTAATATAATCTCGATAGTAAAATGACCCATTTTCATAACTAAAACTAACGTCCTAGCAAACTGAAAAGGCAATTATAATTCTGGCTTGTCGGAAAAGTCGTGACACATTTTTGCAAGGAAAAACATAGAAGAAATACGTCATATATAGCCAAAAAAGCAAATTTCTAAGCATTTTCCTCACGGTATATTTGCAACAAAAATTAGAAACTGTTCATCATTATTCTCCTTTCTAAACAAATATGCTAGCTCAACATATTTATAAAAAGCAAATCATTTATTAGCTAATCATACAAGTGTGAGGTAATCAGGAATAAATGCAAGTCTGGACATCTTCTCATGTCTTGAAGAAAATACTGTAATTTTGTAATATTCAATACACTAATTATAGTACATTATCTTATCAACTAGTTCAGCAGAGGGAGCTGATTCTCTTAATTGCCGCTGCTGCCATCCGTCACTGTCGCATTACAGGAGTTAGTGTAATTTTGGAGATGGACTTTTATGGCACAGGCACCAGAAAATGCAGATCTGCACATCCATCTTCAGCCCCATGTTCCACCAGCCCCCACCTCTGTGGCCCCCAGGTTTTCTTCTAACCGCTTTAGCGTCAGACAGAATAAGAGTGCCCCTGATTTTATAATAACTGATACTGGGTTACCTTGCCTATGAAAATCATGCTCCGAAAAGCTAAATGCCCTTTGACAAAAAAGACTATGGGAGTTGAAACGCCAATCTAAATCTCAAGTCAGTTTTTGATTTGTTTCAATTACTTAGAAAAAGAGGCATAAGTAATCCTTTGAAGGCATTTCTGTGGGAGTTTAATACTTGGATTTATACATTTTATTTATGAATTGTGGAAAGACAGATTCCCCTTGAAAGAGATAAAAGATACACACACACACACACTCTCTCTCTCTCTCTCTCTCTCTCTCTCTAAAATGAAAATAAGTCCCTGAGCGTGAGTACTTCTCAAATATTATCATGAGGATTTTATTACCATTTCTTGTTCATTACTGAACGTGCAATAAAATTGTCCTCTTAATTAGCTTAACCCCCTTACTGTCCTTACTGATAACCCTAACATAATGCGGAATTTGATTTATCTGAAGCTTTTGGTAAAAGACTGTTACATTAGGACTAGAGCTGCCTGCAAAGGAGATGGCTGCTTTTTGATTTACTTCAATTCTGACATTTGGGGAAAAAAAGGTGTGTGTGTGTGTGTGTGTGTGTGTGTGTGTGTGTGCAGTAAGCTGCTGCCATCCTTGCCCAGCCATTAAATGAACAGCACTGCTGGGAACATGGCCGTTTTGATCAACTCCTGCCTCCTCCACTCACCGGGGTAGAGACCCAAAGATCCTACCCAAGATCCAATCCCTGCAGGAGAACTTAAAATGTGGGAGTTGGGAAGGAGATAGGAAGGAAGGATGAGAGGGAGACATGAAGTAAAATGGTGAGTCACAAATGTGCACTTAATTAAGCGAACGGCCATAAAAAGCATTCTGTGAAACCAAGGAGTGTTTGCATGCATTTGAGATTTTGATCCTTCACATAAATCTATTATAAACCTGTTTTCCTAAAAAAAGTAGAAAGGAAGATGATTTAAATGGCTGCTACCATCGACATTAATTCTACATTAAGCTCTGCGTGGGCTTAGCTGCCTTCGAGACACAAAGAACTACTATATAGCGAGCTTCTTTTTCTTTTCTTCATACTTTCATGATAATCCTATAAGCAAGTGTTTTATTTTTGCTTGCATCTTTTCCTTAACTGGATTTCTGACACAGGAGGAATAAGATTTAATAAGTCATTTGGCAAGACAGTGGCAGGAGGAGGGAAATTATTTTACATACCAATTTTTGATGATGCACTTCATATCCTGAGTCATGTCGGAACTCTGCATCCATCTTCACTTCAGAGATCTCTTCCGTCTTAATATTTGTCAGCCCTGAACCTGCATGGTACCATAAGCATTACACCATAATTAAAACACACAGGACAGCCCATTTGTTTTATCTATACACTTTATAACACAAAGGCTACCAACAGCTTCTTTCTAGGCCTGACGTTAGAGGAAAATAAATTAATACTTTCTTCAAGAAAGATGACACCCTATATTTAAATCTGAACCACTACCTATTTTAAACAAAAAAAAAGATTGAAGATTAAAGAAATCTGAAGTTAAGGCTTCTACTGCCTTTAAACACATGCTATAATTTTTTTTTTTTTAATGGGGAAAAACGGAAGTTAAATGCTAGCTGAGGGGTTGGCAAGGATTTGTTCCTGGAATATGCTGGCTTCGTATAGAGACTTATTGTTTAGTCTATTGTATGTCTTTTTTCATGTGCTCTCATTCCTTTAGAAAAAATAATAAAAGCCTTTAAAAGTGAGCATTAATTACCTGGTAGAACGAAACTGCTACTTTGGGGCTTTGTTCCAATTACAAATAAATTATATTCATGTATCGATGTAGTGAAACATTATAAAAATCCAATAATTTATTTAGTTAAGTGATTTAGTTGTAGATACCGAGTATCACTGGTTCAGTTGCTGAATAAAGAGGTGCAATTCATAATTTTTGAAAATGCTACTTTGGGACTTAGCAACTCTTCCTTCTCTATAAATTGCTGTTATCATTCTTACACTAATGGTCATAATGAATTTCATTTTTCAAATAATAATTTGAAGCTTCAAAACAAAATGCAAAGTCGTTTTTAAAACAAAAATTGCAAGTACAAAGTATAAGTTTCTACAGTGCAGTATTTAAATATTAAAAGTCAGAATTTTAGGATGAGAAGGGTTTTTGAAATCATCTCCTCTCCCATGTTCCCAATCAGGGGCCAGCTTTCAGCTCCTGCTTGAACAACAAAGAAGAATATATCCGTTTGCCTCCATTTCCAGACAGCTCTGCCTACTAGAATGGCCTGTTTTACATTAAGCCCAAGTCAGTTTCCCTGTGACTTCTTTGAGCCTGTTCAGCACAGAGTAAGCCAAACCCTCCCTCCCGCATTGTAGCCCTGGACAGATCAGATGCCCAAGGAGAGGCATCGTTTGCCTGCTGATTCTCTTCTTTGGCTACGCATTCCTACTTCCTTCAGCTCCCACAGGACCCAATTTCTTGCTCTTATAGTCACTCTTACCATCTTGACTACAAGGTGCTGCGAAACTTGTCACACCTAGCTCAAACAGGAAAGCACAATGTCCACAGCCTATTATGTGCCGGTCTAACAGCCCATCCAAAAAGAAAAGGAGGCTAACTGGACAAGACCTTGGACACCCATGCTGGTTATGACATATCACTGATTCCTTGTCCAGTTGCTCACAAAGCTTCCATTTAACAACCTACCCGAAAACGGACCCAAGATCAAGGTCAATCTACATCAGGCTTGTGGATTGTGATGCTATCTTCTCTCCCTCCTGCTTGTCAGAACTACATTTTCTTATCCCTACTCTTCCCAGCTCTTCTCTGCAGCGTTCCACAAAGATCATGGAGAACGGCTCTGATTTCACCCTCAAGTTCTTAGCCTGCCGTTTGTCTGGGTCATCAGGACTTGAACCCTAGTCCTGTAGAGAGGGGTGACAGTTCTAAAATATATATACCCCAAGGGCCGGCCGAGTGGCGCGGTGGTTAAGTGCTGGCTTGGGATGCCAGGGGCCCCGGTTTGGATCCCACATATGAGGGCCAGTGACACTGCCCTCAAAAAAAAAAAATTAAAATATACCCCAAAATTTGTTGATGCTCCTCTCTTCAGGAGGTGGGACTTAATTTCCTTTCCCTGAGTGTGGACTGGATGTAGTGACTTGCTTCTAAAGAATAGAATATGGCGAAAGTAATGGTGGATGACTAGGTCAGAAGAGGCACTATGGCTTCCTTTTCATTAGTTCCCTGGGTCTGAGGAAAGCCAGCTGCCGTGCTCAAGCAGCCCAAAAAAAGACTTACATGGTGGGGTACTGAGGTCTCCTGCCAACAGCCGTGTGGGTGCGCCATCTTGGAAACAGACCCACCAGCCCCAGTTAAGCTTCATGTGCTCAGATGACTGAGCTCTGGTGGGTGTCTTGATTGCAACCTCATGAGAGACCCCGAGAAGCACCCAGCTGCACCATGCTTGAAATCCTGCGCATTTACAGGAATCATAAGAAACTAAATGCTTGTTGTTTTCAGTTGCTAAGTTATGGGGTTATTTGTTACATGGCAACAGATAATACTAGAGGCTAGTGCTTTCCTTCTGTGATCTATCTTGGGTTTTAATTTCCTTTTATCAGAAGGTCATTCTCTTGAATATAAACATAAAGTGGACAGTTTCCCCTTCTTTCTTATCTTTTAACTGGTCTTTTCACTGACACCTCTCCCTTCCCTGCCCCCACACTGGTGTCTCATCCTGTCCTGAGAGTTGCAGGGCTCTCTATTTTGATTTATTTTCTTGCTTTAAATTATTAGCATTTTCTACTAAGTTTTACCTCATTTGGACTCTTAAGATTTCTGACATTAATTTTTATTGGGTCGTTGACACTAACACTCCTTTATCTCTTACTGGTTGTGTATTTTTATCTTTCTACAACCCCTTTTAACTCTGAGATCCTTGTAGAACCACAGTGATTCCTTTGTACTTCACCCCTTTTCTGTCATCAGCATCTAGCAATATAATAGTTAAAATTATATTTCTGAGGTTTTAAGAAAACTCTCTTGAATAGTCTTTTCTTTTAGATTTGTGAGACCAAATAATCACATCAAAAAATAAGTAAAGAATGAGCTTTTCACTCAAAAATTTAAAAGCCCACACTATTTCAGAAAGAATTCCAATTTTTCATCACCAAAATGATTCAAATTTATGTATCAATTCAGAACAGATAATTATAGCTTAATAGTTTATGAGACTCTCAGCCGAAAGAATTCTTGCTCGTTCCTTTTTGTATAGCATGTATAGTCATTTAGTGAAAAGACCTTCTATACATTAAAGCAAGCTCACTAAAAGGGGAAATTAATAAGTTTGCACATGGGGATAATAAGCTGATATCGCATGTAATGAAATGTGATAGGTAGATTTATGTAATTCTCAGGGGCCTTTGTTTATAGGCTCAGTAGATGCATTTTCTGAATTGCGCTAATTCCATTTTAAGCCCTGTGTGACTCAATTCTCAAAGTCATGGTGAGTGGAGACAGCCTGTCATTTATTTGAGAGAGAAGTGAGGTAGATCTTTCATAAAGCCTCTTCCATGACTTGGGGTCAAGGACCTGGTTTCATTTATTAGGACTGGAAAAAGTGGTAATAAATTATAGCGGAAGAGGTCACTTTTCACCCCTGTGAAGAGGCTGCTAATGTATTTTTTTTCTTTATTGTGGTCACATGGTGTCACTTGCCCTTCAGAGCCTATTTTTCTCCAGAAATAAGCTAAGGGGACTAGCGGTGGTGGCCAGTTTGCTCAAAAATCACCCCTGATGTTACTGTGCTCCATACCGGACTCTACATTCAATAAGTAACAGTGCTCTGGCATTTCAGATACGAAAGTCAAGGACAAGCCCTTATCCTCAGTCATAATTATACAAAAACCTTTCTTGTTTCAGAGTGACAACAGTGATTATTCAAAAACAACGCCGTCAACTGAGTGACATGATATGACAATCCTGGGAAGGGTTTCAAAGTTTGGAAAGTCTAAAAGATATAATTTGGCACATTAGACTCCAACATGTAGTCTTAAAAAGAACCAAAACTAATGCTACAAAATGGGGAAATTGGTCTGAATGTTCATTGGACTCCCTATAAGCACAAAAATACAGAGCATCTCCATGTCATAAATCTCCCAGCAGACACAGCTAATTCATAAACACACCTTAACTAGAACCTTCTTCACCTCGTGTCTGAGCCTTCTTTCCCAGCTATGGCCTTCTTCTCCTGGGGGAACCCAGGCCTCACGGAGTATAAGGAAGGAAGTTTGGCCTAAGCCATTCCCTCACCTGTACAGAATTATTCCCGGCCTCTTTGCCCACACATGTGCTTTAAACCGTTCAAAGCCCTTCTCCAAGAGCATCTCCAGCAAGTACCCAGTTAACACGCCCCTTTGTTCATGCCTGTCAGCTCCCCTCACAGTCATCCTGGTTTATACTTCCTGCACTTGGTATTTCCCTGCCTTCCCAATTTTATCGCATCCTTCTAAATACGCAAATTGCGTGTTCCTTTGATCACATTTCAAGCTCTGAGAGCAGGGAACTTATTTAATTTCTTTCAACTCTCCAAAGCATTTAGTACATGGATCTTCATGATGTATCAAAATGAAATATTGCTATTGTTACGACAAAGACTTTAGATAGACCTTCCTTCCATCTGTACATTACCTCTAGCTATTCTCTAGCTTTTCCCTTGGAACAGCATGTTTTTGTTTGGTAGTATATGGAAAATTCCTTTTCATATTAATTTTTTAAAAAAGGAACAACAACAACAAAATAGACAGTGGTGGTGTCTCCACTTCCTGGATATTTCTATCAGAATATATCGGCCCAGCATGTCCTATGTAGGACCTTAATAAAATTGGACAAATGAATACTTTTAATTCACATTTTATGCTTGTAGTTGAAAAGCATCTTTTTCTTTAAAATAATGTAGGGAGGGCCGGTCGAGTGGTGCGGTGGTTAAGCACTGGCTTGGGACGCCGGCGGCCCTGGTTTGGGTCCTACATATGAGGGCCAGTGACACTGCCCTCAAAAAAGAAAAAAAAAGAAAAAAACAAAAACGTAGGGAGCACCATGGAAAAAAGGCCTAAGGCAAATGACCAACCTGGGCTGGGCTTCATTGCAGTTAAATGAAGCTGACCCTCAGCCTCAGTCCACACCTGTGGGCTGAACAGGAGGGGAGTGTCAACTGCTGGCTCCCTGAAATTCACTTGGGTGACACTAGCAATAAGGAAGACATTAAAAGAGCCAAAGCTGTGTCTGGCTTACTATAATTTAAGTCCCTCTGAAAAGCCCTGCAGGCAGAGATTCATAAAGTCAATGAAATCAGCTGTCAAGATGTGTCACTCCCTCCACGGTCCCTGCTGGCCTGTGAATCACAGCACAGAGGCATGAAGATAACACAAGTCAGACTCTGAGTTCTCATCAATGACTGTGGTTGGGGACAGAAGTGGCCCGAGCCCGCACTGGCAGAGAGAGGCAGGGTCTGCGCCCGCCCCACAATGACTGTGTCTGAACCAGGGGCCTCCATGTGTTAACATCTTCAAGTGAAGTTAATTTCCTGTTCCTTGATTACCACAGGGGGACATTATGAGGATAAAAAAAGAAAATAAATACAGAAAGGTGTGCATTGTTAGGAGTAAAACCTCCCCAGAACAGACAGGTTTGTCAATTAAGTAACTTCTCTTTTGGAGGCAGTGAAAACACTGGCTATTGTCAGCTGGGCGAGGTTGTGCGTGGAGTCAAAATCTCACAGGTATGTGCTTCTAGTGGGACACTGTTCTCAGAGCTAAGTGTAAGACAGACTATGTACGGAACAAAGAGTGAAAAGAAACGTTTCTTCTTAATGCTTGGGAAACTATAAAAAAAAGAAGTGTCCATTCTGGTGTTCATGGGAATTTTAAGCAGTATGAAAACCAAAGGACTCGTATGCAAAATTATGCATGTCCACGTCTTGGGTCATTATAGCCACTCATCGGGAATGAGTCAACACAACTCACAAAAGAGAAAACGTAAACCTTTTTCTCTTTGGGCGACGGAGATACTCCAGTACTGATCGTTTTAGAAAGTCATGTCTCCTGGAGGAACTGACGGAAGTCTGGGCCCAGTTCAGTTAGAAAAGGGCCAGCCAGAGCCCAGACAAGAAAGGAAGGAGATCCCCATCACAGTAACCAAGTCACCACAGGACATGTGCGTCTGTGTGGGTTTCCATTTCTGAGGACAGACAGCCTCTATGTAATCCATCCCACTTCAAAAAAGATAAAGAAAGAAAAAAGTTGGGTGCGCTCTCTTGTATTGTTTGAAAAGGAAAGCTCAGAAAGAAAAAGAAAAAAACAAAAACCAAGAAATGAAGGGTGAGGAAAAGCAAAGGGGAATTCTAAAAAGGGTGGTTTCCATGGTTCATTTCAAATTCTATTTCCCAATAGTTGAATTTTCAAGAGGCTAATAATGAAGAAAGGGGATGGCGTCTGCTCAAGCTCAAGCGCAAGATGCTGAGAGGTGGAAGATAACCGGGCTATACCTGGTCGAGTGGTCAGTCCTCGGTCGGCAGCAGGGCGGGCGTCAACAGGCTCGACTGGGCACAGGAAGCAAGAGACAGGGAAAGCAAACAAGACAAATCAAGATGGTAAGTTGTGGTTCCTGAACAGAGCAGGGAAAAGCATGTGCAATACACAAGTTATAAAACAGGAGCAGCTGGAGAAGAACCACGGTGAGTAAACCCTGAGCATCCCGGAGTGGGAGGGGTACCACTTCCAAAGGCTTATCCCTATTGATGTGCCAATCCACCTCCTTCTTTCCCCACAAAAGCACCACCAGGAGATGCAACAACATCAGAGAAGACGGGCTGGGGGTGGATTTTCCTCTTAGAGAAAGTTTCTTAGCTTTTGATGAGAAATAAAATATATGATACCCAGCCCAGCAGAAAAACCTTAAAGACAGCTGCTTTTACCACTGTCCAATCTTATTTTATAGTTAATTAAGTACAAAAGGACTCCGTTAAATCCCCAGGGGAAATGCAAATGCGAATTTATTGGGAGAGGAAAGTTTCACCATATAATCTCCCAAATCAAATCAAATCTGTTCAGAGTTTCAGGGTAAAAGAGGTAAACCAGAAAGTGAGTCAGTCAGTCAGTGAGGCGCTCTCTCTCTCTCAGCTGGTTTCTATTTAATAGATGACATACAGGTGAAATGTGTGAAATGCAAATATTTCCTTGCACATTTGTCCACTTTCACAATCTTTCCTTTGTGAGTATTTTGGGTCCGGCCCAAAGAAAACAGTACAGGCAGCATAATAGTAGGTACTACTGTTTACGATTAGCTGCGATTTCCAAAGTGCTTCCGATTCTCAGAAAATATTAACTTGAACTTAAACACTCATCTTCAAAGAAATAGGCAAGGGAGAGAAACAAAGCTTTTAGGATTAATAAATGGACACCAGGCAAATGAAGCTGAGAAAGGGGGTGGGGGAGGAGTCCCTTTGGGAAGGCCTGGGAAATAGAAAGGTAGCAAGGTAAGGAAAAGGGAGCAAAAATGTCCAGGGGAAGGCAAGATGTGCTCGACGAGATGGCTTTTGGATCAGCAAGCTCAGTAAGAGTGTACAGCTTGCTGATGTGCACAGCCCAGGCATGCAAAGACCAGATTATAAACCCAAATCAATTCTGAACACCACACATTGACAGGAGAGTGAGAGGAAAAGTGACAGCATGCCAAGTCTTCAAAACATGAGAACATATTATTTCTGAGGATACTAAGGCATTTGGATGGATCGAAAGAGACGTGGTTTACTCCTTTCTCATGCTGACGGGCAGCCTGGTGGAGGAAAAAGGACAGAAGCATATAAACCCAACATTTACAGTGTTAAGTGACTGGCAAATGAGCACTTCTGAGGCTGTTTTTTCATATGTAACCTAGAAATAATAACATCTGTATCTTCCAATTGTAGTGAGGAACAAAAAATAAAATTTAAAGCTTGTTTCAGAAACTCTCAAATACTATAAGACTGCATTTATTAACTATCCTGTTTATGAAATATTCTATAACAAGTATTGCTGCGAGGACAATTAACCCTCTAGTATTTATTCATGTATTAGACTATGACATACTTCCTTCGGCAACTCACAAATATATTTGAACAATACAGTTTCTCTATATTTCATCTTTTTTTCCATCTACAACCACATATAGTAAGGGACCATATTACTCCTTGTAAAATGGAGTTAATTGAAAAAATGATTGCACTTTTTGAGTTTCCTCACAAGGGGCCCAAATAGTGCTTCAGGTGAAGATAAGGATGTACAAAAGCTTACAGAGCAAAAAAAGTACCAAGGTGGTGATCACATTCATCAGTGGTTACATCGTCAGAAACCGTAGGTGACTCAGAGGGGAGCAGGTGAATCTGTGGTTATACCTGCAGGCTGCAGACCTTGTCCAGTCCCAGGGGCCCCTGTAATGCCACTATTTTCTCTGTCATCCTGGGCAAGCCACAGTCTTTCTGATTATCAGTTTTTGTCACAAGTCAACACACAGGGTTTTCCCAGAGCTCACACGTGCACATGTATGTGAAAAAAACCTTGTAAATGATTAAGTACTATTCCACAATTACTTAAAGTAATACTGAAAAGTATCAAATGTGCATAGGAAAAAGTCTGAAAGATATCACCACAAAAAGCTGTCATTAGTTATTTCTGGGTGAGGAGATTGTTCCTATAAAGTTCTCTGCCTTCCCTCCTCCGCCCCTCATGTATTATTTGAGAACCTTTACTCATTTTTAAGAAGATAGAACAATAATAGTTTTAGTGACTTAAACCCTACCCTGCTTTAACAGTTTGAGGCAGATTCAGTATGAATTAATATTTAAAAAAATAAGGAACTCTTGTGTTCAGTAAGCCGACAACAATACATTAAAAAAAAGACAATTACTACACAGTTGCAAAAAAAGAACACCCATCGACAAGACAAAGTAGTGCATTATTTCCCAATCTACCACAAGTACTTTCTAAGTTTTCAAATGGGCGATGACTCGTTAAACCAGAAGGTAACTTCAATATAGAGTTCAAAACATTTTACATTGGCTGTTTAGCAAATTAAAAATAAGAAACAGATCATCTGAAAGAGTGAAATCTGTTTTTCCCTGCTTTCAGCAGCTTTGAATCAAATCCTTCCTCCACAAGAGGAGATAAACAGAATGAATGAAATCCTGGGGCTTTTGAGTTTGTTAGTTCTGGCGTTCCTTGTAATAGACCAATTTTAAGCTAAATGCTGCCTAGCACAACCACCCTACAGGGCTTACGGTGATGGAGGAATCAGCAGGAAATCAGTTTTACACATAGATGAGACAGGCCTGAAAAGGACTGGTTTGCAGGTTTAATGAAACACTTTATTTAATCTCTTTCACCACTGGCAGTGATCTGCTCATTGCCTTTTTACGGCTAAGCAAAAATAGACTAGAGGGCAACTTCACATTGCAGTTATAGACATACAGTCCTACAAGACCTGTGGTGCCTCGTTAAGAGTATTATAGTGTTCTATGTATGTATTACATACAAAGAAGCTGACCGCTGGCCATGGCATTCCATATCGATCTTCATGGCTGGCTAGCTCAGGCAGTCATGAAAAGTCACAACACACAGAAATGCTATTAATACAAGTGCGTTCAGCCAGATGATTTCGTGATCCATGAGAGAAACCATGTTAGAAAAACAACAGCTTCACTTCAGTTTAGATGGTTAGGTTTTGTGGATCGGAAAAAAAAAGCCACAGAATAAAAATCTCTTCAGCTGGTTGAACAAGCCTAAAATATTGGAAGCTGTATTTGTGATCTGCTTATTTTTTCAAGGTAAATCAAATGAATGCCTGGGGATCTCACTCTGTTTCTGGACTTGACTGATTGTTCTTAAGAAAAACAACGCATCTTTGGTAAGCGTTTGAAGCTATGATGATAAGGACTGCTGGGACAATGCAAGGAAATCCTCTGAGAATTTCAGGTTATTTTCAATAGCTCTGTGTGTGTGAGGACATGTCTGTAACATTAACAAGAAACTGGGCTCTGGGGAGAGGGAGGGAGAAAAGTTAGATGGGCAGGGAGGAAGGCTAAGATTTTGGGACTGTATCATTATATGGCTTATTATAGCCATTCATTTGAAGAATATACTGTTTGGGTCAGAGAACGACAGAATAATTCTCCTTGAGACAAGCTGGCGAACCCTCTCTAATAAGATCCTGATTCTGTTTGGGAAAAATTAAAAAAAAGCTACCAGTGAACATGCATTATGTGGGAGGCTCTTGCTAAGAGCTTCACCTGGCATCCATTTAATACTCACACCCTATTTTTGAGTTAGGAATATCACCTTTACAAGTTAGGAAACGGCCAGAGAGGCTCGGCAAGTTGTCTACGCAGCAGAAATGGAATTTAAACCCTGACCACATCATTCAGAAGCGGGAGGTAGTCCTATCCTGCTGGGGTGGTGCGGGGTGTGGAGGTGATTTTGGATGTCACTGACAGCAGGGGGAGGGAGGGCTATTGGCTCTCAGTGGATGGGGATGGGGGATGTCAGATGCTGGGCATGGGCAATCCCATACAAATAAAAACCGTCCTGCACCCTGCAGGATTTCTTCCAGGAAAATGATTATGTGAGGCCAGAACCTCAGTTTTATATATAAATGTAAAGCATTTTTGCACAGTTCTTATCTCATAACCTGGATATTCCAGGAGCTTCCCACCTGGTAAAATGGAAGGAAGATTGTTTCACTTAGAGCTTTCCCAAGAGTTATTCACTGGTTTAGAAAATCACATCATTGCTGCTATTGACCCTGGATCACTGAATCAACCGTCCTATCAGTCTGCACCTGCATTTGACACATCTGTCCATACAGGACAAACACCTGACCATGCCAGTGTTTCCACGAGCATTCAAGCTTAAATACTTACATTTTGAAACACTTCCTGTAAATTACATTCCTTGCATTGATTTTTCCCCCTAAATGTTGTCCATTTTATTTTAAGATTCATCATTAAGGAGGCTTTTCAAAATGTAATGAAAGGGGTGCTGGGTCTGCTAACTGTGAGAACCAGAACTCAAGCCCTGAGAGCTTCGATTTGGTCTCCTCCAATTCCTTTACATAAGGTTTTGCTCTCTCAATAACAGACCTTTATTTAACAATAGTATCAGCTCTTTGGATGAGGCCTAGGTAATCTAACAGCTGTGTGGTATCTGGGTCAAGGATCCAGCAGCACTCAATCTAAGAAGGACTTTGCAGACTGGGTATCTTGGCAACACGCACGGCCCTGGTGCGTGCGTGCGCGTGTTTTCTCACACTTGTGCGCAGGGATATTATCTCCCAGGACATTTGCTACAATGTGTGCTGTTGGGAACCTGGGCCTAATGTCCAAAGGCCCTTCTTGGAGTCGCTTTCAGGTCAGAGGTATTTAGTCTATTGCTGCTCTGGGGCATCTCCAAACTGTATTCTTGCCCTTCCAAAAAGTGATGACTTTGGGGGAAATCCAGTACAGTTTAATCCAATCTTCTTTCTTGGCTTATCTGGCAAGAGGAGGGCAAGGGGGAGGTCACAGCTTGCCTCCCAATTTGGACCAAGACTTTTTTGTTTTTTATTTGATTTGGGAAGACTGTTAAGGGACAGAAGACCAGGAAAACAGCAGATGTGTTGATGATGGCATCAGGATTTGGATTTCAGGGAACTGCTTTGGTGACTTGGTTCCTCTCTATTATTTCTACTTAAAAGGAACAATCAGTATCCTTCCATTTTTCTTTTCTTTTTTCCTAAACAAAATGGATTAGTTTGGCTATTATTTAAACTTTTAAAAATATGCAGCATGCTTAACAGGAGGCTTGTATTTTTTTTTAAATTCTTTTTTCTTTTTTTTGGGCGGGGGGGCAGTGTCACTGGCCCTCACGTATGGGATCCGAACCGGGGCCACTGGTGTCCCAAGCCAGCTCTCAACCACTGCGCCACTTGGCTGGCCCAGGATGCTTGTAATTTTTAATGGCGATCATATATATGCATATGAATACATTTAAGTAAAGATAAAATGCTTAGGGAATATAAAGGCAGATTTATTGAACTGTTGGTATTATTTATCCTACTAATATGATAAATGCCAGGATAAACTGACCTCATTAAAGGCACCAAGGAAATATGCAGGCTGATATTCATATATAAATAAGTTAAGCTCTCAATATCTGATAGAGCGATAAAGGGAAAATTTGAAATTCAGAAAATGCAGCACCTTCTAGGATGACATACAATATTTACCCAGTCTATATTACATATGCTATGTGGCACGAGGCTCACTGCATTTCACCGTATTCACTAAATTTGAAAAATTAACATTAAAACAAACACACATACTAATTTCTGTAAATTCATTTTACTCTGCTGCTAATTTAGCTTACTTTGGCTTTTTAGATCTCTTTCCACAAACAAATTATAATTTCTAGTCTATTATTTGTGTGTCTGTGTTCACAAAAATGATTTAGGTAAGCATGGAAGTATGTTTTATGCTACTTTTCCAAAATCAATAAATAATGGAAAATATTAAATGGGAACATTTCATTTATAGAAACTACATATGTGAAAGACATAAAAGGTATTAAATTATGAGAAATTGATTAAGAAATTCTTTATAAATATGAGTATAATCTACAGAGGGTGCCAAAAAAAATGTATACACATTTTAAGAAGCAAAAACCCTTAAAAATTATAATACTCAATATATACCAATAACAAAAGATGAATACAAGTCACGTTTGACTTCTGCAATTACAAGAGGTGCTCAAAGTGGTTACCATCAGCGTCCAGACACTTCTGATTACAGTGAGCTACTGTTTGAGCAACGCTGACCAAAGTGTCCACTTGTATACATTTTTTTGGCACGCCTGGTATATATTTAAATTTTTTTCATAAAAACTAAGACTTAGACATAAATGAGAAACAACCATTTAACATTATTTGGCATAAAGGGCATTAAGGACTGTGATTTTTTACCAAAAAAATGTTTGTTAGACTTTAGACATGTCATCTGCTTCTCTTTCAATTAAACAACCGAATGTTCTAAAGGAAACGAGGAAATCTTGTGTATATTCAATTTACAAATGACAGTGGACATTTTTCACAAACAATTCTCATTAGAAACTGAGTGATGAGGATTTTAAATGCCCACAATGTATCTACTTATTAAAAAAAATGATACAACCAGCATTCTATTATTATAAACTTAATAAACCATGTCACCCTGGTCTCTGGTAACTAAAATCCTTATTTTTTTTTCTCCCATCTATGTAAGAATTATTTTTAAAAATGGTGAAGTCTTAATTATTTTTATGTCATAAATAACACTGCTGTTAGTATCTAGTATTATTACCAGAAGGTACCCTTTTTCAAATTAATAAAACAAATTTGGGGTGATTACTCACATTAGGATAACAGCCTATATGAAGGTTTTCTGCAATGGTTCTTTAGAAAAAAAGAAAGCTTCTCCAGACTTAAAGTCTGATGTTGGAGTTAGATTTCATCTGTGTAGTAACAGAACGATTTTGAGTTACCCATATTATAAATATCCATTTTACAAATATTGCCACCATCAAAAGTTGCTACTTTAACAAAGAAAATCATAGGTAAAATCCTGTTATGTTCTTGAAAAACCTGCTATTAGTATCTCAAAATCAAGGTGGTCCAATATTTGTAATTTTGTATTTCTGAACATGTAAAACTGACGTGGAATGAAAAAAACCCTAAAAGATGCTCTCTCCTAACTAAGTATTATTTGAAAGTTTCTAAGAAGTCCCTGTGAAAGAAAATACATCATCCATTTTGCAAATCTGTTGACAGAGAAAATTTTACTTCTCTGAACTATCATTAGAAAAAAAACCCCATTTAGATCAAGGTGCATCTTAATTTTGACAGCTGCCTTATGTATAACTTTTTAAGTACAAAATTGTGGAACTCTTAGGCAAAATTACATTTCATTTGTAAGTGGTTCTTTATCTTTGCTTTTAACACTTAATGCAATCTGAAATTTAATGCACTAGAATAAATAACCAGTGAAGACTATTTTGGTGCCTTTCAAATCTCCATTTACGTAGAATCCCCATCGAAACGTCTCCTTTCACTTGGGGAACTGTAATTTCTATAATTCCATCACTTCTGTTGTCTTCGAAGGTGGACATTCTAGGCCAGTGTCTCATAAACAAATGGAATATTCTGTTTTCATTCCAGAAGCACCAACATACCTCACAGTGAGACAGTATTTTTAAAAATTCGTATTAGAAGTGTCCCCTTAGGAGAACATTAATTAGAGAGCTGTGCACATATCAGAACGCTCTTGTTCGCTCCGGGGCCTCTTACCTTCATTTTCTGTATTGGCGGGCACAGAGTCAACGGCAAAAGGATGCCAGGGCTGGAGGTCATCCAGGCTGAACTCTCCATTCACAGGAAGAAGCTCCACCGTGGTTTTGGTTTCAGTCAAAGATGGCATGAGAGCATCGTTTCCATAACTAATTCTTGGCTCGCTGATCATGTTGGCCAAGACATCGTCCGAGTAGTTCTGCTCTTTTTGCAGCAGCTCATCTACGAAACAAAGGTAGGCACAGTCTCAGTGAGAGCCATGAGGTAGGTCCCATCATCATCTCATTCTTACAGGCGTGCAAACGGAGGCACGTGGTTGCTAAGCCACATGTGCAAAGTCATAGCAAGCACGTGCCCAAGGAGGGACCTGAGCCCAGGGAGAATGGTTCAGACCCAGGATGACACTCTGAGCTGCTGTACCCATCTTCCCAGTGGCGAAGGACCTGGAGAGTTAAATCACCATTTCCTCAGCTGACACAGTTGGATTCCCCTAGTGAACTGATCACAGGGGAATCAACAGCATGCTTTGGTGTTTGCAGTGGAATGGTGGCAGCATGCAAGATATGATTTCTTTCAAGCCGAAGGACATACCCAGTGAGTCCCTAGACTTTCCTTGAACACGTGTAAGGACAAGAGACACGGAACTGATGGGCAGCCTGCTCTGTTTTGAACAGCTTTCACTGCTTTGCCTTGAACAAGCCTGCCTTCCCCAGGGACTCCCCTCGTGCTGCATGAGCTGTGTTCTGGGGTGACAGGCAGTCCCCTTGTTCTGCTGGTTGTGGCCTTGCACACATGAAGCTCTGCTTCAGCCTCCTTTGCTGTGGGGACACATCCCTGCCTCCCCATTTCTCATGTGATCTCAAAGCAAACATCCTGCCTTTCTCCTCGGCTGCTTCTCTTTTCAAAAAAAAAAAAAGAAAAAGCTACCAGTTACCCCCTTTTTAAAGCCAACTAAACAAAATCAACTTTCTGGAACATAACTGACTCACCTAAAGTTCTTGCAGACTAGTGAAAACTCCCAAATCATACATTTCATTATTGAAATGCATTTTTACCCAGAAAAAAAAAGAGCTTGGGTTATAATCCTATACCAAGTGTAATCACTGCTTTAAATACAGGGCCTCACAGTTGAACGAATCTCCTGTTACGTTGCTAAGGATTCACCAGGTTTTTCTGTGTGATACATATTTTAAAATTAGACACCCATAAATAGCATATGTGCTATTAACAATATTAGATGAAGCAGAATATCTCATTTTGCAATCATATATCTCTGTCAAGATTTTACTGCATTACATATTTCCATCCAATCATTGGTTAGTATTATTGCTATAGAAAAATGAAGAAAATAAAATCAGGATTTAAATTTGATTTGTAACATTTTATTATCCTTCACATTTTCTTTTAAACAAAAAAATTTACCTGAAAAATTAAAATTCTGTTCAAATATATCTATTAAAACAATTTGACAGAATGGCATTACAGCATGTGATTAATATCCCTCTATGGAGTCAGTTTTATTGCAAGATATTACTTTAAATGATGAAATCCCAAGCACATTGGTTCATCTGAAGCCTAGTCTGAGTTATACATCTATTTGCTGCGGCACTGTTCTTAAATTCAATATTTGATGCTTGTAATGACCTTTCCCATACAGATAAAAGGCCCCCATAGATTCCTTCCGATTTTTTCATGTCTTACAGAGTCACAGTAATGGCTAAGAACGTAGCCAATGCCTGCTTTAATAAATTAAATGGGCATTTCTTTTACATAAATCTTATTCCTGTGACTGGTGAGCACTCCCAGTACTAAAGAAGGGTCTTCTGGAATAATTACTGGTGCTTTCGTGTTCGTCTGAGGGAATAACCTTCACCATGGGTGGTGGTGGCCCCACCAGGCACCATGGCTGCTACTGTGGCATTATCATAACTTACCCTCCTCTTCTGCACGGAAATGTTTTCTCTTTGTCCTGCACACACAGTACTACGCTTGTTCCCTGTGACTTCTCTGAATAACTCTTCTTGTTCCTTTTTTCTAATCTCTTCAAAACTAATATCATTTTCTTCTTGTATCTCTTTCTATTTCTTTCAGTAATTCTCCCCTTTGGAAATCCTATCCACTGTTAAAGCTGAGGATCTCCTGCCTTCGGGCAAATATAGGATGTATTTCCACAGCTCTGACTTCTCCCTCCCACTGTAGTTTATAAATTTATAACAGTTTGCTGGATCTATTAACTTAGATCTCCAATGAACTTTGTTTAAAACTGCACTGAAGGCCCCCTGCTCTCCTGACTGTCTCCCCATTTTCTAATCATGGCAGAACTATGCTCCCAGCCACAGGTATGAAACCTTCAGAACCGTCTGTATTTCTGTGACGATAATGTTTAATTCCATTTCTGATTCTCTCTTACTCATTTCTCACTCCCCCTTTCCACTACCCACCTCCCTTGAACCATCATTGCTTTTGCCTAGATAACTGGGAAGGGGTCCTCATTGCTCTCCCTCCTCTAATTCTTAACCCTGTCTGTTCCCAGATCTTCTCCAGATACTGAGGAATGGCTCCTTCCATTTCAGTGGCCCCTCTGAATTAATCCCAACTTCTTAGCCAGATGCTAAAGGCCCAGATGCTGTGATCTGGGCCACCTAATCTTTCTAACCATGAGGCTCACAGTTCTTTGTTGTACACACCTGTGATAATGTGGTTCGTAATAAGAAATATATATTTGGTCTTCGTTGGCAGAGTTCCTACAACCGTTGGAATTTCTTAAGTGATGAGAGCGATAAAGGTATCTTTTGTTAATGAGGTGACTATGGGAAAACCCCTAGGTCACCTTAGGATTGAGGCTGGTCACTAGAAGAACCAACCACGTGATAAGAGGGTTGGAACTTTCAGTCCCACTCCCCAGACTCAGGCAGAGAAAGGCTGGAGACTGAGTTCAACCATCAGTGGCCAGTGATTTAATCAATCGTGCCTAGGCAATGAAGTCTCCATAAAACCCCAAAAGGACAGGGTTCAGACAGCTCCCAGGTTGAACATGTGGAGATATGGGAAGGATGGCAGCCTGGGGAAAATCTGTGCCCTTTTCCGTACCTTGCCCTAAGCATTTCTTCCATCTGGCCGTTCTTGTGTTATAGCCTTTCATAATATACTGGTGATCTAGTAAGTAAAATGTTTCTCTCTGTTCTGTGAGAGACTCTAGCAAATGAATCAATTCTGAGGAGAAAGCTGAAACCTCCAATTTATAGCTGATCATCAAAAGCCCAGGGGACTTGCAATTCATAGGCTGAGGATTGCAGGGAGGTGGAAGGGCAGTCTGTGGGACTGAGTCCTTGACCTGTAGGATCTGAAGCTATCTCCACAGAGATAGTGTCAAATTCAGTTGAATTGTGGGATACCCAGCTGGTGTCGGAGAACGGCCTGGTGGTGTGAGGAAATCACCTGCCCATCGGAACTGGCGTCAGATTTGGAACACATCTCTCGCAGGCGGAACGGCTTGTGTCTTGGATTAACCCCCAATGGGGCCATGCATTCCCATTGGGACCCCTTTGCTATCTGTTCCTTCTATCTGAGAAGCCCCTCTCTGCTTATCTAAAGTATATGAACGCTTTAAAGCCCACCTCGCATTCCTCCTTCCTCAACAAGACTCCTGGCACTAACTTCATAAGACAGGCATGATTATCTTCATGGGATAGGACACTGAGGCTGGGAGATGTGAACCAATCTCAAGGTCCCATGGCCTGTCAGTATCAGTGTTGACCTCCAAGTCCTGGGCCATACAGCATCAACCTCCCTGCATGGAGCCCCTATCTCGCCAGAGGAGGGGCTCACGCAGTCTCAGCATGGGAATGCTCATTTACTAAGGAAATGGAGAGGCCAGGCAATAGAAGCATCACTGTTTCATGATGTTTCCACTCTGACAGGGCTGCAAGCTGACAAACATCACCAGCCCTATGGAATGATTATTGCTTTTGTCCCCTCAAATAGGCATTTCCCAGGCATGGGAGCTGGAGGGAGTCGTGTACCCATCTCAGCCCATGGCAGTAAAAGAAGTCCAGTAGGGAACTATCACAGTGGAAAATCTTACATCTATATCTCATAAAATAACCAGGGCATTTCAGGTTGCAGCAAACTGTAGTGCTGACTTTTCTCTTTTATCTCTTATACTATTGGTAGGAAATTTCCTCCAAATGGGCATTCAAATGTTGGGCCCCATGGTGGTTAATTTTCCTGGTTTATTATATTCATTTTCAGAAAATGGGAGAATAAAATATTCAAGAAATGTTACATTTTTTTTTTGGCAGAGTGAAAAGCACTTAGGCTTTTTTGAGGGGTACAAAATAGCAGAAATCCACATTTCCATGTCAATTAATCACAGGAGGTTTAGACATCACCAACTCTGGTTATCTCATTTGGAACAATGAAGTCAGTGTGGTTTTAAGGCACTAAAAGAGGATGGAAATGAGGGGTTTCCATTAGCTGGAGTAGGATTCAATTTTGTGATCATGAACCATCTAGGGCAGCTAGCTACCCCTTGATGGTATTAAGAGCTCAGGATTTTACCAAAAGCTAATACAGCTGGCACTGGACAATTCTATCTGTGATAAAATCCAGAGCCAAATATGATTATGTATGTCATTGCTCATTCTGAGTGGAATTTTTATCTTTGAATTCCAGGTGAGACTAATCGCACAGAAACCACACTTCTATGTTGGGGGCTCTAATAGATTACCTTTTCATTGTAATATTTTATTACAATGTTTTGATGGCATGTATTGGGATTTCCCAAGCTTTTAAGCACCTGCATTTGCCAACTGCTGTATTAAACTATAAGACGAGGCACAGTTTTTTCCTCCAAGAGTCTTTTTTTTCCCTCTAAATGCTAATTGTTATTGTCCAAAATTGTAGCCGTTATCTTTAGAGTCAAATATTTTCTTCTACACTACCCAGGCACATGAACCTTGCAATTAAAAGTGGAAATATTCAACTGAGTTCAATGATAGTAATATTTAACCTATAGTTTAAATAATAACAGATATTTAATTTCAAATGTTAAACACACAGCAAAAACTCCATCACCTTGCCCTTTTAAAAATGTGTTGAGGATATTTACATTAGGCGTACCTAACAGTAAAGACAACAAAACAAAAATACCTCCTCACTTAGCTATCGCTGAAAATATGTAAAATACTTTAAAGAAAGTAACATGAAAAGAAACACCCAATGGCAATTTCATCTTCCATTTTTTTTTTTTTTTTTTTTTTTTTTTGAGGCCAGTGTCACTGGTCCTCATATGTGGGACCCGAGCCGGGGCTGCTGGCTTCCCAAGCCAGCGCTTAACCACCATGCCACTTGGCCGGCCCGCAATTTCATCTTCAAATGACTAAAAATTTTTTGTTTTTGAAGAAGCAACAGACATCCATGATTATTGAGAGAAATAGCCTCATAAAAGAACGTTAAGTGGGAAACATGAATTCTAGATAACTCATCTAATATTCGTCTTTAATTATTAATCCACTAGCCAAATCTCTTCTAAAAATTTAACTGCTACATTTTAGGTTTCAAGAAAATAAAGTTTACAAACATTAAGGCGGTTCTTTTTTACAAGCTTCAGTTGTAATTACTGGGCTACCTCTTCCGTCCTATAAACAAATTTGGGGTGGGGAGAACAATTTCCTTCATCTAAAGAAGGTTTAACCTTAGCCTTGACCCGTGTAAAACACAGCTATTAAAGGTCTGATTTGGAGACTGGTGTCAACCTGAGTCTTCTACGGTTTTTCTTTTGTATAGCATCAAAGCAGCGCTGCTGTTATTATTATTTTTTCTATTTTCTGATTCTTCTGGTTTCTGGTATACAAATACATATTTCTCAGCAGCCTTTCCTCCAAACAGAAATTTCCGTTCAACCTTATCTAATAGGATTCTCACACAACCAACTTTATCTTTTAAATAAATATTTACTAATGCATCTGAAAAGACCTAGGATTGCATCTCCATACAGAGCAATCCATCCCCCTCAACTGCCACAGCTGCACTGAAGTAGTTATAAAAGGAATGTAATTTTTTTCACTATCAAAAAGCACTACTATAAATCTGTCATCCATTCTAGGCGTTTTGCCCACATCAGGACTACGAGATCAGATTTAATTTTTCAATCCCAGTTCTGGGCATGTCTGATTCACGGTTCAGCATATAACTGCCACATTGTTCATTATACTTAACATCGCCTTGGTTTTAGCCACTCTTTAAACCGTGCGTTCCTCATCCATAAAATTAGGGGAGGTTGGGAGATGCTGTTTGCACTGCCTTCCCTTTGAATCCTCTTTTCTATACTCTTGCTCTGTGGGTGTCCGCTGGGGATGCCTTGAAGTGCAGACTCTCAGGCTCCACCCAGGGCCAGGGAAACGGAACCTGCAGGTTAACGTGATCGCCAGAATTCTTAAGCATATTATGGTCTGACCACACCACATGGCTTCAATGATTCCCTTCATAAAAGACAAACAGGCCTCCAAACAAGGTGGAAAAGATGAGCGTGGCCAAGACACAACACCGCCAGAAGAAACCTTACTCCAAAACGCCTCCAAGTCAAACCCAACCCACTATTTTGCCTTGAAGCTGTCATTCCTGATAACAGTTCTGAACCAGGAAGCCACAGGAAAGGAACAACTACTGATGAATTTCCTCTTTTGCCAGACCATTCATTAGGCAGGAAATTACATAGAAGCCTGGAAAGTGTTCAGGAAACAGGTCAGTGTTATTCAGACCCTGAGAAAGAGAATGCACTGAAAAGTACAGGGGCACCAGAGGACTCACCTACAGCTCAAGGGAGCACGAGCTCTTTGGAATGCTAAATTGGGGGACAACCTCCGTCATCTTCAAGTGATTACTGTACAAATTGATATATATATATATATTTTAATTTAATTTTTAATTTTTCTTTTGTTTCAGGTATACAAAACAATGTACTAGTGAGACATTTACACCCCTCACAAAGTGATAACCCTCCAATCTATGACCCCTCTGACATCGTTCGTATATAGCTGTTACAATTCCATTGACTCTATTCCCTATGCTGTACTTGATATTCTGTGACTATATATATATATATATATATATATATATATATATATATATATCAAATTATAGTTGACATTCAGTATTACTCAACTTCAGCTTAGGCGTATAGAACAGTGGTCTGGCGTCTACACAGTCCCTAATAAGTCCAGAGTCCATCTGGCACCCTACATTTTTGTTTATCATGGCATAGCCCTACTGTGATGGAATTGTGCCATGTTATGACATCTTGATAACATGAGATCAAGGGCACCAACGACACCCTCCACCTCTGTAGCCTTTTGACTCCATTAGCTCATTTCATGTCCCCTACAATCTTTATACTGCCCCCACTGACAGTTGAGCAAACTGTGACATCCACCTTGAGAAACACATTTAAAGTTATCAAGCGGCAGAACTGAGATCTGAACCTAAAACAATCCCGATTCCTTGTGTGACCTTCTCACTAGTCTATGACAAGTTCCATTTTAGGAAGAACATGACTCTAACTCTGATTAGTAAGCAATAATATAGAAATATATACACATTTATCATCACAAGTATCCTGTTTTACATACATCATTTTTGATAGATTTAGAAAGTGATGAATTCAGTGACATCTTTATTTCATGAGGGAAGAGGTTTTTGCCATAGTCCAAAGTCAGAGCTTCCTGATGGTAGAGCGGAACTGGAAAGCCAGGTGGTCCCTAGCTAGGCAACCATGTACTGCTCCCTTATCTAAGCGAGGCTTTACCTGTCACTTCCATTTGACAGTCAATCCTTAACAGCATTTTCTCCTCTGAACACTGATCTCCCCCTTCTTTATATTTCCCTTTCTCTGGAAGACGGGCATAAATGAAAACTACAGGAACTGTCACTAGGTTTCACCAATTCTGAGTCAAATTTAAGATAATTTAGATTCCCTTGGATCTTGAGCTATTTAAAATGGTTGAACAGTGGATTGGTTCTGTACACTCACTCAGTCACCCCACATATGGTTTTTCATCAAGGATGCTAGGACTAGAATCTTTCTATGGCCTAAAGTGAAACAGCCCTGTATGATGTGTCACATTTTCCAACTTGGGGAAAAATATTATAGATATATTATCACAAATGAATGCTGCTCCACAAATCTAGTTTTTATTTTGACCTCCAGAAAATTGGGTCAGTCCTCTTATTTTTAGGCACACTATCAATCTTGAAAAATCTGTCATAGTCTTAAAATTCAGACTCCACGTCTAAATCTGGATTTATTTTTCTTCAGTCGTTTCTTGGACACAGATTTTAAATGGAGCACACTTTGTCTACTTATGGCAACAAATTGTCCCTAGAGGGGATACAAACATGGCCACACACCACTTGTGGGCATATTCCTTATTGCGAGTGACATTTTCCTTAAGTATGACTTGTCTGGTTTAAGACTGAGGGCACAGAAGAAGCCCCTTTTTATTTAAGACAAATTTCCTTTTGCCTTTTAAGCAATGGAGATCAAACAACTTAGCTCTATCAATGGCATTAGTCAGAAATCCAGATAAAAGTCCATCAGGGCCCCTGGCATCTAAAAATAGATGAGAGTTCCTTCTTCATGTTCACTTGTGCCAATGTCTTGATCCTATTTCTGATTACATTAGGAGTCTTGGTCCTGCTTGGAGAGTCAGGATCCTAAGCCATGCTGCTGAGGGGAAATACACTCTAAAGTTTACACTAAAAGCCAAGTTTATTTCTTACAGGAACAATGTCTGAAAGTATGCCATGTTGAGGTAAGAATTCACACATATAAAAAAATGTCCTTGCTTTGAGGAAACACACCGTGAAGAATTTAGGTGTAAATGGGTAATATGTCTGCAAATTACTTTCCAAAGCAGGACTTTGGTGTAATAGTTTCAGAACTTTTCTTTAAGACTGGAAATATATTAAAATACAAAGTTCAGTGCTGCGTCACTAAAACTAGTAGCAGCTTTAATCTGTATATATCTGGATGTTTTCCTCTGGCCCACATATATGGTGAAAATGCATATATGACCATGAATGTAAGCGGATACAAACTAACATCCTATGCAAACTAAAATAAAAGTCAGTATGATTTTTATGCTCGCTATCCCTTAAATATACGTCAGTTATTCATGTGGTCTTCCACCCAGGGAACAGTGGTCTCTTCACATGCTGGAGGAGAAACCAGCTGTCTTGGGGTAGTTGAGAGATATGTATTAATACTTTTATGGCTAAGCTCAAGGAGTTACAAACTAATGATTTTATATGGAATTCTCTCCTCCAACCTGTCTTTAAGAGCCTAACCCTTGCAGCATAAGCGAGAACTTCACTAAGATTGCTCCTTCAGATAAAAATGTATCAGTTGGTACTAATTGCAAGAGTAACATAAATTCAGCACAAAAAATGTAGAAAACGAAGGAAATAACATTAATTCACTTGGAATCCCACCACCAGAGAAAACCAGGAGTCACGTTTTTTTTTTAATAGTTTATCTTTTACAGAATTGATGATTTCATCTCTTCCCATCATTGCTTGATGATTGACTTTTTACGACCATGGTCAATGTGAATAAATTTTGCGAGGCTCCTAAAGCACACAGGCCCCTTGGGATTACAAGTATCAGCTCTGAGGACAGAGCTGGAATTATGAGGATGAATTTCTCTCTGCTTTCATTCTACGGTACGCATTCCTCAATTTTCTGGTAGGTTGTTCTCCACAGTCAGCAGTTTTTTTTTGTTGTTGTTGTTTGTTTGTTTTTTACTTCTGAGTAAGTCCTCAGATACAGAGTAAATTGAAAAAATGAAATAAAACCTGAGGTTTGCTCTATCTGGGTCAAGATCACATTTCATTTGTTAAAAGCTGCTGATGCTTTTAGTGAGCACAACAAAGTACAATGAGGAAGATTAGTTAAAAAAGAAAATACTCAAACAACAGTTTTACTGTTCTTGCCTATTTTTTTTAGCTGAGCCATCCTGCCACCTGTTGGCAGGTCAGCTCAGGCTGGGCATCGAACTGCTGTTGCTCAGAGCTTAGCTCGCACTCTTGAGCGAGCTCTTAACCAACTGAGCCACTTGGCCGGCCCACTGCCTACGTTTTTATAAAAAAAAAAAAAAAAATCATTCAGGCGATTATACACAGTCTGAGTGCATACTCCCCGGGAGCCTTCGCTGCTGTGTTGGGGTGTTCTGGGCATCAATCCATAACGTCCCCCTTTCTCCACCTGAGTTCGGCAACAATTAACAGAGAGCAGATAGAGGTGAAAACATAACCTTTACATCTGATAAAGGTGAGGCCCTTAAAAGCCCACATGCTGCTTTCTTGGGGGAGTGAGTCACACACAGGCTTGTCAAACTGTGCCTAGACTGGGTTTCAGCTCCAACTTGTACCCTCAACTGCACACAAGGGACGGAGCCTGAGGGATGCCCCCAAAACTTCGTCCTGTCCAACCTGCACGCCTCCCAACTTGTGCGAGAAGTCTTTCTTACCTGGGTAAGACATATCCTGGGGTGGAGCAAAGGAAACCAAAGCAATGGTAACATGCCCCTCTCAACAGCTAGCCATCATTCTCTGCTACGCTAGGAAGAAAGTGCTTTCAAATTGACTCCTCTCTGATAAGTGTGTGATTGATGGAATTCTATATTTAGAAGGATGGAAAGTATTGGTTAGCAGGGCTGGTTAGCTCCTGGTAGAAAGTAAACATCCAAACAACTGTACTCAAAGAGCCTAAATATTTATGCTGAGCATTATAAGGGGGCAGCCCAAGGTGGATAAGATCAGCACACATATAAATCTATATAAAGATGAAATATCTGTCATCACACAGGGGTGCGTTCCTGATGCTGCAGCCATCACATTCTGTTTGTGTACAGGATTGCTCATTTGAAATGTTTATTTATGCAGATTAAAAACACCCACCCCGACCCTCTATGCTCTTCTGCACACTGGCCTGTTAGTGTTTTCTCGTAAAACTTGCTCTGCTGTGCACATTTCTAGAAGAGAAATAGTCCTTTCTCTTTTTGCATTAGCCGATCCAAGCGATCCCTTAACAATGCATGGGGAGGCCGAGCCTGGAGACAGAAAGCGCTGGGAGATGGATGGAAAGTGTCTTCAGGGAAGCAGACACTCTTAATCTGTGCAGAGGAGTGGGACAAGTTGAAAGGGCTCTCACTTTAAGGGAAATAATCTGGAGCCAAGAAAAATAAAACCCGTTTTTCATTAATGAGCTCCTTCATTCATTCAACTGTTCAGCAATCCAACCATCTAGCATCTTCCAGGCCAGTGCAGGAAATAACTAAGGCAATTTCTTTTTACTCAGAGCTCATGGTCCAGAGGAAAGATGTGCATAAAAATAATTCCCATACAAGTGCTATGGTAAACAGGACAGAGTGAGAGAAAAAGAGGCTGGGAGTTTGGGGCTGGCGACAGTGACATTACAGATTTGCTAAGGAAGAGACACTGCTGTCCTGGTAGATGTAAGTGCATGTACCAAGGCACAAAGGATGCGCTTACCAAGAGTTGGGACTCCTGTGGCTGTTGAGACACAAGGGAAGCCAAAGGAAGCAGCTTAAACAGAAGAGAGGTCTTGAAATTTGTGGGATGCAGACGGCAGAGAAATACGCTGCCCTGCACCAGAAGAGTGCAATTAGCAAAATCTAGACTATGGGGAGTCTATGGGTTGTGTGGCCAGCAGTTCGTTACCAGGTAAACTGTAAAGAAATGAAAAGGGTATGCGGGGGTAGGAATTTGGGCATTATAAGATACTTAGAGACATTTCAACATTAAACAACAGGGAAAGGGATACTGGGTAAGGATGTACACTACAGTGATAGAGCCAGAAAGACATTTCGGGAAGGGGTACAAGGAAGGACAGTGACTTTGATGGCGGTGGTGATGGTGGTGGGAGTACAAGGGGAGGTGGGACAGGACAGAGGTGTTATCGGGTGGCTGGTAACATTTTTATTCTCGACCTGAGTTTTGTCTATTAGCAGAGCAAATACGAGGCAGAAGTGTAGGCTTTACCCATACATACTGCGTTTGCAATATTCCAACATATCACAGAGGAGATATCCTGGAGCTACTGGAAATATGGGCCTGGAGAGCTCATGTCCATGCTGAAATAGCCCACGGGGAAGCACTGGGATAAAAATGGGAGTTTTCCAGGTTCTAGCAGAATTTTGCAAGTGTTTTAGGAAAAAAAAACCCTATTAGGTTCCCCAAAAGGGATTTATTATATATTGAATTCTGCTAGATAATGAATAGTTTCACCCACAATGAAGTGCCATGTCCTTGTTGAACATTCTGTACAGTGTCTAACTGTAAAGCTCATTAGCAATAACATTAGATTGGTAGTTACTGTTAAGACTACAAGGCGCAGGGTATTTCTTATCTAAATAAAGAATTATGGTGGTTTTTTTTCCTTAAGTCATTTCAACATTCACATCTAAGAGGTGATTAAAAAAAAGGGCAACTTTATTTTTTTTTTCTGCAAGAACAAAGGAGAAAATCATGCAGGAGATGAAAACTAAAGCAGCCCCAACCTTTTTGCTAATTTAACTCTGACTATGCTCTCCCTGCATATGATGAAATGAAATGGGCTGGTACCACTGAGGCCAACTCTGCTTTAAGTAACCCTGTGAGCCATGAAACCTGGTGCCAGCTGTGTTCCATTGAACATGCTGGAAACTTACCCCGATGGCCACTTCCTTACCAATAAGGGGTAGCCTGTTTCGCTGCCTGAGGCAATTGCTTTCCATGATGCACAGCTTCCAGTCTCATACGGGAGATCTTGCCCGAGTCTTTCCTTCCAAACTGTCTCTAAAAGCTCCACACTTCTCGTCTCAGCACTAGGCCTCACCCAAGCCCCTGATGCTGTTTTGAAAATGTACATGGAATTCCAGTAACTTCCTTTTGTTAAAATGTTATTTTCATCTCAGCAGTTAACCTTTTCCCACCTCTACACTGATAGGTTTTTAACTCAGAACTTAAAAAAACCAAACCAAACCAAACCAAACCCAGACTTCATCTTAAATTATAATATACTACATAAAGAGTTATCAGTTTTGATCTCTGAGATTTCTACTGTCCTTTTCACACAATCAGATGAAAAACAGAACTGCCTTTCTCTGAATATAAAGTATGAAAATATCTTCAATGCTATGTATGTAATTAATTCACCTCAAAATTCAGCCCTTTCCACTCATTATCATAGTACTCCAACAGCCTTTTTTTTAGTGTGATGTAAGCAATCTTTATTCAAATATATTTTAAGCTTCAACATCAAATTAAAAAATGACTCACTTTATGGTGCATTTATACATGTCTTTTCATCTTCCAGGTGCAGTAAACATTAATTAACCCTGGCTAATTAAAACAGCCACGGTTTACAAATCTACTCATTAATCAGCCTCAAGCAAATGCAATGTCTTCAAAGTCTTTCACTATTTGTCCCAATTAACTACGGAAATTATTATTTTTTTTTTTTAAAGAAGAGGTCATCAATTGAAGACAAGCAGTCCTTTCACTTAAATTCAATGTTTCAGAAACAAACTTGGACAATATTTCCAATTTGAAGAAGTCAAGGGAAAGAAAAACCAAAACTGCTCGTTATGGCTTGAATCGTGTTCCCCCAAAAGATATGTTGAAGTCCTAACCCCGAGTACCTGTGAATGTGATCTTATTTGGAAATAGGAACTTTGCAGATGTAATTAAGTAAAGATGAGATCATATTAGAATAAGATAGGACCTCAATCCAATATGGAGTAGGGTGGACATTACTGGATAGAGTAGGATGGACTCTTGGTTATACTGGAGAAGACACACACAGACAGCGACCAAGGGACGAATGCTATCTGAAGATGGAGGCAGAGATGGGAGTGACATATCTACAAGCCAAAGGAATGCTAAGGATTGTAGACGGCACCAGAAACAAGAGAAAGGAATAGAACGTATTCTCCCGCCTTCAGGGACCCCATGAGCCTGTGGACTCCTTGATTTTGGACTTACAGCCTCCAGAATGATGCAAGAATAAACTGTTGTTTTAGGCCTCCAAGTATACAGTAATTTGTTATGGCACCCCTAGGAAGCTGACACACTGCCCATAAGTGAATATTAACCATTTGCTGACAACCATGTCTGGTTATAATAAATACGTTGGAGTAAAATGTAGTGTCTCAGTGAGTTCTTCATTCAAGGCCGGGATAGGTAGATAGGGGAGAAGAATACAGAGCTCTAATCTAATAATTTAATTTAGCCCCATTTGTGCAGAGCTGTTTTCCCTCTAAACACCAGAAAGTGTTTCAGTGGAGAATAAAAGTTTCCTTCGTTTCAGCTCTCAGCTTCTCTCTTCTGATACCCTTCTACAGGGAACACTATCTATTCCCTTTCTTTCTTTTTTTTAATTTTTTTTTTTTTTTTTGAGGGCAGTATCACTGGCCCTCATATGTGGGACCAAACCGGGGCCTTTTTTTTTTTTTAATTTTTATTTATTTTTTTATTTTATTTTATTTATTTATTTAATTTATTTTTTTTATTTTTTTTAGCTGAGCCATCCTGCCACTTCTTGGCAGCTCAACGGCAACTCAGCTCAGGCTGGCATCGAACCGCCGTTGCTCAGAGCTCAGCTCGCACTCTTGAGTGAGCTCTTAACCAATTGAGCCACTCGGCAGGCCCTCTATTCCCTTTCTTGACCATCAATGGCTGCTGTCTTATCCTGATAAGACCATGGCGATTTTGGATACCAGTGAATCCAACTCTTAAGCTCAGCAAGGAAGTGGAAGGACCTCCATTTCAAACATCTTGGAAGCACAGAGGTTATGTCACATCCTCTTTAAGGAGCCAGAAGCTGAGGTGTCCCTGGAAGCAAAAGGCATGACCAAGGCCAGGCTGGTTTAAGGTTTTACCAACTCTAGGGTGATAACAACAGCTACCATCCCTAATGCCAGAGCTGAGTCTGCTCTCATATCCACATCCAGCAACTCAAGTGAGTTTACTTGTGACAGTGGAATCATCTAAAAAATCTGGCATATCCATTTCCCTGTAGGGCTCAGATTTGAGAAGTTGGTCTTAACAAAATAATTCTCCAGTAGCCAAGAGTATAGATAAATTAGTAAAAAGATAAATAAACCTGGTTTCAATGACTTATGGTGCAGAAGCAGGAAAAATTATCTTTCATGGCCTCCTCTGACTTTCTTATGATAAAGAAACCATGTAAACTACATAGATGGTGGTTGAGGTATACTGAAGAAGGGGTACATTGGATCTATCTGAAAGAATGATGGAGTGTGTCACCCCAGCCTCCACCAATTCATAAGTTGAAGCCCTAACCCCCTATGTGACTGTATTTGGAAACAGAGCCTTAAAGTTAAATGATGTCATAAGGATGGGGCCCTAATCCAACACGACTGAAGAGAAAGACACAACAGAAATCTCTCTATAACTCATGCACAGAGAAAAGGCCACATGAGGACACAGCAAGATCACGGCCATCTGCAAGCCAAGGAGAGAGTGTAAATTACCAATGGGTGGGCAGGAACATGCAGGGAATTTCATGTACTGCCCCTTTCATAGAAATTGCAAGGAAGTGATCTATTTCTGATGTGAAGAGATCCTAAATAGATAATTTCTTTAAGTAAAATTCCACAAAGTGAAGAAACTAAGGAGGGAGGAAAAGATTTGGGTAAATAGAGTAGTGGATTTACAATTTCTGAAAGAGCAAATAAAATAGCAAATGGCAAAAACATTAGGAAGAATAGCATTTTCTGACTGAAGCCTGCCCTATGCTTGTATTGTTCATTCCTTTAGATATAGTTGATCAGAGTTAATAAGCAGTTTTCTGCCAGTCACTTTTTATAGCTAGCAAGTCTTAACTTGGATAAATAAAATATAGCCATCAACTATCACACCTACATAAATTCTCAATGTAGTTGACCTTCAAGGTTAATAATGCTTCACTGTAATATTTTCTATAATCACAGCTTTGGAAATCAGCACCTCTAGAAATCCACATGGCTAATTTACCGGGATACATTAATTTTCAATGACAATGACTGCCATTCTTCTTTGTTCAAGGTCAACATAAACATAATCTAAAACTGTAAGAATCCTTGTATTTTTGCTATTCCGTATAATCATGAGTTTTAAAACTTGTGAATATTTAAGAATCACCTGAAGAGATAAAGAAAATGCAGATTTCCGTATGTCTGAGGTGGGGCCCTGGAATCTGTATTTTTAATAAGAATTTCTCCCAATTACTGTGCTTCACCTGACTCCTAGAATGCACTGAGAAACAAAGACTGGCTTCCAGAACAACAATGTCTATGGGGAGTGCTTTTTTTCTAAGAGAATTTCAGAGGAGCTAACAGGGGCTTTTCACATCCAAGGACTTAATGCAACCAAAACCGAACACATAAACAAATGCCAGGTACTCTTCTCTCTCCATCACCTGATCGCACAACAGTGCAGAGAGCACACAGGGAAGCAAAGAAGGCTCAAGGTCTGACTGGTGTCAATGAAGTTCATTCCCCCAGCTTCCCGTTACTGGGTTCCAAGGACTGAAAGGCCATATTACCATGGCCTTATATAAAACTAAAATACATTCAGCCACCAACACCCCCACCCAATTCTGCTCTAATGCCTATTTTTTTTTTAAAGAAAAAGCATTGTATTTCTTTTTTTTTTTTTTTTTGAGGGCAGTGTCATTGGCTCTCATATGTGGGATCCGAACCAGGGCTGGTGGCTTCCCAAGCCAGCTCTTAACCATCGCGCCACTCGGCCGGCCCAAGCATTGTATTTCTTCACACTCAAGTATTTGAAGACCTGCTTCAATTTCTGAAGGGGTTTGGCAAAGACATGTAGACCATTTTGATGGTCCACAGTCTCTGATTTTTTTTTTAAAGAATTTATTGGGGAATTGGGGGAGGGGAACAGCGTTGGGGAATTGGGGAAAGGGAACAGACAAGTTGCTGTCTTTTTGTTCTTCAGTCTAGTTGCGGAGGGCGTTGCTTCACTGGCCCATGTTGGTATCATCATTGCGCTCTTCCTGGATGAGGAAGATCGGTTGCCGGCCTCTGCATGGCCACTCACTGCGGCTATTGGCAGCTCACGCTGGCTGCCGGCCACTCACTGTAGCCTGTGGCAGCCCACTGCAGCAGGGGCTGCAGCCTACACCATTGCCAGGGCTCGCACAGCCCAGCTCCAGGTGGAACTGTTAGCTGTAGAGGGCAGTGTCACTGGCCCTCATATGTGGGATCTGAACCGGGGCCGCTGGCATCCCCAAACCAGCTCTGAATCAATGTGCCACTTGGCCGGCCTCAGTCTCTGATTTTGATCAAGCCACATAATAACCCAGAATCCTTAATGTGAAGCTGCGAGGTCTGATTCCATTTTCCTGTGCCTTTGAAGGGTGTGGGCAGCAGCATGATGCAGGTCCGTAATACATGAGGGAAAGGACCCATCCCTTTATTTCACATCAAAGAGATGTAGAAAGCACAGTCTCACTTACATTTTCATATAATACTTCACTTGAACATGGATACCATGTTAATCAACACATAGATTATTTAGGCTTTTTTTTTGTGGGGGGTGGGTGGGAATTTTCGTACACCCACAAATAGTCGTGCCTTAATTTCTCTTCTTATACCTGAAGGAGGTACTTCAAGTGTAAGAAGACTTCTCCTCTAAGATGGAAAAGGCACTCAAGTGTCGAGAAACTGGTTTCCTGCCAAAAGGAAGGTGAGAGAAATGAATCCGAGACGTAGACTATGAACTCGAAATACATTCCGGCAGGGCCTACAGCTGGATTAAAAAGATACTCTCCAATTGCCACCTCCAATTCCTGCTTTTCTTGAAACACATTTTTCCCGTTTGTCTCATAATAACTGACATTGTCAACAGCAGTTTGGAAACTGTTTGATGCTTAGACATTTGAGGGGCTATTTAATGTTACTATCCTCAAAACACTTCAGTTTGGTTGGCTTGCTCCAAGTATTCCTTCTCAGTATTAAACAAAAATGGCTAAGAACTTGCAGAACTTTTTTCTCCTGATATTAGCTCACCTAATAATAAATAGGGGGGCAGGACACCAGTAGTATATTAGAAAGTATATCCTTCCTTTTCACCATAATTAGAGAAATGGAGGGCTCTAGGGTTAGAGAAGAGTGTAAAATCTCTGAAGAAGAAAACAGATGGACAAATACTTTCACTGATTACTGAGCTCTGGAGCGGAGACCGTTTCCACCTAAGGTTCCTGAAATGTTGCATTTCCAGCTAATATCACGCATTGCACTTTTCTTAGTATTTTAGGGGTCTTGAACCCTAAACTGAAGAGGAGGCCGAGGAGGGGAAGCTCAGCCTGTTGTACAACATTCATCCTTTCTTTATAGTTATTTTAAAGGTAGCAAAATGCTTATCAAAAAAATATAAACAGTCATGAAGGGTAGCAGGGGACCAGCAGAAGTGCCTCGCTCCACCGGTGTGCCAGGATATCCACAGGAAGATGGTGCTAAATTAGAAAAGACTGCCCATTTTAATTTATCAGGTAGAGGCAAAGAGTCCCATAAAATGGTTATACCCACATACTGAACAGTAGCTTCTGAGAGTTCCCTTTCACTTAGAGTTGTCATGGCAGAGTATGACAAATCTTTTAAAATTACCAACTGGATTCTTTTTAAAAAGTATATTTTGATTTGTACTATTTATTTATTTATTTTTTTTGAGGGCAGTGTCACTGGCCCTCATATGTGGGACCCGAACCGGGGCTGCTAGCTTCTCAAGCCAGCGCTTAACCACAGTGCCACTTGGCCGGCCCTGATTTGTACTATTTAATCACAAGAAGTTGTGCGTGTTTATCTTTGACTACAACAATTATGTATCTTTTTCAGTGAATTTGAGCGGTTGTATTTTATAATAGAAATTAATTGAATACAATAATTTATTTAGGTTTGCACCCTAAACAAAATTTTTTTTTTTTGGTGGCATATAATTTTTTTTGTTGTTTTTTTCTCATGCGGGAGTCGAACTGGCAACCTTGCTGTTAACAAAGCATGCTCTATCCACTGAGGCATCCAGGCGTCCCAGCCATGGGTGGGCGTAGCCCATCCAACAGGCAATCTTGTCATTAGGAGCACGTGTTCTCACCAGGTGAGCCTCCCGTTGGCAGCTCAGTGGCAGCTCAGCTTGGGCGCCGCATCACTGGCCCATGTGGGAATTGAACCAGTGACTCTGTTGCTCAGAGCTTGTGCTCTTAAACAAACTCTTAACCAACAAGCCACTAGGTGGGCCCTGTGGAATATAGTTTTTATCATGTGGATTTAGACCATAACAGTACAGGTAAATCTAATTGGCTTATTGGGGTGCTAGAATAGATCCTCACTTATTTATTAACGTTTCATATGTTAAATACCCTCTATATCAGTAATTCTTAGCATTTGTCATGCATCAGAGTCACTGGACAGCTTGTTAAAAGAGATCACTGATACCCTTACCCTAATGTTGCTGATTCGGGCAGTCAAGGGTGAGACCAGACAATTTCTAACAAGTTCACAGGCGATGCTAACACGGCTGGTCCAAGGAGAACCATTGCTCTAGGAAGAATTCCTTGAAGACAGGTATTTGTAGTTACTTATACCTAATAATTTGTTTCAGAAGAAGCAAATGCACATGAGATTTAATTGATACCCACAAAGAGTTTACAATTTATTATGTGGTAATTAGTTGACATGTACACAATGAAATGATAGTAGACACGTGTAATGTATAAAATATATGATCAGAGGACAGGTGCTTTTTGTTAATCAAAGATTTACAAGGGGAGGGGTAAATTGTGAGTGGAGATTTAAAAACCTGGTAAGATCTCAATAGGCCAAGAAGGGGCCTGGACACTGTAGACAGACAGAACAGCAAAAATAAATGTATCTAGGGCTGTGGATAAAATATCAGCTTTCCTGGAAAGTCATGCTCATGAACAACAACAAAAGGAGGGACTGTCTACTTTGCCAGGGTTATTTTGAGGATCAAATGAGTCTTAAAAAAATAAATAAATAAAATCAGTCATCAAAAAGAAGACAACCGAGCCAGTGTGAGCTGCCAAGAGCTGCTGTGAGCAGCCGTCCAGAGGCCGGCGACCGATCTGCCTCATCCTAGAAGAGCGCAATGATGATACCAACATGGTCCAGTGAAGCAACGTCCTCCACAACTAGACTGAAGAACAAAAGGACAGCAACTTGTCTGTTCCCCTTCCCCAATTCCCCAACGCTGTTCCCCTCCCCCAATTCCCCAATAAAATCTTAAAAAAAGAAACAAAAAAGAAAAAGACAACTGAATAATATAAACTTAAAAAAAATACCCAGAAACTCTTTCATTACATTCCTTTTATTTCCTCTTTTATTCCCTTTTCTAAATACAGTTGAGTGGCAACAAATGAACTGTGCCTCTGAAATCATGAAAATGGCTCCCTGTCCTGACTTGGGAGACGAGATGACCTAATGATGTATATGATTTGAAGGGCTTCAGCCACTGACATCCACAGAGCTAAGCCCTTCATGTCTGATCCCTCGAACACGGTGAAAGTCTGGCTGAAGATTAGTACTTTAGGCTTTTAGAGAAATCTCTGCTTGTCCTACTCAGGAAAACGTGACAGCAATAATCATAGAGAAGAAGGCATATTGTTGTCATTTGATTTCTAAGAAAGTGTAGAGTGTAAATGTAACACAAAATCTTGCAAAATGCCCAGGGTAGCTGAGCGTTAGTTACGTCCTTTGTAAACACCTTCGAGCTGACATAAGTGTTAAAGGGTGTTGGGAGTCTTTGAGCTTGAGGAGCATCTTATTAATGCTAAAAGAAGGACATTTCTTGTACCCATAACATTTTCAAAGAAATGTTGCTGAAGCTAAATAAATAGCTTCCAAAATCCCAGTCTTGCTGAACTTAACATCAGCAGTAAGGTAGAACAGGTACTGCTGAACACAGAAGCATCAGAATAGATTCAGTATTTAGTCTTAACCAGTTGTATGACCTTGGGCATATCACAGTCTCTTTGTGACTATGAAATGACATGGCCAAACCAGTCAGAATTAAGATTCCTCTCTCTCCAATAATCTTCAGGAAGTGATGGTAGAAGCTAAGGAAGAGCTGTCAGATGACACTACCTAATGCCAAGAGACATGGCCATCAACAGTCCTCAGCTTAATGAATGCAGCCCCTCTCTCAAATGTGTTTATCCAATGTCTCCACAAGCATGGCTAAGTTATTTGAGTAGGAAGGACTGTGCTATACCTGCAATATATTGGGATGAGCATAGAATCTGCAGCATGTGGTCGGCGGTGAAGAAATACTGAAGAGTCACTGTCCTTGCTTAATTCTTGGGGGGTCCCCTTGCTGTTCACAATGGCAAATGATAGGGGAATATATATATATATATATATATATATATATATATATACACATATATATATATATTTTTTCCTTTTATTTACGTAAATTATATAGAACGTAAACCTTACTATTTTAACCATTTCTAAGTGTACAGTTCACTGGCATTAAGTACATTCCCAATATTGTACAGCCATTACCACCATCTATTTCGAGAACTTTTCTTATCTCCCAAAGTGAAACTCTGTACCCATTAACCGCACGGACTCCCCATTCCCTCCTGCCTCCAGGCTCTGACAACCCCATTCTACTTTCTGTCTCTATGAATTTATTACTCTCGTGCTGGGAGCCGTCAGCACCCCAATATATGACAAGGTTTCATGGTCGGTTATAGCCTCCATGCCTGTGAACCCATGTGCCTTTTCTCTACATCAGATCCTATAGGAGACAGTACTTTCACTGTATTTATGGCAAGTTCTTGTGGTACCCCAATGAGATAACTACGCAGCCAACGACGGTAAGATCTCCTAGAAAAGAGGGGAGACAACCTAAGCCAGGCGGTAGTTCTGTGGGGACCCTAGGACTAATAAATAGGGGACTCAATCCCCTTGGAAACAGGCCCAGACCCCTGGCCACATAAGCCAAAAAGCCTGGCTGTGAGTAAATGATCATAACATCAATCCGTTAAGCTCGTTTGCCTAAGATAACCACAGTGAAGTCTCCTTGGGGACTACGTCTCCAGGCCATGAGAGTTCCATAAGGGACAACTTGCTGACCATGAGCTATGTTAATCCATAGCCTTAATTGGATTCTTTGCCTTGTACATTGTTGTAGCAACAGACAGTGAAGCTTTAGCTCAAATATATGCCCTGTGAGTCTTACTGCTGGAATCCAGGACTAGATAGTCAAGGTAATCATGGTAACCATTCTTCAGGTGATATGTAGAAACTGAGTCTGGGTCATAAAGAGATTATCATAGATGAGATTATCCTTAAATGTAGAAAAGGTCACAGTGTGCCTTGGGGAGAACAATTATAAGGACTAAAAGTCTTAAGAGAAAAATACATAAAAACTATGTGGAACTTAAACTTGTGATTGGATAATGGTCAAAAGTCCCTATAAAAAGGACATGTTATTGCAATAAAGGGTGACACTTTTTTCTCTTTAACTCCACTGTCTCCCTTCTTTATTTTCCTCCCCCGGACGCCGTCTCCACCTGAGGAAACCCTGGTCAGCGGAGGCTGGTCCCCCGCACTCTCGTACCTCATATAATTGTAATAAAAATTATGGGATGCTTTATGAGTTGGCATCTTGTACTTGTTTAGGAGCCATGTTAATCTTTCCTGCATCTTTTCAGTTTTAGTATATGCGCTGCCAAAGCAAGCACCATATATATACTTTTGGGGACCTCTAGTACTCCCTTACAAATTATTAGAGTGGTGACTGAGAACTAAGGCATTTACTTAGTGCTATCTTAGGGGCAATGATAAAGTTAGTGTTCTCTTTATTTGACAAAAGCTATCTGATTTTAGAAAACAAAACCAATTTCAAATTATAACTATTGGGTCATCGGGAAAGTCATGACATATTTTTCAATGAAAAAAATGTGTCATGACTTTCCCGATGACACAATATTAACTATAACTGTTAACAAAGTTCCATATATAAACATTTTAGAAAGTGCCTATTGGTATCATTGGAAACTCATAAATAGCAAAAAGTATAGATTATTTTGTTAGTCATTAAGCAAAAAAAAAAAAAAAAGTTCTAATGTAGTCAAGTTCACAAAATGAATGATGAATGCTTCAAGTCCAGCCAGATATACGATACTTATCTTACAGTATATGTCACATCAAAAAGGGCATGTTTGGCAACTTTCTTTTCTATCAAATATATTGACCACTCATTTGAGAGTAAACCCATTTTAATTATTTCAAGGCTCAGTAATCATCAACAACATGAAGACAGATTTTTGCAAAAGAATAATTTAGAATTTCAAGTAACAATCTCTCTCTCAACCTCCCCATGCTCTCCACCCAAAACCCGGAATATAAAATTTGGTTTTCTTCTAGTTTCCTAAATAAAAACGGTATGAAATGCTAATAAATATAACAGTATTGATAGACTATATTCCCTTTTACACTCCCAGCTCTCTACTGCTCATGCCCTAGAAAGTTCCCTCATATCTTGGCAAAGCTTCAGAAGCTACAGCCTTAGAGCTTTGCGTCACTATTACAGCCTCTGAAAGAGAAGAAATGAATAGCTTGCCAAGGCCAGACAGGCTCACACTATTGCTTCTGAGTGGTATAAAGCTTGCAGCTTCCCCCTCTACCTTCTTTAAGATGACAATGTTTCTGGTCTCAACTGGCCTTAGGAACAGCTTTATCAAGTTCAATGTCAACGAGGAACATGAACGCACAGTCCCTCTATTTGCTCTCAGGGGTTAGGCAGACTCATCCAAATGCCACACAAAGCTAAAGACATGTACAAGACAATACAAATAGTCAACATTTGCTGCTTCAAAAGTGTAAGACTGAACTCATGCTTTCATGAGCACATGTAAATGCATGTTATAAAAAAAAAATCCAACATTGTAAATAGGCTACTTTAAATCCACTGTCTTAGGTCAATGGATTTGTCAACAGTAGTTGATGTTAAGTAACACCCTGGTTTTGGCCCTTTCACCATCTGTTTCTTGCTCCAAGTCCAAAAGACTCTTTTCTGAGTAGTGTTTTGATTTTTATCGCGTCAGCATTCCTTTGGACATACGCCTCATCATTTGGAAAAGGTTAATAGACTGATCACCTATTTTTGATGAGGTACTATACCGACCTGTTTATCACTTCCTTCCTTTCATAGCCCACAGTACATATGATAGGAGAGCAGTTACCAAAGAGTAACAGGGATTACTTGGGGGAATACATTGCAAAATTTGTTTCTGAGTTGAACAGCAAGATGCAAATTAACATTCCTTCCAAACTGCCTCACATGCAAACACATTCATCTCATTCCCAGTTAGTCCTTGTGGAAATACATTTCACAATTAATTCCAATCTGAATGCACCTCTATATTAAGGGTGGCAAATACCGTTACAATTTTTAGTCTCTTAAAAATATGAACCTTGAAGGCAGCTGCTTGGGAAAAAAATAACCAGCCCTTGTTCCAGTCTAAAATCGTTGGTTGTTCCCAAGACTCTACAAAAATAAAATCAGGACACATCTGCTGTAAGGTTCCATGCCAGGAAGTAGTCTAATAGCCACCACGGTGGTCTTACTTCACTCCCCAGTCATTTTAGTGAGGCTTTCTTTTTGGATTTTGATTCAAATTACAGGGCCATACATAAAAACTGGGATGTTAATAATAATAATAAAAAAAATTCTAGAACCACAATGAATCATCATAGAAGTCAGCAGAGCTTGGTGTGGGCGGCACAGCCTCAGGCTTTACCCATTTGGTGGAGATGTGTGTGCACGTGCACGAACACACGCACACACACACACACACGCACACACGAGAATGGCATGAAAACAGAAAAAACTATGAACATGTCACAGTCATGATTTAAGGAAAAGCTCACAAAGAAATTTGCTCGCATCTCATCAAAATTTAGAGTACAAGGTCAATTTTCCTGCTACTTGTCAACATTAACCCTAAGTGGGGTCAAAAAGGGTCATCTCCTAGTGGATATCTGTTCGAACAGTTAGTGTTTTTAAAATGTCATTAAAAAAATTACAATAGCAATTCCTCCCGAATTGATCTGGATGACACATACAGTAGATTCAATATTTAAAGTCCTAAGAAAGAAAAATACAGCTTACATATCATATTAAAAAAAAGTAGAGAGAGCTAAATGTATACAAAGCGCTAAACTAGGCACTAAATGCTAGTTAAATGCTTAAGGTTTGTAACCTCTTAAGACTGTTTACAGACCAGTTGGGTCTGAGGTATGAACTCACTGATGTAGACACGTCTATATTTTGTTGTTTAGAGACCTATCAACATTGCAATCAAAGCGTCAGAAAACTTGGATGCTGTTGTCATAGTATATTTTCCTATTTTGAAGACTAAAATGCTTTTATGTGGGTTCACTTGACAATGTATTTTCATTTTCTGACTTATAAAATGAGGGGTTCTACGGAACCACAAAAGACCCCGAATAGCCACAGTAATCTTGAGAAATAAGAACAAAGCGGGAGGTATCACACTACCTGATACCAAGCTATACTACAAGGCTATAGTAATCAAAACAGCATGGTACTGACATAAAAACAGACACAAAGATCAATGGAACAGAAGAGAGCCCAGAAGTAAATCCATGCCCATATACATGGTCAATTAATTTACGACAAAGGAGCCGAGAATATACAGTGGGAAAACAACAGTCTCTTTGATAAATGGTATAGAGAAAACTGGACATTTACATGCAAAATAATGAAAATGGACCACTATCTTGCACAATACACAAAAATTAACTCAAAATGGATTGAAGATCTGAATATAAGACCTCACAACACCATAAAAGAAAACATAGGTGGTAAGCTCCTTGACATCAGTCTTGGTGATGATTTTTTGGATATAATTTCAAAAGCAAAGGCAACAAAAGCAAAAATAAACAAGTGAAGCTACAACAAACGAAAAAGCTGCACAGCCAAGGAAACCCTCAACAAAATGGAAAGATAACTGGATGGGAAAAAATATCTGCAAATCATACATCTGATAGGAGGCTAATATCCAAAATATAAAAAGAATTCATACAAATCAGTAACAAAAAAAACCAAACAATCCGATTAAAAAACAGGAAGAAGATCTGAACAGACATTTTCCCAAAGAAGACACAGAGATGGCCGAGAGGCACATGAGAGGAAGCTCAACATCACTAACCATCAGGGAAATGCAAATCAAAATCACAAGGAACAAGTGCTGGCAAGGCTGTGGAGAAAAGGGAACCCCGTGCACTGTGGGTGGGAATGCAAACTGGTACAGCCAGTATGGAGAACAGTATGGAGTTTCCTCAAAATATTAAAAATAGAACTAACATATGTTCTACCAATTCCACTTCTGGGTAATTACCTGAAGAAAAGAAAACACTAATTCTAAAAGAGACCCCAAGGTCACTGCAGCATTATTTACAATAGCCATGACATCCAAACAACCTAAGTGTCCACTGATGCATGAATGGATCAAGATCTCACACACACACACACACAACACACACACACACACAGGAATACTACTCAGCCATAAAACGGCTCCCCAAAACGACATCTTGCCATTTGTGATCACTTGGATGGGCTTTGAGGGCATTATGCTTTATAAATTAAGTCAGATAGAGAAAGACAAATGCCTTTTGATCTTACATGTCAAATTAAAAAAACAAAAACAAACAAACACAAACCAAGCTCACTGATACAGAGAACAGATTGGGGGTGGCCAGATGGGGAGGGTGGGCACAATGAGTGAAGGGGGTTCAAAGGCACAATCTTCCAGCTATAAGTCATGGGGATGTAATGCACAGCATGGTATAGTTAATAGTACCCCATTGCATATTTGACAGTTGCTCAGAAAGTCAATCTTCTAAGTCCTCCTAACAAAAGAAGAAATGGTATGTATGATGATGGATGTTCACTAGACTTATTGTGGTGATCATTTCATAATGCATACAAATATTGAATCATTATGTTGTATATGAACCTAATATACTGGCATATGTCAATTATATCTTAATTTTAAAAAGAAAAATAAAACGAGTGGTTCTATTTTGGAAGAGTTAACTGTCTTGCCAGAGGGGGCCATAGATATGCATTTAGAGGTAGGCAAATAAACCCTGGTCATACCTGTGACTCAGGTAACAATACTACAGAAAATATGTAAAGGGGCACTGAGGCAATTGTAAAAGCAGAGAAGAAACACATCTTTGGTAATTTACGACACAGATATGTGTTCTTGTTTCCAAACACGTAAATCAGCTGTAAAATAAAAAATCTACATAGATTTAAAGTAATTTCTTAAGAAAAACAGAATAAGAGCAGAATACGTTAAAAGCACTCTCTCCACTTTTACGATTTCTTTTCCTCTTGATGCCCTTCCTTGACTAACAATTATGCATAAGGATACTTAAAACTCAGTAGCAATGAATGTTCCATTTTGTTGGTCTGGCAAGTGCTGTAAACATTCTATTTTAAACCCAGACTACTTTGAATTCATTAAATCCAAAAATCAATAGATTTATTAGGAATAGAGAATGGAAACACTGTCTTTGAAATCAGCATGCTGTTTTCCCCAAAGAGTAAGAATATTTTTATCAAGAGGCCACAGTCAAACTGTAATAAGAAATTATAAGTATTCTTTCATTAGCACGAGTTTCTTGATCTCCTGCCACATTATTTCAGTCCTACCCCATTGACCAAGGATTTATTCTGCCAGAGATCCTTCCAACATCTGGTTTATAGTAATTCATATTTGTATTAATTTTGAATGCTAAAGGAAAAAAAAAACCAGGGTAAAAAACAATTATGCCTTCCTTCCTCGTTTCTTTCCTACCGCCTTTCTCATAAATTGGTCATTACTCATAAATTGGTCATTACGACCATTCTGTGAAATAGCAGCTGTCTCTGAATTGAAAGTTACCGTATTTTTAGCCTTGTAGCTTCAAAATGAAGCACTTTGATAGATAAGCTCAGTGCCAATAGAAAGGGCAGATGAGAATCCTTATAGCATAGATTTAAGGAAGATTACCAAGGGCAAAAAAAATCCAATCATTTTGAAAAAGCAATTTCACAAAGCGAAGGTTGAGCTGAAGGATGGTAGAAAGGACGGGGCCCTGCCGTTTTGAAGGGTTAAAAGATGATTAAAACAGAACATGGATATTGAAGAGGCAGCAGAGTTTCCTTAAAATAATGTTTTTATCATTTGCTGAATAAAAAAAATAAAGTTCTAAACAGCTATTTTAAAGGAGTAAGGGGATTTTTCTCCCTTCTACAAACACTGCCTTATGCGTTTCTTTGCAAGAAAACTTCATAATTTGCATGCAAATAACTTTTTTTTTAAAGGAAAACATTAACTAATAAACGACTGTGCCTGGGAACTTACACATACTAATTCAAACGGAATTGAAAAATTATTAAAAAATAATATAAGGCAAACTTTTACACAACAAACTAATAGGGCAGTTTTGAAAATTCACACTTATTAGTGAAGCACATTGAATAACTAGCCTTAGACTGTGGCTGACAAGACAGTCAAACCAGGCAACACACTTAATAATTCGCTGTCAAAATGTGTGATGGGCAGAAAAACCAAATAGAGTGTCATGGATATGATACAGAACAATGCTGTAAAATGTCATTAATTATAGTCCTTAGCACTCTGCTTTATTCTTTATTTTGATAGCTGGGCCAGTTGCACCCATTTTGACAGCTTGATCAACTACAGCTTTAAAGAGAGCTGTGTCCCAAGAAAAAGATTTGTTTTGTACAATGCAACACTAGGTGCTAAGGAAGGAGCTCGAGGAGGGTCTTTGGGGTTACGGAGGAGTCCAACTGATCAGCCTAAGTTAAGGAGCATCTACCTTGCAGCCTGGGAAATTGCACTTCCACCTTGTCTGATGACTGATACCTACAAAGTACCAGGTCCTCTGCTGAACCTGAGGATGCAAATAAGCGCCCACAAGATGGGGGCGGGGGTTGGTGGATATGTAGAAAAAACAATTAAGTACCAAACAAAGTGAGGTGGATACACAGTTCTTTACACACTGATGTTAAGGAGAAGAATGCGTAGCAGGGGTAGCATAAATTCTGGACTTGTTCAGACCTTGGCTTCAATCCCACTCCCATCACTGTGCTATCTATTAAGGGCAAGTTAGTGATGTCTCTCAGGTTCTGTTTCTTCAGCTGCAGATTGGGGGTGCTCCTGCTGATGAATTCACCAGTATTGTCACTAGCTCATGTTGACATCTGTGTGAATTACAAGAAAGCCTCGCATTGAGTGGACACGGCCCAGTGCAAGAGGGCTTGGTGCTGTGATGGGGTTGTGGAATGATTGTCAGTCCACATTTTTTCCCCCCAAACCACCTTCCCCATCTACATGCAGTGGCCCTGGACCTCAAGGGTGAACTTTCATAGAGAACTTGGACCATCAACATCATTACTTTGCTACATGGCTGTCACTCTAATGCCAGTTCTCTCTCATTCTCTCTTGTCAATTAGTCCAGAGTTGATAGGAGCATGGACATTTCAGTTGAGTATTGAGGGATGTCACTTTTCAAGCATGGAAGAACCACACGCAGGTTTTATTTGTATGTTAGCAGGGAACTCGGGGAACTCTGAAGAGGAAGAATCTGGGTGTGAGGAGGCCATGGTGAGACAAGAGGCAGAATGACTAGAGATGAAAGTCTAGTGCAACACATGAAGGAGGGATGCAGCTCTGAGCTAAGGTAGTGGATGTACAGAGAAGGGATTCCATGTGAATACAAGCGGCAGAACATAAAGGATTTGAGTTTGATAAGAAATCATGGGTGGGGGGACCCCCCCCGGATAAGTACAGAACAACTGGGAGAACCCATAACTGATACTGTAAAATGAGTCAATTTCAAGAAGAACAAATGAGTTCTTTATACATATTGACTGGAATTGGAGAAGTGTGTGAAAACCTGTGGGACATGTCACTAAACTCAGTGGACAGGCTGTGGTTAGATCTATAGATTTGGCGTTTACTGGAGTTAACAGTAAAGAAGCATAAACAGAATTCCACAAGGAAGTACAATGAGTGACAAGGCCAGGGCCAGGATTCACCGGCATGATGGCGCCTGTGCTCTCGTCAGTTACACTTTACTGTTCTCATTTTGATGCCAATTTGATGCCAATTCCCACTCTTGGTCTTCCTTCTTTCTAGTGTGACTAGCTAGCTCCTTCTTGATTTTCATCCATAACAGAGAATTCTACTCCAACAGGAGCATCAGTTAACGGAGGCAGCTATACCTGCATCACTGAGATACTGGCAGTTCCTCAGATTGGTGAAAACCCTGCATCTCAAGGGCACCTGTTACCCTCATTTAATTAAACTATTCTATTTCTTGCCAGATGTTTTACTGCATTAAACACGCCCTAATTGCCCACATTTACAGGCACAAATGTTTATATAAAAGGCATGCATTTGGAGGTTCTTTTGGACCTTGTCCCTTGGCCAGCAGCTCTGAATTTTATTATTTTTCTTATTTGTCCGAACTGGCTCCAAATTTAAAGTTTGATTATACACAAAAAAGGAGATAAACGCACATCACACTAATGACAAAGCATTCAATTAGAAGCTATTAAATGTACAACACACAAACTGGAAGAAATCTGTGAATATCCTATTTAGAAAATCAACTAAAAACCAAAAACATAGATATGGAAGATTTCAAACATATACAAAAGTAAAAAGAATGCTACAAAGAACTTCCAAATATTCACCACGCAGCTGAAACAATTAGCACCCATTGCCAATCTTGTCTTATCTATATTCCTACCTTGAAACTGAGTTATTTTTAAATGTCCCTTCAAATGAAGTACTATAGAAGACAACTAAATTCAATCCAGAAAAGCCATTTTCCCCAGGGGCTCTCTTATTTCACTTTGGTGTTAGAAGTTCAAAAGGTGCATAAATCTCATTAATGAAAGTTCACTAAGGCAAGTGTCTCTTTCTATAAGAAACATCTCTTCCTATTAAAATGGAGGAGAGAAAGATTTTCAAAAAGATTATCTTTCAGGATTCGGTATCTAGTATAATTAGAATGACAAAAGTATTAAAAACCACATGCTCTTAATACAATTTAGTAGTTGAACTTTTCTTTTTTTAAATTTTTATTTATTTTTAATTAGTTTCAGGTGTACAACACAGTGCAATAGTTATACTTTTTAACCCTCAAAGTGACAACACCCCCTCCCCCAATTCGCCACCCCACTCCTCCCACCCATATCATATATAGTCCCTTTCACAGTATAATCCACATCCCGTGACTATCTATATATTCAGTTACAGGTGGCATATAATATTATACAACATCAGCTTCAGGTGTACAGTGCAGTGATCAAGCCTGTACTCCATCCACGAAATGGTCTCCCTAACAAGACATGTGACCATCTGACACCCCACAAAATATTTACAACATTAATTATATTCCCTGAACTGTCTTTCATATCCCTGTGGCAATATTGTAGTTGCCTATTTTTGCTGTCTAATCCCTTCCCCTTCTCCCTCATCCCCACCCCCTCCCAACTAGCAACCCTTAGTTTTTTCTCTATATCTATGAGACTTGAACTTTTCTTTTAAAGAAAAGATTCCATGATTCTAATGATCTGACTACCCTCCCTGTCACTGGGATTTAATTTTTGCTGTGCTTCCCTATTTTTGCGCATTTTGCAACACTCGAGATACTGAATCCACCATCTGTTCTGTGGCAGTATGACTCATCAGTGGCCACTGTTTTGAGTAGTATCTTGCTGAATAAAGTCCTGATAATTTAATTAGAGTCGACCATAATTACTGGGCGAGAGTGAATTATTATTGGTCATCAACTTGCTGGTCCTTTGCAATGGCGTATTCCTCTATAGGGTGGTATTACTGACAACACCTCAATTGAAGTCACATATAAAAATAAGTTTGTTAGGAGAGCTATAAGGCAAAACTACATTCATCTAGAAGATCTGAGCTCCAGGTGATTAAGAATGTGATGATTTCTTTGATTTTTGTCTCTTCTACAACTTCTTGGAAGACTAATACTTATGTAACATAGAGTATTTTAAAGGTTCCTTACAAATTTCTATCCTGCAAATACATCTCATAGAGTATATTTGTTTCTTAAAGAAACTTCTCAGTGAAAAATTGGAATTCCCGTTTTTCAATCCATGATGTAGACTAAAGAGTCTAATACTTCCTAAGATCTTGCTCAACACTGAGTTCCCTCTTTTGAACAAAAGTTTAGATGAATATGATATCGTTTCTTTTCCAAGCATGTACCTTGGAGTGCACCGAATTCATCTGCTGATATCCAATACTGAGCAGACTATTATCACCTGATACATTCCAAATAGTGGATAGTAATACAAACACCACTGACCAGGCAACACTAAGAAATGGAAGACGAAAATAGCTTTGGGACAAAATGTAAAAAGCAAGCCAAGTGGTGTTTCAGGAGACTGAAAGGACGAATTCCTAAATGGGTGCACCCAGCTATAACATCCTGGGTATTCTCATTTCCGAGAACCTGCATCTATTCTTTTTTTTTTTTGAGGGAGTGTCACTGGCCCTCACATGTGGGACCCGAACCGGGGCCGCTGGCGTCCCAAGCCAGCGCTAAACCACCGCGCCACTCGGCTGGCCCCGAGAACCTGCATCTATTTCCAACCCAGTTAACAAAGGGCAGGATTCATCATGGAGAGGGATGTTTCGCATACATATTGCTTATTTGCTGACACTGTATGTACCAAATCTCCACGGTCACATACATTTCTTTTACATTGAAAGATTCATTAGCGTAATTGCCATTTATGGACTCCTATTAGGTAAAGTGAAACAAATATGGGGATTTTGGGACTTTGCGAAGATTTATGTTATGGGACAATGTACTCCTTTTCCAAGCAAAATAAATATGGGAGAACTCAGTTTTACGAAATACTAAAGGTGTCATTAGGGAAAAGATGGACTTTAAAGATAGTGGGCATACGTGTCAATTTTCTGGTTTTGATAATGTATAATAGTTGTGTAAGATGTTATGTAAGACAATACTCATGGCTATTGTGGCAGCTGGGGGAAGATGTCAAAGAAAGATGTGAGTTACTGAATATAACAATAACCTCAAAGTCAGAAGTCACAGTTTTGTGGTTTTGCTCTGCTACTTAGGATACGTGTGACATTAGGTCAGTGAGTGTGTTAGACTAAGTCTGAGCTTCTTCTTCTGTAAAATGGGGATATGACACCACTCGTAGGTTACAATGATAAAGAAAAGAGATGAAGGGTTGTCTTTATAACACTGTGAAGCACCAAAGCATCCTAAGGTGATATTTGTAAGACTACTACAATTAGAAGAAAACTGGTGACAAGTATAATCCAATAATAAGTGGCTCATTATTACAGAAATATACGATAAGTCACAACATAGTCTCCCACTTTCATGAGCATGGATAGTTCAGACC